>CM031236.1:525173285-525593553 GCA_018340775.1 Taxus wallichiana var. yunnanensis | reverse complement strand
AACCAATAAAAGGAGAAGATTTTTTTTTTTTGAGAGGAATAAATTACAGCCTCGAACAAATAGCTAATTCAACTATTAGACAAGGGTTGGTAGATAAACTAAGAAAATTCTCTAAATATTGGAATAAACAAGAATGAATGCTTAGAGTACTGATGGAAGTTGTATAAAAAAGAAAAGAAATGTTTATGCAATCAAAGAGCTTAGCGTAAGTCTACAATATACTTGGATATAGAGATTTTTGATACTATCATTTAACAAGTTTTATTAGATCTTAGCGTGAATGTGAACATTATGTCACAAAAAGTGGCATGGGAGATCTTTAGGAAGACTAAGATTAGAACATGTATGGTATCTTTATTGACTTGGATGATGATTAAGAAATCCCTGATAGGATTTTTAGGGATGTGGAAGTAAATTTTATGGGAATAAATAAGGTGGTCAACTTTGCTTGGTAATAGAAAACATAGCCAAACATCTACATGCGATACTGATACTAGCACTAGAATGGTTCGTAGATTGCTTTGATAGTAAGTTGAATTTTGAAGAATAAGATATTACTCTTGAAGAAAAGTATCTCAGTTCACCAATAAGTATGGCATGATCCAAAAGACAAAGAATATGATGAATTACAAGGGATATGTGCCATAAATAATATTTCACAATTAAATATTTTGAGCCTTATTTAGAATGAGAGGTGGTATTAGAGAGTGGAAGTTTTGAATCAGCTATACTGATAATACATAGAGTCGACTTTATGGAACTCCTGAAATAAAAGTCTATAAGTTATTGCATCTAAAGCAGGTTTCGCCATACTTAGGAGACAAAACAAAAGAAGACATAACATGTTATGATGTGGAGGAGGAAGAGGATTCATATTGGTTTGTAGATGAGGAAGAAGAAACATAGGGTTATAGCAAGAATAATATTATTCAGCGATGGAAGAGGACAACATATGAAGAAGTTATAGATTATTTCGTGGAGAACATAAAAATTATAGAAAAAGAAAACACTTAGTAAAATATGTGAGCGACGCACGAAACAAACAAAAGAAAGAAGTATCAGAAATAAAATTTAAATATGTGTTTCTATTAATCGAGAGATGCATCCCATATAACATTACCAAAATTAATGGAGATTGGGGATGTAGAAGAATCTTTAGCACAAATGATAAAGGCATTTCTAAATAAAAGAAGCTAGAATAGAAGCACTAGATGACACACTAACCATAAATGATGTTCATTGGTGGTAAACACACAAACCCAATATTAAGACATGGAACTCTTTTTCCATCTTGATCAAAACTAGATATTTAGATAGTGAAGGATATTATGCGGCAATATATGAGTATACGGGGAAAGAGCCCCAACAAACATGTAGATACTTGCATAAAACATTTCAAAGTATGTAGAGAGACATCCCCCTTGGTGTGGAAACATTTTTCTTATAGAATTTAGGCCCTCTACCAAGAATGTGGTACATTCGACAAGAAATGAGAACTAGAACACACACATAGGAGTAGTTAGTAATTGACTTCTGCATAACTTTCAATTTCATGGATGAAGATCAATACATACATAAATACCTACAAATAATTTGGGCATTTCTATTAATGTCGGTTGAGGAGACAACTACCTAGTTTACGTGAATAGATAAAGAAAGTGGAAAGAATTATTTTATTTAGAAGATGACAAAAATGGATCCATTGATAGTGAAGGAAATAATATATTGATATTCTACATAAAAGAAACCAAAGAAAAATATAGAAGAGCATAAACAAAATTTAAAATTTAAAGTCAAGAAGGAGAATGGAAGGTGATGGAGACTAACCATGATAAGGACCAATACTTTACAAACCCTTGAAAATAAGAGAAGAGAATATTGGGAAAGATAGAGAGGAAAAGTTTGCAAAGATCAATGATAATTGGGAAGAGACAATATTCTCTAAAATTATATAACTACTTAAAGAATATCAAGATATTTTCCTTAAGGAATGTAAATAACTCTATGGGATAAAGGAATAAGTGGACACTATGAAGATTCAGATCAAAGAAGGAATAAAACCACAAAAGAAGAGACCATACAAACTGAATCCAAATCTAAAACATTAAGGCAAAGATAGAAATAGACAAGATGTTAAACACAAACATTATTAAACTGGTGGATTCATAATGGATAAGTCTTATGGTGGTCCATAATAAGAAAACCAAATAACTAAGGATATGTGTTGATTATAGAGAACTTAATAAAGCAACTGTGTCCATGACCCATTCACTACTCCAGTTTATAGAATAAGTATTAGAAAATATGGCAAGAAGGAGGCATATTATTTCAACGATGGATTTTTAGGTTATTATCGAGTTAGGATATCCCTTAAAGACCAACCGAAGATAAAAATTTCCATAAAATGGGGGGCATTCATGTATATTATGATGCCTTTTGGTCTGAAGAATGCCCCAATTGTATTTAACCGCATAATGGTCAATACATTTAAAGATTTTATACATGATTTCTTGGAGGTATACCTAGATGATTGGATCATTTATGGGTTGGTGAGAGATCACATACAAGTTTTAGACCTCGTGTTTGAAATATATCACATGTTACAAATCTCCTTGAATTTAAAAATTGCATATTCTTAACATCATTTGGGCATATAATTTGCAAGTAAGGGTTATTGATTAATACACTCAAAACATCAATAATAGTAACATTGTTGCCACCTAAACACAAAAGTATATTTATCACGTTACTTGGGTATACGAGGTACCACAAAAAAATTATAACTATACGGAAATAAGTTCTCCATTGGAGGAATAGTTGAAAAAGAAGACAAACAAACAAATCAAATAGACCAAGGAGTGTGTGGATGCTTTTGATAAATTAAAATATAAAATACTACATGCTCTAACTCTTAAATTTTCATATTGGAAAGTACCCTTTTATGTACATGTATATGCTTCCAACAACAATAGGCATGGTTTTAGCCCAATCATAGGACATGATGCACCATCGATAGCATTTACAAGTAAAAAATTGGCTAAACCAAAGAAGAATTACTCTACCACCAAAAGAGAAGTGTTAGCAATTTTTTTCAATAATGGATCAGTTCTCTCATCTTTGGGATGATAGACCTTACCCTTTGAAGGGTTATTGATCTTTCCAGATAGGATGAGATCATCTTCAACTTTAATGGCCATTACTTGCATTTGTGTTGGATTTCTTGCTTAAACCCTTGAAGAAAGAATCCTACATCCGGCGATTGAGGATTGATGAATAATTTTTCATGTTTTCGTCAAAGGGCATAGATTCCCAAAGGTATCCTCTTGAGAAACTTGTTGTAACAAGCTATGAAGTCCCTCATAGTCTCATTAGATTCCTTCTTCATTTGTTCCAGCTAGACTAGGAGGTCTTGACAATCTTTGGTAGATTTGAATCTTTCTTTGAAATAGGTCTTGATGGATCTATCCGAAAAGAGATAGAACCATTCAGCTACTTTTTCTTGTAGGGACTCCATGAACAATCTCACAACATCTTTGTGTTCGATTCCAAGGATTCCACATGATGTGATGAAGGTAGATATATGTTATTTAGGAAGTTGCATACCATCACCTTTGAACTTCGGAAAGTTCTTGCGAGAGCTTATCGGTAGATCATGAAGAGGAGGTGCAAGTGCAAGTGGACATGTATTCCTTCCCCATGGAATGATGGGTTAGGGTTTTTCTCCTTCTTTGTCCACCATTGTTTCTTTTGCTTCAACTTCCACTTCTGATTCTACAAATTTTTCTTTTGATTCTTGTTCTCCTTCACTAGGGAATTTTATATTCAATGGTGGTTGAAATATGGGAGAATTTGTAGGAGTATAAATAGGAGTTTAGATCGAATTACTAGGTAAACCAATTGAATAATTAGATGGGGATGAAGCTTGAGAGAAATAGTAGGGGTTGTCTCTTATCTTTCCTTGTGGATTTACTGAGGCCTCAAAAGTGGAATCAACAACTCATCTCGGCCTATTGACTGGTATATCTCTTTTCAGCCGAGTTTTAGGAAAATCTTATAACAGGAATATGAAAAGACAACTTTGTGGAATATGAAGGTCCATTCACATGAATCACGGTGGGATTTTGAGCAATGGATTCTTTATCACCAAATCACATCACCCTCTGATTTTTAGCGTGTGAGTGTGCGAAAGAAAGGATTGTGACTGGGTAACATGGGTACCATCTCCAAGTTTGGGACTTGTTGCTTGAGATAGACCTCCAGAGAAGGTTGGTTCCTCTTCCTACTCTAGTGCAAGCTACTCTAATGGAAATAAAACTACTAACTGCTCCTAATCTGCCACTTCCAAGGGACCAAGGAGAGGGAAATAACATGAAAGTAAAATAAATCTACGCTACAGAGGTGATGCACCAAAAGAAGGGTGTGAGAACAACTCTCCGATGTGTGAAAATGAAAACAAGGCGCAGATTAGAAAGGTTGATGACAGTTCTCCACAGTCTAATAGTAACATTCACAACATCATTTCCATATAAGCACAACTATAATGAACTCTACACAATGAGTAGAGAGACACATGATACAAATGTAACAAGGAGAATGCAAATAAACACAAGGGAAGACACATCCACAACTTGCATCTATTGCTTCATTGATATGCACAGCTCATTCTATTACAAGAGAAAGTCAAGGATCATCATGTAATAAGTATTTTATAAAGGCTTGTAGCACATTGGTTTCACAAAACAAAAATGGTAGAGTTTTTCTCAGTAATTATCCCCCTTCTCAAATGAGAGAACACTTAAATTTATAGAAAAATGGGGAGAGAGAGAAGTTGCTTGCAAATTAATATTTTCCTCTTGCACCAATTACAAAGTCTTGAAAGTGGTGGAAACCATGATAGTGAATCTTCAAAAGTCATTCCTAA
Organism: Taxus wallichiana var. yunnanensis; assembly: GCA_018340775.1. Taxonomy (NCBI): domain Eukaryota; kingdom Viridiplantae; phylum Streptophyta; class Pinopsida; order Cupressales; family Taxaceae; genus Taxus; species Taxus wallichiana. Next base: position 525,588,632 of record CM031236.1, on the reverse strand, counting down.
TTGATATGCAACTTGTAGTGAGAGAAACTTTCTGCCCATGTTTATTTAATGCTTCCCCAACCACTTTGAAATATCTGTTTGGAACTTGGTTTATTTTTCTATAAATTTGTCCTTCAAAATTTATAAATTCTAGAATTTTTGATCACTGTATACGAGTCTCGAACCATGATTCTAACAAGACCAATTTTATACAAACACTTTAAAACGCTCAAGATATGGCCATCTAAGCAAAATGACCACTTGGTAATTTGCCAAGATTATCTTGATACCCATGGGATTGACAATTGATTCCTTTCTTTGGAAAATGAAATTTTAAATATTTTCCCCTTTCTAATTTTATCACATCATTTAAAATTCTTGAGGCATTTAAAATTTGTGGTGGGGCCCATTCGATGTCATTATTTTAAATAAGGGAGGGGGTAGGTTGAATGTTTATAATGTTTTAAATTTTGCCAACTCAAGCAAACTCGACCGAAGGTGGCTCGCGCCTCTTTGCTTAAGTCTTCACCACGTCGGAGTTCTTTATTTGTATCAACCAAACCATAAAACTTGACGGGGTTCTTGTACATCTCGGCACCACATGGGTTTGTGACCAGCGGCTCCCCACACAAATCGACTTTCTTTACATCGGCCCCGTCACATCGTCGACTTGGTGACCTTCCTTCTCAATCCATGTGCGGCACGAGGCTCCAAAGTCCCATTGTCTCCGCATGTATTGCGGTCCCTTTAGTTCATCATAGAACTCGTCTCTGTCCACCTTATGCCAACTATACCCTCAAGTCCCAACTCTCCCATATTAAGGGCCTCGAAGTACCATGTTAGGCCCGAGCCCATTCTACCATCCTCATTTGACCTGTAAGTGGGTCATTGACCCATCGGAGGCCCACACTACATTGACCTCAGCAACCTCGGGTTCCCATGTCCTTCTTGTCCTTTTCCTTGAGGGCTTGGCAAGCCTACCTTCTCTGCATGACTCCACGGCGACGAGTTTGGGTTTTTAGTGCCCGCATGTCCCAAACCCATCTAGGCCGCTCGGGCCGTGATTTTCCACATTTTCCGTAGTGCATTTCCCACTGCACTTTAGGTTTTTTCAGCATGCTTGTTCCAGTACTTTTGGGCCATTTGGGACCCGCTTCCCTGATTTTACCACCAAGCCATTTTCACCTAAGCCTTGGCCGACTTCACCCATTCATAGCTCACCCGGTGAGCTTCACACTAAGCCCAACTTGTTTTGCCAAGCCATTCCTAATTTCCATTGTGCCTAAGTGTAGAACCAACTCGATCATGTATGAGGGAAACTCACCCTCCTCTTAGCACGACACTACCACCATTAGACTTGTCGGGGGCCTCATCATAGCTCGGTCAAGATTCAATCATCTCCTTGCTTTTTCAACTTGATTCAAGTTGAGTTTGTTTGGTTGTTCGACAATGCATTGTATAGCCACGAGGTCAAGATTTTCCACCATTTTTGTGGCTCGATACATGGAAACTCACCCCTCTGTAACCTTTACAAACTGGTTCACTCTAGATGAATAGCTTCACTAATGCTTATTCATTCGACACTCAAATAAACAACCCAACTTTGTATTAAGGGCCCCACCCATTGGTGAGCTTGATGATTCGCCATTACATAACCTTTGTACCATTGTTACCCACTCACCACCGGGCGAGATAGCTCAATGGTCTGATGTGCGGCTCACCGAGGATCATCTCGTCGGGGTCTCGACACCTCTTTCTTGCAATACAAATAGCTCAGCTCCTTCATTTTTGCATTGTCATGTTTTTATAGGATATCCCAAATCCACGACATTTGTTCACCAAAATATGGGCTCGACTTCCCTAATGCTTCATCCTACATTGAAACAATCTGAGCTAACTTAAAACTAAGCAAGTTATTCACGATATGAAATAGCTTGCCCATATATGTAGATCTTGGAACTTGAGCTCACCCTCAACAATACTAGCTCGGCCTCACGAAAATTTTCTTGCCCGCTTTCTGAGAACTCGGTTATATGGTAAGCAACTTGGTCTTCATATTACAACTCACCGAGCCATAATAGCTTGGTCATGGCTTGGTCACTCTGTAAAGGCCAAAATGCAATATGCTTCATGACTCAACTCCCCTAGATTTTATGAATTTCCTGGATTCTTCTAGTTCCATAGGGATGTATGCGAGATGTCGAAGGTGTTCTGGGTGAATTATCAATCTTGTGCCATTAGCCATGCAAGTGCCCCAAGGTTGGTTGCCTCTTCATTTAGCAAAACTTGAACTTCATGAAGACCAAGAAGAGAAAAAAATCATCATGTGTGTCAACCTCCTTAAAGACCGAAAAACTACATGTATGCCCTTAGAATGACTGTGAGGGTATATTAGTGCAAACTGTTGTTAATGTCCAATTTTACCTAAGGGTGAAATTGGATAATGAGATTTCAATCAACCCTTGTTTATTTCTTTCAATTTTTGATTTTTGGTATTTTTGGAGTATTTGATTTTTTTGTATTTGGAGATCATATTTTGGGTGAAAATTTCTGCCAAGTCTACCACATGGTGGGTGTTAAAAGCTGATAGGAAAGAAACAACTATGCTTATAACATCAACAATGAGAGAGAAACCATGCACACAAATTTGCACACATTCATGCATCATGAAAAGAAGAAACTCCTTTCTTTATTGACATCTTCACAAGTTGTACAATGTTAGAGAATGGAAGAAAATAGATAGGAAAATAGAAGAATGATATCTCTTTTGCCTTTCAAAATAGATCTCTCTCTTGAGTGCAAAAAATTGATAACCCTTAAGAATGAGGGTGTCATTAAATTATATAGATCTTGAAGACCCTTCATCTACCCCCACATGACCTTTCACTTATCCTTTCCACTTGTGACTTTTGACATTCCTAGGAAATAAAATTAAGTCCCTTTTATTAATTAAGGGTGACTTATTACATTTTGAACTATAGTCACATTAATGAATAAGAACGAATCATGATTTCTCAAAATGAAGAATTAGAAAGGGGGTAGAGAAGAGGAGAAAAATGAGAAAGGAGGGAAAGAAGAGTGCTATGCAAAAGAATGAAGATACCTCCATCATTGATGAAGATCCTTCATTTGAAGAAGTTGAAGATTCAAATCTTGGCTTGTAGATGACCACCCAAACTTTACACCGATGTGAAACTCCCTCAAAAGAAATTTTGAAAATTTTTCCTTCAATGGTGATCACAAGACTCTTAGTCATTTTTCCCATCTTTTGTATAACTCCATGGTCCTTTTCCTTTGTTGTGTGACCCAAAATGAGTGTTGAGAAACATTATTTCAAGACTTCCCAATGTGAGATTCAAGATGGACATGGGAACTTCATTGCTCATGATGATCCTCCTTTGAATTGATTGATGAACTTCCTTATCTCATTGAGCTTACTTTGAACAACTTATTCAAGACACCTGACTCACCAAGAGATGGTGATGGATCCACCCATTGTGCCTTGTGATGCTGAAACTCTTGCTTTTAACACAATTGAACTCATGATGATGCTTCCAGGACCCTTGTGAGGTTTCAATTCTCTTTTGAGCCATGAGGTCATCTCATTACCATCTGTGGAGAGTCAAAAAGTGGAAATATGAGTGAAAATAGAGTCCATCTTCAACTTTTGCACTCAAAACTGAAACTTGCTATTTTTAGACCCTAGGTTTTAGGAGCTATTATTTTGGGAAAGGTTGCCTTTTTGCCTTGGATATAGTATTGAGGTTATCTCACCATGTTTAGAGAATTTCACATATGTTTTATGACCATTCTTCAAGAACTTTCTATTTTTAGAAAGTTATTTTTTGCATTTTTTTTTTTGATTTTTTGATTCATCTCTGTGTGCCCTAGTTTTCCATTTTGGTGATTTTCAATGTTTTCTCCTTTGAAGGTTTTTACTGTTTTAGGAAATTTACTATTTATAGTAAGTGTGAACCAATGGCACTTACTATTTTTATAATTTGGTCTTCCCTCCTCGGTTTGATGAAAAATCACCATTTTGATAGGTTTTCTCTCTGGATGCTCTGTGCAAAATTTAGCTTCACCCGCTTTTGGATCAATGGAAAAAAGGAAGAAGGGTTTAGGGAAAAATTTGAAAAATTTGCCATTAATTATCTAAGAACATTTGAAATTTTGTTTTTGTAGCATGAAGGTTTTTGCACTGGGAGAGGAAGAAATGCCCAAAATTTCTGGAATTTTGCCTTATGGTTGTGAGAATATGAGCACTTCTTCGTTTCCGCTTGGTCAAAAAGTTTTAGGTAAAATTTTGGCATGGAAGGCTGACTGAAAAAAAAATGTTTGGGTGTTATATAAATGGAGGATGAGTGAAAAGGATTTTAATGCAAGGAGTGATGGTGTGATGGAAAGCAAGAAATGAATGGAAAAAAAATTTTCGGCAATGAGGGTTTGTGTACGCACACACATGAGAAGAAGTAGAAACAACAATGAAAAAAAAAAAGCTTTTTCTTCATAACCTTGGCATGGTGAAAATTTTTTTTTCCAAACCATCCCAAATGTTTGGGATGGTTGGTGAAAAAAATTCCCTCCCCTCATTAAGTCCAAGTGCATTTTGTGATTTTGTTGGTGGAAATTGCAAAAAAAGCACTTAAAACACCTAGGGGCCAAAACTAGGTCATATGGGTGACCTGGGAAGGGGCTGAGCATGGGTGGAGGAAATTTGTCCCAACCATCCCAAATTTTTGGGATGGTTGGTGCAAAAATTGCACCCCTCTCCCATTGGCACAAGTGATGTGACTTTATGGTTTGATGGAGGTGAGGGTGCTAGAAAATGGTGCACGGGGCTTAAGCTAGCAATTTGGGCTCCAAAAGAGGTCATGCATCATGGTCCATGGGGATATCATATGGGTTGGGAAACATTTTTTCCCAATCATCCCAAACATTTGGGATGTTGGTGCGAAAAAAAGTGTGCCACCATCTAGGCTTGACATGTGTCCACCCTAAAAATTGACTAACTGATCTTACCTTGGGAGCAACTTGACAGAGGCATAACTTGAGCATACGGAGGTATTTTCATGCACTTATTTATATGAAATTTATTAAAATTTCATTTTGAAAACAATGGGATGGGTCTCATACCTTTATTCTTCCTAAAACCTCCTAAAAATAGGCTTTTTTTCGGGCTCATAGGTTGTGCATGTTGAAATCAAACTGTGGGAAGAATTTCTTGTGTCTTGTGAAAAATGTGAAACCACCATCATTTATATATATGAAATAAATTTCCAAATGATATTTTTTTGACCTCAAATCTTTATGGAGCTCCGAAATCACTTCCCAAAGCTCAAGGTTGTTTTTGCACTACAAGTTGCTTCACCCTCAAGACCCACTTTTGCTAAATTTGTCCCAAAACCTCTTAAACTTCCAAAATATTCCAAAATCAGTTGAAAAATGTTCTTATCTCTTGATACACCTCCTTGATGATTTTTATCCTTTCATTCCACTTTGGGGTGTGCCAGCCTTAGGAAGATAAGAAATAGCCTTTCTTAAGCTTCTCAAAAGAGCTGTCTTGAAGGATCTTGACTTGGAAGTGCTGAAAGACTTGATATCCCTAAATCACCTATGGACCAGGTTGAAACAAACACATATGACCACTTATAAGGGTAGGATAGGACTGATACGGGGGTTAGGATGATCTGGAGGAGGGCTCGAGATGACTTTAAGCAAAATTTTCACAATAGGGTATGGTTGTCATGCTTTCAAGTTTGAATTTTCCCTTGAAAAAACTCATGACAATAGTTAGCTCTGACTTGGGGACATGTTGTGGATTGAACAAAGTAAAGGACATGACATGAGGACCCTCAAATATCAATTCAATTTATAGACCAATGCCTTATCCATTGGGCTTTAGATAGAGTCACTCAACTTGCAAGAGATAGACAAGAAAGGAGGAACACACACACACACACAACACAAAAGGAAACACACCACACTAAAAAAGGGAAAAAACACACAATAGGGAAAGGAAAACAAACCTAAATCACCTATAGTATAATGCAAGGGACAACCCACTTTCACTGTAGCATTTTTTTCTCTTAGAGGTTACCCCTGGATGGGTAACACTGAGTGATGATGTTCTACAAATCCATTGACTGGTTCAAGGAAGTAGCCTCCTTTCCTCAACTTGCTTATGAAATCTAGGTGCTTTCATGACTTCTGTATACTTGGGAGGAGTGAGCCTACATTATCTCTTTGATGTTTGAGCTTCTCTCGGAAATTCCATTTCCTTTACTCTCTTTGAAATCAGTTTTGGAATGCCAATTTGCCATCTATGTTCACCCACACTACTGATTTTTCATTGAGCATCTCATCACTTCCCCAAGGCTGATTTTTGTTTGAATATATTGAGTTTCCTTCTTTCCCACATTCATGCTCATTGACATCTTTTCCACAAGAAACCTTGAATTCATCCTTTTTCTCCATTCCACTATGAGGTGTTTGGATATTGACTGGAGGATCAGAAGTAACCTCATACCTATCTTGTATGGCCATGACATGAGCTAAGAGGTCAAGACTTAGCTTGGGATCTTCTGCACCTTCTACCACATTCAATATTTCTAGCACAGATGAAGTCCTTCTTTGAAGTTTCCAATAGTTCACCTTTACATTCATTTGAAGAACCTTCATCTTGAAAATCAAGGCAACCATTGGGAGGAATTGCTTCATTATCCCAAATCTCATTACATTTCACTACTTCTTTTTTCATGAGGAATCTCAACTCGGGGACCTCAAAACTCTTTGTTTTGACCTTTTCATCATAGAAAATAATCTTCTTCTTTGAATGGGAAAGAGAATAATTCCATTTCATCATCACACATCGATAGGCATTGGCTCGGGAGAGACATCAAATTTCTCATCTTGCTTTATTTCATCATGACCAATCTTTGAATTAGTTGAAAAACTAAATTGATTCATGTTTGTCTTTCAAATCCATAGCTTGCATCAAGATTTCAAGACTAAGTTGAGGGTCTTCTATTTCTTTCATAGCTCTTAGAAATTCTTACATGGAGTATTCCTTCAAACCTCTTGAGAGCTCATCACATGTTGGATTTTTTCTTCATGGATGACATGATCAAGAGAATATTCATCTTCAAATGGGAATGAGAATATCTCCTCCTCATGGATATGCACATAGGCTGATTTCTCAGCTTGGAATTCATCAAGGAACACTCCATCTTCCCCATGGCTTGCATCATCAGAAACTTGGGATTATCCTTTTGCAATTCAATATTTCTCAATGCTTCTTCAAGATCAATACCTCCTCAAAAAGGGATGCTTGGTCCTATCAAGATGGGAATATCATCCTCCTCTTTGGTGTTACAAAATGATTCATCCTCCCACTATTTTGGTATAAGATGTGGCTCTAGGTTTCCTGCCTTTATACTATATATCTCATTTTCTTCTCTGGGAAAATTTTCCATATCTCCCTTAACCATAATGGTTGTGGAAGACCAATTCATTTGGATTTTCCTCCCAACTTGTTGGTAAAAGCTTCTACTTAGTAACATTCCAAATGAAGCCAAATTTCTACTACCAAGATAGTTATCGACACTTTCTTTGTTCGGAAATTTAGTGAGATCCACCTGTGCATATTTGACCTTTCCTACAAGTGTGACTTCCTTTGATTCCATGGAGTAACAAGAGCCACCATCCTGAGTCAAGGTGAGTTTGAGGGCATGGAAACTTTCACAGCAATCACATTGTCGGAGGCACTGAATCTATTATGTAATTATTCAATCGGTATCCTCAATGAGAAGGGAGACATAGAAAGGGTCCACCTTATCAGTCTTTGATGCACTCAAAGAAAGCATGTTATGTGATGAAGGTGTAGGTGGAGTTGGTAATAGTCCTTTAGAGGATTAGGAGTCGGGGTTTGGGTGTTGGGATTTGAACTACTACTCTTGATATGATGAAAAAGCTTCTCAAATTTTTGGGATGAGTTTCCAAATATTGATTCAAAAATCTACACTTTAGTCTTGTTCATATGTTTTATGATGTCAAAAGGGAGAAAGATGCGGATAGGGAGATGGAGACACTACTTTTGAAGTTAGGAAAGGGGAAGTAGGAGTAGATGCTTGGGGAACGAAGGTTGATTTAAAAGGTACAGTGGAGGGTTTTGAAGGACTAGATTTCATAGGAGCCAAATTAGATTTAGAAGAGGTATTAGAAAGACTTACTTGGAATAGTAGGTGACCTCTTTCTTGTCATGAGATCTGGGTTTCTCTAATGCAGACTTCATGGAGGGTGGAAGTGGAGATCCTCGATTGATTATTTTTTTGGTAGAGTCACCATGGGAGGATATTCAATCTTCTTCTTCTTTTTTACAGCGGTGGAGGAAGGAGCTCCCTTATTTTTGAGATTGATGAATGGGTGAACACCACATGAGAAATTAGGTGCATCATGTCATCATCTTCATCACCTCTATAGTACTCACAGAATCTTATTTGTGCATCATTCTCTACTTCCTCAACCTCTAGAAAATAATTTCTTCACTTTCTTGTTATGGTCCTTCTTTCATATTCTTGAGTCCTACAACTTGCATTGACAAGTGGGGCCTCCAAGGAAAGCCTTCGAGATGTTCTTATAATCTGATTTTTGTTATGGATTTGAGGAGATGCTCGTTGAGAAACTTCCCTCTTCAATAATGTCATTTCATTTACCAATTTTTACAACAATGGATTAGTTCTCTCATCTTTGGGATGTTGAGCCTTACCCTTTGAAGGGTTCTTGATCTTTCTAGATATGATGAGATCATCTTCAACTTTCAATGGCCATTCCTTTGTTTGTTCTAGATTCCTTGGTTGAACCCTTCGAAGAAAGAATCCTACATCCGGTGATTGAGCATTGATGAAGAACCTTTTCATGTTGTCATCGGAGGGCGTAGCTTCCAAAGGTATCCTCTTGAGTAACTTGTTGTAATGAGCTATGAAGTCCCTCATAGTCTTGTTAGATTCCTTCTTCATTTGATCTAGATGGACTAGAGGTCTTGTGAAGTCTTGATAGATTTGAATCTTTCTTGAAATGGGCCTTGATGTCATCCCAACTAGTGATGGATCTTGCTAAGAAGATATATAACCATTCAACTTTTTTCTTGTAGGACTCCATGAACAATCTCACAACAACATCTTCAGTGTTCAATTCCAAGGATTCTCATGATGTGATGAAGGAAGAGATATGTTCTTTAGGAAGTTGTGTCATCACCTTTGAACTTTGGAAAGTTCTTACGGGAACCTATTGGTAGATTATGAAGAGGAGGTGTAAGAGTGAAGTGGACTTGTATTCCTTCCCCATGGAACAATGGTTGAGGTATTCCTTTTTTCTTCTTCATTGTTTTTCTATTTCAACTTACTTTGCTTACTTCTGCAAATTCTTCTCCCAATTCTTCTTTTGGTTCTTGTTCTTCTTGATTAGGAAATTCAATTTTCAATGGTGTTTGAAAAATGGGAGAATTTGTAGGAGGAGTATCAATGGGGGTTTGGATAGGATTACCATGTGAACCACTTGAAGAATCAGATGGAGATGAGGCTTGGGAGAGAAATAGTAGGGGTTATCTATGATTTTTCTTTGGTTTTACAAAGCCTCAAAAGTGGGATCAATAACTCCTCTCAACCTATTCAACATGGTGTATCTTCTTTTCAAACTGAGTTTTGGGAAAACCTTGTAATGGGAATATGAAATGAACTATGGAATATGAAGGGTCATTCACATGAATCAACAAATTTTTTTCAACAATGGATTTTAAATCATCTTTTTTTTTTTTTTCAATTTTTTTTTTTTGTATTTTTGGAGTATTTTATTTTTGAATTTTGTGATTGTATTTTGGGTGCAAATTGCTACCAAGTCTTCCCCATGGTGGGCACAAAAATGTTGGCGAGAAAATTTTTGGGTAGACAAATTGGTGGGTATCTTGCCAATGCTCTAGGACTCTAGGTCCCTCTGCTTAGATGGTGTAGCTCCATTTTATTGTGAGTGAACTAAAAGGGAAATTTGTTGATGGCCAAGAGGCCGAGGATCCAACAAGCACACTCCATTGTACCCATGGAAAATTCTTGCAATGAATTACAAGGGAGGAATTTTTTGAATGATGGGGAAGAGGGAGTGAGAAATTAGGAAGGGGGATTATCTTTGCAAGTATAAAATCATATTCTTTGCCAAAGATAATCAGAAGTATCACATACACAACTTATAGGAAAGAAACAACTATGCTTATAACATCAACGATGAGAGGAAACCATGCACACAAAGTTACACACATTCATGCATCATGAAAAGAAGAAACTCCTTTCTTTATTGACATCTTCACAAGTTGTAAAATGTTAGAGAATGGAAGAAAATAGATAGGGAAAATAGAAGAATGCTATCTCTTTTTCCTTTCTCAAATAGATCTCTCTTGAGTGCACAAAATTGACAACCCTTAAGAATGAGGGTGTCATTACATTATATAGACATTTAGAAGACTCTTCGCCTACCCCCACATGACCTTTCATTTTCCTCACAACTGTGACTTTTGACATTCCTAGGAAAGAACATTAAGTCCCCTTTTATTAATTAAGGGAAACTTATTACATTTTGAACTATAGTCACATTAATGAATAGGATGAATGTCATGATTTATCACAATGAAGAATTAGAAAGGGGGTAGAGAAGAGGAAAGGAAAAATGAGGAAAAGGAGGGAAAGAAGAGAGTCTTCCAAGAATGAAGATACCTCCATCATTGATGAAGACCTTTCGAAGATGATGATGATGCGGATGACCGCAACACTACAACGATGTGAAACCATGAATTTTCATTTGAAAAATGAGTGTTTAGAAACATTTTTGAGAAACACTATTCCGAGGACTCCCAATGTGAGCTCGAGATGGACATGGGCACTGCTCATGATGATCCTCCTTGACACTTGATTGATGAACTCCTTATCTCATTGAACTCACTTCATCTAACTCATTTCAAAATTCCCAGCTCACTGAGAGATGGTGATAGATCAACCTTTTGTTCGCCTATGATGCTTTGTCTGCTTTTGAACATAATTGAACTCTGGATGATGCTTCCAGGACCCTTGTGTGAGTTTTCATTCCCTGTTTGAGCTATGATATCATCATTACACTATGGAGAGTCCAAAAAGTAGAAATATGAGTGAAAATAGATCCATCTGCAACTTTTTGCACTCAAAACTAAAACTTTCTATTTTTAGACACAGGATTTAGGAGCTACTATTTTGAGAAAGGTTGTTTTTTTGCCTTGATATCAACATTGAGGGAATCTCACCATGTTTAGATAATTCTCATAGATGTTTTATGACCAACTCAAGAACTTTCTATTTTTAGAAAGTTGATATTTGGATTTTTTTTTTATTTTCACTTTTTTTTTTTACCTATGTGCCCTAGTTTTCCATTTTGGTGATTTTCAGTGTTTGCTTCTTTGAAGGTTTTTACTATTCTAGGAAAATTTACTATAAATAGTAAGTGTGAAAACTAGTGGAACTTACTATTTTTAGAAGTTATTCTTCCCCTCCTCGGTTTGATGAAAATTTCATCATTTTTATTTGGGTTTTCTCTCTGGATGCTTTGTGCAAAATTTCAGCTTCACCACTCTTCGGATCAACGGGAAATCAAGGAAGAAGGGTTTAGGGCACAAATTTTAAAATTACTATTATTAATTATCTAATACATCTTTACAATTTTAGTATTTTTTCAATATGAAGGCACCTGGGAGAGGAAGATATGCTCAAAATTTCACTGGAATCCACCTTGTGGTTTGAGAGATATGAGCACTTTCACCATTTCCACTCATGGAAGCCTCTGGAAAAAATTTGGCATGGTGATGACTGATTGAAAAAACAAGGGTTTGGGTGTTATAGAAGAAATAGAGCAAGTGAAAGTATTTGAAATGCAAGAGTGAGGTGATGGGAAGAAACAATAATGGAGGAAAATGGAGATTTATAGCAATGAGGGTTTTGAAAGCACGCACGCATGGGAAGAAGTAGAAGCAGCAAGTGAAAAACAAAAAAGTTAGTTTTTATTCATCCTTGGCATGGGAAAAAAAATCCCAAATTTCCCAAAGGTTTGGGATGGTTGGTGCAAAAAAATTTCCTCACCCTCATTAAGACAAGTGTATTTAAGGATGTGATTCGTTGGTAAATAATGCGAAAAAAGCACTTAAAACACCCAAGGGGCCAAAATTGGGTCATATGGGTGACCTGGGAAGGGGCTAGGCATGGGTGGAGAAAAGTGTCCCAACCATCCCAAATTTTTGGGAATGGTTGGTGTAAAAAAATTCACCTCTCCTAGGCTTGGTCAAAGTGGTGCTCTGTGGTTTGATGGAGGAGGGTGCTAGAAAATGGTGCATGGGGGCTAAAATGATCAATTTGGGCTCAACTGAGGTCTCATCAAGGTCCGGGGGACTATTTGGGGATTGGGAACATTTTTGTGTCCCAATCATCCCAATATTTTGGGATGGTTGGTGTAAAAAAGTGTGCCACCCTTACCTGGGCTTGACATGTGTCCACCTAAAATTGACTAACTCCTTGATCTTACCTTGGGAAGCAACTTGATGAAGCATAACTTGAGCATGAAGGTATTTGCATGTACTTATTTATATTAAATTGAATGGAAATGGAATTTTGAGAATAATGGAAGGGGTATCATCCTTTATTTTTCCTAAACCTCCTAAAAAAAAGGATTTTATTTTGGGCTCATAGATTGTGCATGTTGAAATCAGTTGTGTGGGAAGAAATGATTGTGTCTTGTGAAAGATGTGAAACCTCCATAATTTAGAGATTGAAAATAAATTTCCAATGATTTTCATTTTACCTCCAACTCTTTACAAAGCTCTGGAATCACTTCCCAAAGCTCAGGGATTGTTTTTGCACTGCAGCCCCTTCACCCTCCAGGACCCGTTTTCTTTGAATCTATCCCAAAACCTCTAAAAATTCCCAGAATCTTTCAAAAATAAGTTTCAAAATGTTCTTACCTATTTTATAAACCTCCTTTGTGAGTTTTATCCTTTCATTTCTGCTCAAGGGGTTTGCACTAGCCTTAGGAAGACCATAAATAGTCATTCCTAAGTTCTTGAGGGGCATGTCTTGAAGGATCTTGACTTTGAACTTCCTTAATAGACTTGATATCCCTAAATCACCTATATACTAGGTTAGAAAAACACATATGACCACTTAGAAGGGTAGTATAGGATTGATACATGGGTTAGTATGATCTAGAGGAGGGCTCGGGATGACTTTCAAGCGAAAATTTTCACAGTAGGGTATGGTTGTCATGATTTCAAGTTTGAATTATTCCCTTATAAAATATCATGAGAACATGCACATTATTGGATGAATCAAGAAATCCTATTCCACCAAGTATATATGAGATAATAGAAGAAACTTGGGTAGAATTTAGGGCTAAGTATTACGAAGAATTTACACATACAAAAGATTCTAAAAAAGTGGTCGAGGTCATCAAATCCACAAACAAAGCCACAAAAAACTAAAGTTTGGGACAAAGGGAAGAAACCAATGGAGGAGAAACCAAAGAAATAACTTGTGGTATATATGTAAAAAAATGTGACCACAAAAAGGTGAAAGAAATAGATGGCTCAAAGGCCTAATAAACTCGTGGTCGTGTCGGAAGAACAAAGTGCGAGAGGAAGAGGAAAGTGATGAAGAGGGTGAAGAGGGTGAAGAGGGTGAAGAGTACCGTGAAAAGGAAAAAAATATCAAAGATAGATGAAGAAGAAACCGCATCTAAGGAGGAGACAAAATGTGAAAATAACGATGATATTGAAGAAAAAGCATCCCTTAATCAAAGTAGAAGTGCAATCTCAACTTTCTCTAGCCACCTACAAATTATACAACGTATGTCTAGGACAAGGTGGTGTCATAGAATTAGCTATACAATATGATGTTAGTAGTAGGATAAAGACAAGAATAATAGTAAAGGCATTTCACTAGTACTTTAAGAGGTTTAATTTTTGCTTAAAAGACATGGCTTATAAATTATCTAATCTCTTGGTGAAAAATATTAAAGAGCAACTAGAATTGGAAGAACAAGTCATATAAGAAAAAAATGAGGCAAAACTCTAATTGCTTCTAAAGAAGAAGAAAATTGTGAAGGATAAAGTGTGGATAGTAGAATTAGAAGAAGAAAAACTCTATGAGGAAAAGAGCGTAGACACAATTTTTCAAGTGGAATAAAGTATCGAGAAAAAGGAGACAAACATGGAAAAAGTACATAAAAGAGTAAAAAGGAATAATGGAGGAAAATGAGCAAATAAACATGCAGGAGAAGCACAAGAAACCCCAGGGCAAATAATAAATAAATAAAAATATGAGGACAACAAAATGAAGGAAGAGGTAGAACATGAAATGGAGAGGAAATTAAAAGAGAAAGAAGGAACTAACAAGAAGAAGAAGAGAGAAGAAGATAAAGAGATAAAGAGAAAACAAGAAGAAGAAAAGAAAAAGAGGAGGAAGAAAAGAATAAAATGGAGGAACAAGAATAAAAGGAGGAGAAATTTGAGGAAAAAGAAAGACAAATAAAATAGAAATTGAAGATGGGGGAGAGGAGAGAAAAATAACGAAGAAATTAAAGAAGGGGAGAAAGAAAGAAAAATAAAGGAGAATCGGGGGAAAATATTAATAAATAAAATACAAAAGAGAAATAAGTAGAGGATAAAATAGAAGAGAAACAATTAAAAATAGAGGTGGAAGTAAAAATATTGGATACACAAAGAACTTCGCCACATACATCCATAGGAGATAATCCTACATAAGGAGAAGTTAAGGTATGAGCCTCAAAGCATAGATCCTCAAGTTACTCAGCTAAAAACTCTTTCTCCTTATCTAAATCAAAACAAGTCGCCAAATCCATCAAAAGAAAATACAATTTTGGTATCTTGTAGTATGGACTCTTCCATTCCTTTGTGGGATTCCTTCTTGGTGATAAAGAAAATTTAGCACAAAGGAAACAGTTTCAAAGTTTCCAACTACAACGAGGAGTGGTAGAAAACATTAGATGGATGCATATTGCATCTAAATAAGCTCACTCCCATCTAAAAATCAAAATCCAACACTATATTAGAGGAAAGTTCTAAATATGTCTAGATGCAAAGGTGTGTGGTGTTAGAAGATACAATGGAAAGAATGACACAATCCATCCAACCATATAGACCCCAATACCCAAATAGAAAAGAAAGAAAAAAATACTCTACGGAATTTTATTTCACACTTTATTCATTATGACACTCAAGATATGCAAATATTCAAGGAGAAACTAGTAAATTATCAATCCACAAAGGTAAGTAGATATATACAATAGTGAACAAGGAGAAAAGGGATAAATTAGATAACATTATTGCATCATTAGAATCTTCCATTTTGAACATTTTGGATATTACACATATGTTATGGGATGGCCAAAGAGCAACACAACAAGAGAAAACCAAGCTAGATAAACTTGAAAATGAGTTGAATAAAACATCGTGTAGCCTATGATATCACTAAAGACCCAAATGGTCTTTGACAAATAAAACTGGTAGAATTGGCTAATAAGTATCATATGAAGTAGATTGAAAGAGATGATAAAATAAATGATATGGAAGATACAATAGTATCATGGAACATGTCATTACATGACTGAAAGATATGATCAAAGGTACACAACCTCCATCTGAGCTCATATCACTTATACAAGAAAATAAAAAAGTTGTAGCTTTGGAAAGAATCCACACAAGAGCACCTGACCACATGGAAGACATTTGAAGGTCATATTACAATAAAATATGTTACGTATTTACCTACCACACCATGAATGGGTATAAAACTATGTACACCATATTGTACAAGTATTTCCTTGTATAATGTACTAGTGGAACGTACCGCATCCCATAAAGCCAACTAGGTGAGTCGAGTGAAGGAATATTTCCTTAGGCCATATGCCCAAGTCCTGGTAGGTTAATGCATTGGTGTTCCTATAGAAATGTAGAAAATAATTGTACATTCACATTTTTGTAAGGTTGGTAATCATGATGGTATGCTATAAAAAATTGGAAGAAATTTTGGAGAGAAAACAATTTCAACGGTTTCTTCATCCAGGTTGTATCGAGGACAAGATAACGTTTTGAATTTTGAGGATGATGTTGACAAGGTTCTTCATCATTTTTATGCTAAAAGCATAGACAAAGTGGAAGCAGAGAAGTATCAAATTCGTAGATTACTAGAATTTGATGATCATTGTGAGAAGCCATTGTAAAAGACAAAATCATGGGACACGAACAAAGTTATGTATTGTTGGGAATTCACAAAACACTACAAAGAGTCGTGAAAGACAGAGTAAAGCTGCATAATAGTAAGAAAGCTGTGAAATGAAGATCGAGACCAAGAAAAAAATTGCATTGTCATTACCAAAAGGCACGACTATTGGATATTTCAAGGACTATATACTCTATGTAACTATTATAATAGGAATATGTGTGGAAGTGTATGATAGTGTAATAAAAGGGTGTGTGTGTAGGTGTACGTGTGAAAGAGTGAGAAGAAAATTAAGTGAGTAGATAGTAAGTAGGCATAGAAATATATATGTGAGACTCATTTATGAATTGTATTTGATTATGAAGATTAATATAATGATCAAGTTTTGTTTAATGTGTATCTAATAATTATTTTTTTACATATTATTATGATCTATTATTTAACCTTTGTTTGTACAAAAAAATGGTTACATTCCTTACCAAGGAATGAACTACTTAATCCTCACAACCACATCAATGCTTAAGGTCAATCACTCTCAATATGAATTTACACAAGTTTATATAAATGGTCTAACATAAAATGACCCCAAGCATACCTTGTTCCCTGCTCCTCTATAGATCAGGCCACCTCACACGCTCTATATGAAATGGACACACCACCATTGTTTATTGACATAGAATATACTAATAACACACTAATAAACTTCCACATGTGTGGAATGTCTATAAGAATAATAACACTAAGAAAAATTAGGAACCCTGTCACTCGTGTCTTACCTTATCCTAACCAAAATTTGTGTGCCCTCCTTATATGTTATGGCACATCTAGTGGGAGAATTTTACTCTCTTGCCCATTATGGGAAACCTCGATATCATGTACACATTCCCTAATATCACAATCATCTCCCTTGTTAAGATCCAAAAGGTGCACATATCCAAATTCCACCTCTCGCAAAGTGCATTGATCATATGCATATTATGGGGAACATTCCCCAATTTGGCCATGTGACAAAGACTAATCTTTTCCAATAGGTCCCAAGATGCATCATCCATACTTAATTCAAGTAATGTCTCCCTGTACAACCACTACAAAACTTCCACCCATATATATCTTTACACAATCACAAAATAGAAAACATGACAAATATATAAATTATATCAATCAATATATCATCAATTAATCAACAAAATCATTGTTCTCAATAATCTATAATTAGTCAAAAATTGAGTTAACACAATCAAGACTAAATTGTCTAGTATGAATGCAATGATTAGACGAAATCCTCATACGGGGATGAAAACATTGGAAAGAGGATGAAAACATCTTGAATCTAATTATTTCCTCCAACTAAACAAAAATGGGAAATTCCAATTTTTGGCCCTATCCTACTAAAAAATCTCAAATTCATAATTTTATAAAAAGTCAAATTCTACATCTATTTTTAACCAAAAGTATGGTTTCGAGGCACTCAATAGCTCCCTATACACACAGGTCTAAATATCTTTCACCACCCTATCAAAAACACTCTCAAGGATCCTCTAATACACATAGTGGATTACTCGAGTTCAATTCATCATCAATCATAGTTAAAATAAAATTAGTTTTGACTTTTTAATTTTTCCATTTATAGTACATCGATCTTTAAACCCATTACTATTTTCTTCAATCAAGTTTCAAATAATGCCTCGATCTTTTCAAGGTGATATCTTTAGCCCCGTTCATCGATTCTCTCATCATTTACAGTGTTAGGGCCATAGTTTCACTTACTTATGCACCATAGTATGACTTCACCCTATTTTACAATATTTTTAGTTGTGTCACACCTTTTCTCAAATCCTAATTCTCACCTATAATACTACAAAGCAACGCATTACTACATTTTTGAAGGGAAATCCAAAGATGTAATACAAATATACTTTTGATAAAGTACATATGCTATTTTATTCTTTACACCATAACCTATCCATTTTTAGGACTAGCATGTTGCAAATAACTCTTGAACTAATGCAAAGCATACACCACTTTCAACACATCAAACAAACAAGTCAATTAGTTCAATTCTCTAATTCAACACACTTAGCTAGCAAAATGCTTGTTCTTAATAATTTAAATACCTCTAGAACTTGCAAATTTGACTTCAAATGATCTAATGAACTATTAATAACCTCACAACATGTCCTTTAGTCTCTAACCATGGTAAACCACTCAACATAATAATTCAAACCATTAGGTTTAGTCGTTTGATCAACTTTTGCCAAAATCACAAATAAGCTTCTTAAGAAGGATGATGGTGGTGAGTTATGAGTTGGAGCAATCTACAATGTCTTTAAGAGATAAAGTGATGGTTTTAGATACCCTTTATACATATCCAGGTGTGGGAAAAATTATTTGGTACAAATCTTAGTGTAGATGACCTTTCCTTCACCACCACTTCCTCTAGTCCTCTTCCTACCAGCCATGTCACAAAGCAAAATTAATTCTAACTTTTGTTTTAAAACCTCATTTTTCATGCTAATCACTTTCTCGAAAACCCATTTAGGTCTACATTTAGGAATAAAAGTTTCAATCGAAATCCTTTGTGAAGAATGCTTCAAAATCACAATTTAGGCTTCTTGATTAGGTCTTTCTTAACAAACTACAGGACTTTTAGGGACCTGTCATCGAAATCTCCTTGTTGTTACAATGTATTTTCTAATTTCCTTTTGATTATAGCTTATTGTTATACAAACATTATTTATTAAATATTTGGGTCCTTACAAAGGTGGTTACGACACTAAACAACTAGGCAAATACAAACCCTAGGAGGGTTTCTAAATAGTGTCTCGAGAAAGGGTATTTTATTCTCCAAAATTAATTTTCTTACCTTCAAATTTCTAAACCACCATGGATAGGTCTGCATGCATACAATTAGAAACTAAAAGCCTTACTAGTTTGTTACTTGCACCTTTAAAAATGTGTATTAGATCTAAAAGTTACTCTATCCCGCCCTTGTGAAAACAGAGTATTAGGTTTGCATACTTCAATTTACAACCACTAAGTTACTTTCCACATTTTTGAAGGGTTTAGTTCTATTGAGCACAAGCCATATCATCTACCCTAATATGGTTTCCAATCATGGAATCAAGTTTCTCGTTTTCTACAAACAGTTTGATTCAAATCACCTCCTTTAATAGCAAGTTATAGACTTTTCAAGCCTATCTAAACTCTTCAAACATCCAAATTGTTATCTAATTTTTCCCCTTTGGGAAAATTTGAACAATGGGAGAAATTGTACCACTGGAATTGGAAAGGGGTTCACGGAATAGCTTAGGGATCTACAAGTAAATTTTTTGTGTTTTGAGAACGTTTACGGTGTTCCGGGAAGATTCATGATCATCTTGAACTATTTTTCCTTTCCCATGTTTTAGAGGCTCAATATTTACTCAGATCAGGAAAATTGACATTTGCAGGCCCACATTCATCCAACACGAACAAGGAATCATAAAAATTGGTAAACCATTTTTAAGGGGTCCTACTATGCTTCTATAACCCTTCGATTTCAAGAAATAGCCTTAGAAGATCAAAAATCAGGATGGGGTCAAATGCACGAAACTACATGGCACTAAGCTAGAAATAGCTCGCTGAGCTGCTCGGCGAGCTCATATGATGCATGGGGGTTAAAACCTTCAACATAGCTTGGTTGAGCTAGATGGATGTGTAGGGGTGATCTAATGATTTGCAGCTCATTTGAGGAGAAAAACCCGACACTTGGTTGATTGATCAAGCCGTTTGATGTGATCATGAGCTCACGAAACATATTGGTAGTGAATTTAGCATACGACTTAGCAGGAGTTCAAACGTTGGAGCCGGGTCACCAGGGTGGAAATTCGGTGAGTTAGTAGTAACATTGGCTTATACGGGTCAGATTGGGCATGCATTGTATGAAATGGCTCGGTCTGAGGCTGGAAGGACGAGGGGTTTTGCTAGCTCGAATATAAGATAACTTGTTAAAATCTCGGTTGGGTAAGTGTCGTTGCAAGGAAGTGATAACGCATGAACCTAAGACTTGGTGAGGCCTTCAAATACCTAGGAAGCTCGGGTTGATCCGAGATAATTCTCAGCAGAGAAAATGGAATCAAGCTCAAGTTTGAAGCTCGTGGATCCTCCGAGCCAGCCAATCTTGGGAGTGAGTTTGAATTGAGCTAACATGGAGGATGGTTCAAGAGATTAAACATTGGACCACGCATGTCAATTAGAAATTCATTGAGTTTTAGGAGGCCAAGTTCGAGGCTGACTCGTCTTGAGAATTTCGATGAGCTCATAGCTTGGAGGTGGCTTGGTGGTCATGGGGGTGAGCTCAAAGTTGAGTCACTTAGGCACAAACGAATGATTTGTTGAGGAAGAAACATGATGGCTCGGTATTGGAGAAAACACGTGGGCTCATGAAATACACATGAGGTGACATGCATTCACGATGATAGCTCATCCATAGGAGAAGCATTGTAGTGAACAACTAAAGGGAAACAAAATCGAGTTGATGCATGGGTAGGCTTAACTCACGGCTCGGGGAGAAATTCAGGTTTGATTAAAGCTCAATGATTCATTGAATTGGTGTCTCACTATAGAACTTGGGAAATCAGACAAGTAAGGTGTTATCAGGTGTGTTCATTCACAATGGACATGAGCTAACTTGACATCAATAGTTGAAGCACAACTTGTGGAGATGAATGAGAGCTCGGCACAAAAGTTGAGAGAATTCATGAGGAGAGTCGTGTCGGTGAAATGGAGCTTAAATCAGTATGTGAATAACTCATCGATGTTTGAAGGAGAACATGATCTTGTTGTGTGTTTGGAGGGTCAGCTCAGTAATGAAGGAAGCCAAAATAAATAGAATAGTAGTTCTACATGTTTCCAACGTAGAGCAAGGTCAGTGAGGTAATAACTCATGGGTTCGTTATGTGATGGAGAGCTCAACGTATCAAGATAAAGTGAATGACCATGGAAATTCGAGTGAGTTATTCAGTGAAGAATGAATGAAGCAATTTGTGATTCAACAGAGGAGGATACGATTGGTGACATAATACATGAAAGGTCAACTTAGCGAGAAATGACTCGATGTATAGAGCTCGCATGCTCGTGGAGAAGGTGGATGAGCTCTTGAAAATAAGTTGGGCAGAGACCGAGCTCTGTAGATACATCGATGCATGGTGAGAAGTATTGATGAGGAGATGATGAAATTTTCTCATAGGTCTTCGAGTCAAGGTCCACCAAAATCAATGTGGGAGCTTGACGCAGGAAGAGAGATGATTTCGAGTTCACATGGGGATAAGTTCAGAGCTCGCAAGGCCTAACTCGATGGGCATATGAAGTCAGCTCGGTGGACAAAGTTTGATTTGGAGCTAGTTCAAGATTTTGGTAGCGACAAACCAAGGTAAAAGTTTCGCACTCATGGGAATTACGGATATTGAGAGACCAATTCATTTAGTTCGTGCCAAGGCAAAGTGAAATCAAAATCCTGAACCCCACTACTTTGGATTGTCAGGTTCTTTTACAATGGAAGCCAATGTGAGTAACTTGGCATTGGATGAATAGTGCTCAGGTTCCCAAGATGATAGAGGAAGATCCAATATGGGGAAATCATTGAGGAAAACGAGGAGTCCATCTCCGAGTTTACCGATTCGTGATCAACACATTCGATGAAGTACATGGAACGATGGTTCCAAGGTGTTTGGAGGGTAATTTAGTGAGGTCAAAAAAGTGGTTGAGACAATGGTTGCAATGATTTTCAATGTGAAACATGTCGAGTAATTAGGCGTTGAGCTTATACGAAGGTGCCGCGTGGAGAAAACCGTTCACCGAGCTAACAAGTGGGGTAAGTCTTCAGAGTCGGTGAATTTTAGATGTCATTCAATGTTAAACGTGGTGAGTAAAGAACTCGAGGGAAGTTGAGAAGAATTGCTCGTCGGCCAAGGAAAAAAATGTCACGTAGCTCAACCGATGAGGAATAAAGCAAGGGTTATTTAATGCAAGTAACTCGGTGGGGGTAATTTCAATGTAAAACATGGAGCGTGAAAGTAGGTTTGAATCCCATCAAATGGAAGTCAAATATGTTAAATCATTTGAGTGGAGAGCATATTGAATAAAAGGTCAACAAAGCAGTTAAGTCGGTAATGTGTTGTGCGTGGGGAAAAGTTTAAAGAAACCGAGCTATTCCCAAAGCTCGTCGTAATGATTCAATGCGAAGACAATACGTGAAATTTCACCAAATCAAAGTCATCTGAGCTCGTTAAATAATGTAAGGGGATAGCTTGGCGAGTTTTCCTAGTGAGCCATTTTCTAAACCATGACATTAAAGACCCCTCAGTGCAAGACAAATTCATGGGTCCTACCAATGGACCAAGGAAAAGCTTCAAAATGCCGAGATGCCTTAAAAATATTATTTTTCTTAAATGGAGGATTAAATTCAAATTTTTTGAATTTATGGGGAAATAATTGTGGAATGTTCCTTTCATGTGCAATTAATGATGTTGTCAATCATGGAGGCCAAGTGCCCAGAATTTAGGCTTTCTCCATCCTTTCTCTTCAACTAGATTTTCTATAAATGTAAATTGGAAGCTCATTCCAAAGGGTTGGACATTTTTTAGTATTCCTCTCTCTCTCTCCTCTCTCTTCTGTAAGCTAGTCTATTGTGGATTGTGGGGACTTTCAAGCCTCTTTTCCAACATTGTAATGGAAAAATTTCCTCTTCCTCATGTAATGATGCATTGTGCACGTGATTGAAGTAATAAAATTGTGTTTTGTGACTAATTATTGGTCCTTTCATCATTCTAGCTACTTCATATGCCTTTCTCTGTATGTAAGTATATTGTGCAACTTCAAGTTTCCATTACAGGTTTTGGGAGTTTGTGCTTATCTAGGAGTGAAGCTTTGTATGTGGTTGAGTTGTGGTGCTTGTTCATCCTTCTCATTTTCATCTTCCTTCACCTGGAAACTGAAAACTTGTCTAGCAACACCCTTTCTTGGTGCATCACCACTTCTAGTATAGGTTTTATTTCTTGAAAATATCTCCCTTTACCCCCATGAAAATGTTAGCATAGGTCTAGTTAGTTGTTTTATTGCATTAGAAGTAGTGTTGTGTTTAGTTTAGGAAGAGGAAGTTGGCATTCTCTATAGGAGGTTCACCTCGAGCCCAAGTCCCACAACTTGAGAGGTGATCCAATGTTAGGATAATCACACCAAATGCCCTATTTTCATCACATTAGGTAGTGTTGTGTTTAGTTTAGGAAGAGGAAGTTGGTGATTTGGTGATCAAAAATTTTGGCATGCTTGAGTGGGTGATCCCATAGGTGAAAGCTCTACATTTCACAGGTATCATTATAATATTTAGGGACATGCTACCAACACTAACAGTTTTTGGCACACCCGGTGGGACCACAAGATTCATATCTTTCATAGGTGTGTGTATTGTGTTCACTCCATTTCATTAAGTTGTTGTTATCTTAGTGAAATTTCAGCCTTAGGAGGTATACCCAAGCACAACTGGTGACTCCATTTGTCAAAGTAACCCACTCTCTATGTTGTAAACTTTCATTTTTTTACCCATTTCCATCCATGTTTCTTCCATATCTTTCCATTCTTCTCGCATTTATGAAGTGGTGCAATCATGGCTTCATTTCCATAGTGGGATTCCCACTTGCAAGCAACAGTGGAAGCTCTTTCCATCTTCAGGATATTTTAATCCACCTCCAGACTGGTTTCATGATGGATATCAGTTTGAGCATGCATGTCCACATGAGCAAGATGCAGATCAATTTGGTCATCCACCAAATGGGGGCTACTGAAGAACTAATGGACATGTAGATTCTAGAATCTATCATACACCTAAAGAAGACCACTTACAAAAGAAGGTTCAAGAGTTGGAGTATAACATGGTGTAAATAAGGATCAATGAAATGACAAAGGCATCCCAGATTGGCTTTAGCATTCCATACCCATGGACTAGCCCTATACCATGTGAGTTTAATCCTCAAAGCAAAAATCTTGATTCATAATCAAAACGATGACTCAAGTTGGAGAATGGATCAAGAAGAGAGAAGCTTATGAATATAATGTTAGTCAATCTATCAATGGGAGGTCCTTACATTACTACCTATCAACCCTCTTCCCATGTTTCCATCCATGCAGTTTCAACTTGATCCTCATAATCCTAACCTTCTAGTGCAACCCCTATGGTGGAATTCATTGCTTCATCTCATATTCCTCCATCCCATCATGTATCTTCCATGCCTCATTCTTCTAAAGTTCCTTCTTTTCTACAAAGGCCATCAAGACAAGAGGATAAACTTCATTCATTACCTCAAGTGGTGAATGAAACTGTTGAATCCCAACCCACCCCTCCTCTTGCATTTCAGAATATGTTTTGGAAGGACCAAAAAGATGATAGTAGAAAAGAAGAGAAGGATATGGTTGGTGAGACTAGAAAAGGAGAACTTGCAAATAATCTGAAGGAGTGGGAGGAAAAAATTAACATCAAGCAAAATTCATTCCTAACTAAACCTTCTACAGAGGTTGAAGCTCGAAACAAGTGGAACAAACTAGTTTTGTACAAGAAAAATCCAGAACTGAAGGATGAAGACCAACAGTCTACCTTCTCAAAATGTAGTATCCATATTAGTTCCATAACATTAGAAGAGATTGAATCACCACAAGTGGAAAAACTAGTTGTAGAAGAGAAAAATTTAGCTCCAAATCTACTAGAAGAAGATCATGTGCAAGTTGAAGAAGAAAATACTCTCAAGTGTACGGATGATTCTAATGAGTGTGATGATCCTAATTTTCATGCATGTCAAGAACTGACAACACTTCTAGAAGGTTGTAGCATCTTTCCAAGGTCATCATTAGATGTTACAATCAGCCATAAGGAGCTTCATGAGACCAAGGTAGATTCAGAGGTCATGGATGCAGATGAGACCATGCAGAGGCTTTCAAATCCTTTTCCTCTCTACCTTCTCAAAAATCTAATTTTTAGATGAATTTGATCTTTCTAATTTCATGTTTGAAAATGAAGAATATCAAGGTGAAGGAGGTTCTAGTTCAAAGGATACTCAGATTGAAGAAGAATCTTTGAGACAACCGGAGAATGAAGAAGTAGATTATCTATCAGATTTGGAAGAATGTTTTGATGGACAGGAGCCTATGGAACTTGAAAGTTTGTTATTCATCACTTATTTTCTAACACAAAGTGCCTAGTGTTGTGGAGGGAAATGCTCAAGAACAACTTATTTCTCATAATTACCTTCTTGAGCCAAGATTGGAGGAATTGAATATTCCACATCCCTCATGGAACGAAGAGGAAAATGAACACATGGGAAAATATATGACTGATTTAGAAGCATTAGAATGAAGACTATGTCATGGAGAGATTCCTATTTTCAATTATGGAACATGTTTTGTTGATGAACCTATGGTGGAGGAAATTATTCTTGAAGATTTTCTTTCCCTAACAATCTTCAAAAGCTGCAAATAGGAGGGTTTGAATTTTCAAATTCCATGTCGAATAAGGAGATATCACTAGATACCATCCATCCAGGTGGAAGATCAGTTGTTTGTAAATGGGCAACAAGAGGGAAATCAGGTCATGAATAACCATCTTTTTCAAGGATGTCTTCAGCAAGACTTTCTTATTAAAATTGAAGTTCATAGAGAGCAAGAATATTCAATAGGTTAGACCATGTCCTATAAGGTATTTGGCTTCATTGAAGCCGAGGAGAAGTCAGAACTATCACATTCATTTTAGAATGTGAGGATGAGTTTCACAATCCCAAGGATTAGTTGCAATGCCTCTACAAGACAAATGCAAAGCAACTAAAAGAGGCATTATTTCTATTCCCAATTGATGCCTTGGTGGACCAAGTGAAGAGTTGGGCTTGTTTCAGTTTTTCACTATCATTTTCAGCCATGTCCATTATCAAATCATCTGCATGGCTGCCCATTGTGAGGAAAGGGAGCTATTTTACACAACCAGTTGTAGGGTTTGTTTAGCTCACATGTGCCTCTAATTAGCGTAGAGTAGACATAGGTTTGTTTTCAAATAATTAAGTGCATGACACCTCGCATGTTTCACTTGAAGCATGTATGGTTTTTAGTTTTGTGTGTGTTTTGTTTATCGTTGCTCTTGCAAAATGTGTCGAAGGTGGAAGTATTCAAAAGAAGGAAAAATCAAGGTTTAATAGATTTCCATGATGTCCAAAACTAGGAGATGTTTTACTCAAATCTCTGTAGTATGTCATGTATTCCAAGAAGTCATGGGTTCTAATGTACTTAATGTGTGACAACATCCGATTTTGGGACAAGGTCAAATGGTCTACTTCAAGTTTGGGATCAGTTTTGGTACCAACAATGACTCCATGCCCAATGTATGACTTAAGGCCACTGGATTGATGTCATGCAATCATCCCGAAGAAGTCACCAAAAATGTTATCTAATTTTGCCCCTTGGGCCAAAATTGAACAATGGGAGCAATTGTACCATGGAACCAAAAAGGGCTTCACATATTAACTTAGGGGCCTACAGGAAAAATTTTGTGTTTTGAGAACATTTATGGTGTTTTGGGAGGATTCATGATCATCTTGAACTATTTTTCCTTTCCCGGGTTTTAGAGGCTAAATATTTACTTAGATCGGAAAATTGACATCTGTGGGCCCACATTCATCCAACACGAACAAGGAATCATCAAAATTGGTAAACCATTTTAAGGGGTCCTATTATGCTTCTATAACCCTTCGATTTCAAGAAATAACCTCATATGATCAAAAATTAGGATGGGGTCATATGCATGAATGCTACATGGCACCGAGTTAGAGATAGCTCGTCAAGAAGCTTAGCGAGCTTCTGAGAGAGCTCATACAACACATGGGTGTTAAAACCTTCAACATAATTTTGTCGAGCTAGACGGATGTGTGGGGGTGATCGATGATTTCGGCTCATTTGAGGAGAAAACCTAACACTTGATTGATTGATCAAGTCGTTTGATGTGATCACAAGCTCACAAAACATATTGGAAGTGAATTTAGCATACGACTTAAAGACGATTTCAAATGTGGAATCGGGTCACCAGTGGTGGAAATTGGTGAGTTAGTAGTAACATCATCTTATACACATCATATTGGGCATGAATTATATGAAATGGCTTGGTCCGAGGCCGAAGGACGAGGGGTTCTACTATCTCGAATATAAGATAGCTTATTAGAAGCTCGGTTAGGAAGCATTGTTGAAGGAATTGATAACGCATCGAGCCTAAGACTTGGTGAGGCCTTCAAATACCTAAGGAATCCCAGTTGAGCCGAGCTAATGCTCGGTGAGAGGAAATGGAATCAAGCTCAAGTTTCAAGCTCCATGGATCCTCCAAGCTGGCCAGTCTTGGGAGTGAGTTTGAATCAAGCTAACATGGAGGACGGCACAGGGATTAAACATTGGACCACGCATGTCAATCACCAAGTCACTAAATTTTAGGAGGCCGAGTTTGAGGCTAACTCGTCTTGAGAATTGATGAGCTCATAGCTTGGAGGTGGCTTGGTGGTCATGGGAGCTCAACCTCGAGCTCAATGTTGAGTCACTTAGGCACAAGGGAATGATTTCATTTGAGGCAGAAACATGATGTCTTGGTATTAGAGAAAACACTTGGGGTCTTGAAAACGTAGGTGACATTTTTCATGATGATATCTAGCTACAGGAGAAGCATTGTAGTGAACAAGTGAAGTGCAAAACAATCGAGTTGCATGCACAAGTAGGCTCAACTCACGGCTCAGGTAGAAATTCGGGTTTGATTAAAGCTCAATGGAGTCATCGAGTTGGTGTCTCACTATAGAACTTGGGAAATTGGACAAGTAAGGTACTATCAGGTGTGTTCATTCACAACAAACATGAGCTAGCTCGACATCAATAGTTTGAAGCACGGCTCATGGAGATGAATGAGATCTTGGCACAAAAGTTAAGAGAATTCACGAGGAGAGTCGTGTCCGTTAAATGGAGCTCAACTCAGCATGTGAATAACTCATTGATGCTTGAAGGAGAACACGAGCTTGTTGTGCGTTTGGAGGGTCGGCTCAGCAATGAAGTAAGCCAAAATAAATAGAATGGTAGGTCAGCACATTTCCAACTTAGAGCAAGGCAGTGAGGTAATAACTCGCGGGTCATTGTGTGATGGAGAGCTCAATGTATATAGCTAAAGTGAATGACCATGGCAATTCGAGCGAGTTACTTAGTGAAGGAAATGAAGCGAGTTGTGATTCAATAGAGGAGCATGCCAATTGGTGACACAATGCATGAAAGGTCAACTTCGCGCTGAGAAACGACTCGATGTACAGAGCTTGCATGCTCGTGGAGAAGGTGGATGAGCTCTTTAAAAGAAGTTAGGAAGAGACCGAGATCTGCAGATTCATCGATGCATGGTGAGAAGAATCGATGAGGAGCTTATGAATTTTCTCATAGGTCTCCGAGTTAAGCTCCACCGAAATCAATGCGGGAGCTTGATGCAGGCAGGAGAGATGATTTCGGGCTCACATGGGGCTAAGTTCAGAGCTCGTAAAGCCTAAATTGATGGGCATATAAAGTTGTCTCGATAGAAGAAGTTTGATTTGGAGCCAGTTCGAAATTTTGCAGTGGCAAGCCAAGGTAATTTTTCCGCACTCGTGGGAATTGCGTAGATTAGAGATCAATTCGCCAAGTTCGTGTCAAGGAAAAGTGACTTCAAAAGCCTGAAGCCCGCTACTTCAGATTGTCGAGTTCTTTTACAATGGAAGACAAGGCGAGTAACTCGGCATGGGATGAATAGTGTCTGGGCTCCCATGCCGGAAGAGAAAATGCGAGGAAATCATCGAAGAAAACGGGGAGTTCATCTCCGATTTGGCCAATTCGTGAGCCAACACATTCAGTGGAGTATGTGGCACGATGGTTCCGCGGTGTTTTGCGGGTAATTCAATGAGATCAACAAAGCGTTTGAGATGATGGTGGCAATGATTTTCAATGTGAAATGTGTCGAGTAATTAGGCGTTGAGCTTATATGAAGGTGTTGCGTGGAGAAAACCGTTCACCGAGCTAACAGGCAGGGTAAGTATTCGGAGTCGATGAATTTTAGATTTCATTAAATGTTAAACGTAGAGAGTAAAGAACTCGGGGCAGTTGAAAAGAATTTCTCATCGGCCAAGGAAAAATAATGCCAGGTGGCTTGACCGATGAGGAACAAAGCAAGGGTTGTTTAATGCAAGTAACTCAATGGGGGTAATTTCAATGTAAAACATGGAGCGTGAAAGTAGGTTTAGAGCCCTTCAAAAGGAAGTTAAATATGTTGAATCATTTGAGTGGCAAGTATATTGAATAGAAGCCCAAAAAAGTAACTAAGTCGGTAACGTGTTGTGCGGGGAAAGTTTAAAGAAAACCGAGTTATTCCCAAATCTCGTTGTAATGATTCAATGTAAAGACAATATGTGGAATTTCACCAAATCAAAGTTGGCCGAGATCTCGAAATAATGTTAGCGGAATAGCTTGTCAGCGAGCTCGGCACGCTGGATGGCGAGCCATTTTCTAAACCATGACATTAAAGACCCCCGGTGCAAGACAAATTCATGGTTCCTACCAATGGACCAAGGAAAGACATCAAAAGGCCGAGATGCCTTAAAATTATTATTTTGATTAAAATGGAGGATTAAATTCAAATTTTTTAATTTATGGGGAAATAATGGTGGAATTTTCCTTTCATGTGCAATTATTAGTCCTTTCATCATTCTAGCTACTTCTTTGTGCCTTTCTCATGTATGCGGATATATTGTGCAACTTCAAGTTTCCATTACAGTGTTTTGGGAGTTCTGTGTTTATCTAGGAGTGAAGCTTTGTATGTGGTTTAGTTGTGGTGTTTGTTCATCCTTCTCGCTTTTCATATTCCTTCTTTGGAAAACCGAAAACTTTTCTAAAGAACACCCTTTCTTAGTGCACCACCCTTTTGGGGTTGGCAGTTACCGTACGTACCCAAAATCAGTAGGGTACTTGCATCGCCAAAACGATGTTACACATGCCCCAATGATGATACAAGTCGCTCGCAAGGTGTTCGGATCCGTAAAAGCTCGCGATGTATATGTTAGCATCCCAAATGCTTTATTCATGTTCCTTGTGCTTTGTTTTATTCCTCTCGCCTTCATTTCTTAGCTTTTTGCCCTTTAGTGATTTAAACCGCCGCTCAGCAGCGGCGGCGGTCCTTCACACGCTTTCAAAGACGTTCTTCCGATCATGACTTACGTAAATTTTCAACTTTTACCACTTTTCTCCATCGCTCGCTCGTATTAATGTTTTATGTCCCCGGAATAGTGTTTCTCCATTGTTTAATGGTAAAAGAGTTCTAATGGGAATCACCTTTGGGTGAATGTGAAATATATAAATAGCAAATTTTGTTTTCAAGCAAATGGCCCTCAAAATTGCCTCTCAATTTCTCATTTCCATTGTTTAGTCTTTCAATTCTTGCTTAGAGTTCATTTTGTTTTCATGTTTGCATCCATGCTTATTTTTCCTTTGCTTTCAAAAGCCATTCAATCTTGTTGCTTGGTCTTGTTCATAGTTGTTCATACAAATTAGTTTAAAGCATAGTAGTGTCGGCTTATAGATTGCATCCATTAGAGTTGCAGTTGTGTTCGTCACGAAGGTGGATTCTAGAATCTCTCGGTACTCTTGTGTTGTATTCCCGCAATAAAACCCGCTAGGAATTGCATATGCCAAGCTCTATCTCTCTTGCGATGTCTCTCTCCTACTTGCATTTTATTCGGTCGATATCCAAACTGCCATTGTTCGAATACCCATTTCTGTTGATGCTAGCATATACACGCTCTTCTGGATTCACGTGAACACGAAGGAACGAGGAGATCATTTTGAGGGGACAAAGTCATACACTACTAGATTCGCCATTGTTATGCAAATTCCAAGTTTTATCTATCAAAGTTCTAGTTAAAATATATCAAATAGAGTAGTGAAACATTTCATTTCAATTAAATTTCATTCTCGATATTACAGGGAAGCTGTGGGGATTAATAGTTTCTGAGAAACTATGATTCATTCCTCACTTTTGAGGTAGGATCGAGAATCTTTCAATTAAGTTAATCAGCTATCTAGTTATTTAGGATAAACTCACAACTGCACAGGCAAGTAGCTACACCGAGCTACCTTGTTTGTTTTAATTTTGTTATTAGATTAGTTGTCATTTTCTGAATATATTAGATTAGTTGTTCTTTCAATTCCATTTAAAATTCTATAGAAAAATACAAAAACAGAGGAATACATATATGTTATAGATATATCTTGCATAGTCAATTTATTTTGTTTCAGCTTAGGTTTATATTGATTCAGATGACAATCACGGGACCTAGAGAGCCCGTGGAATACGTTTTTGAGTCAATCGTGCCTCAACCAAATATCGTTGTAGCAATAACCGACATAGACCAAAATATCGAATCTGTGTCTTCCAAACAACCATAGACCTACAGAAATCAAAGACACGTTAAGAGGATTAAATATGAAGACGACAAAGCGTACACATTCTGGTCAAATCAGCCAAATTATAGATTTCCTGATAGACATCCGTATGACCTGTAGAAGGACCCGAAAGGGAACAAACATTCTGGTTGTGATCCACTAGTCCCACTGCCTAGACACAGAGACCTCCTCGTTGATATAGACACTAACTTACGTATCCAAATTGCGTAACACCTATTAGTACTCTAAGAAAATCGTGTAACTTTTAGTTCTAAACGTAGAGGCCGTAAAGGCATACGATTATTGGATACTCGGGATCGAAGAAGGGAGTGATTCTTCACATGACCATAGGAGGTCCACAACAACCACAAACTTACGCCAGAACCAAAGGTCCCACAACCCAACGGGCCTACAAATCAATCCAATGTTGATGCTTTGGTTTGCGAATATTAGTGTTTAGATCCTCTCCACTCCCACCCAGACATTATCACACAACTATCATTATTAAACGTAGCAACTAATCAAGCTAAATATTTCTAGACTAGACCAGAGAATCGTCCATAAAACACCAAAAGATCTACTACATATTTAGCCATTACATTTTCATGACCTTGTTGGGAGGTATATACGAAGCACCCACAGGTTATCTTCCACATATTCCATAACCCATAGATCGGATAACGGCAGAGCTCTATATTGATTGGAGCCTTCGAGCAGATATCCTCGCCGAACGATCTATCACACCGGTTCAGGTTAGGAGGGCCTTCTTTGCTTTAGATTCACAGATCCCGCCATTGCATGTTGAAAACATAAGATTACCTAACTAGCTTATCTGCATCCCGTGTGTATTCCATCCCCCCGGTTGTCTCAAAGACGACCTCGGGAGGTCGAGTACGAGGAAGAGTCACTTGTAGATTCCCATGCTCGCATGTCACTTTTCCATCGTACAGTATCTACTAGAGATTTGTTCAAGACTTCTCTCAAATTGCGCATCCCATCACTTCCCTTCAGCAGAAAGGGAAGAATTTTGTTTGTTCCAATGGATGTGAATAGGCCTTCAGTACACCTAAGGAATGCCTTACGACAAAGACTGGTTCTTTCAAAGTGTCGATCCTCATAGGATTTCTTAGTGTGTACATATGCTTCTTTGGCAGGATTAAGAGGTTTTTTTATGCAGGATGGCCATGCAGTTACCTTTGAGTCTCGCAAACTCAAGGATTATGAGCTCAATTATCTGACTCATGACCTCGAGCTTTCCGTAGTGGTACATGCTTTGGTGCGTTGGCGTCATTTCCTTCTTAGCAAAAGGTTCATTCTCAGGACAGACCATTTGATCTTATGTCACCTCTTCATGCAACCCAATCTCAATGCTCATCAACGGCATTAGATGGAGTTGTTATGTGAGTATGACATGGAGATAGAGCATGTGAAGGGAAGGAGAATGTGGTTGCAAATGCTTTGAGTTGATGGAGACATTTAGTTGTGGCTACTTCAGTGGGTACAAACTTACAGAGAAAGATTTTGCATGACAACTTCTACCTAGTAGCTAAAGAAAAGATTGAGTCTCAAATACCCCTTGAGGGAAGTTTGATGGATTTTCATTAGAGTCGATGGAATTCTCAAACACAGAGGTTGGATCTATGTACCTAGGGATGGAGGTTTGAGACAGGATATCTTGGCATAGGCTCATCATGCACCTTATTCAGCCCATCCAGGGGTGAAGAAGATGCACGCCACCTTGAGGTAGTTATACCATTGGAGAGGTCTTCGAGAGAGATGTATCTCAGTTTTGTGTCATGTTGTTTAGAGTGTCAGAGGGTGAAGGTCAAGCATCAACATTCATTGGCCTTATCTACCCGCATGTTATACCGAAGTGGAAATGGGACACCATTTCCATGGATTTCATAGTAGGGCTACCGACATCGAGATACCACCACGATGCCATCATGGTCATGGTGGATGGATTGACAAAAGTGGCCAATTTTTTTCCGTGAATACCACCTATACAGCTAGTGCAATGGTGTGAGTATACTTAGATGAGGTTTTCAAACTGCACGGGATCCCACAGAATATTATTTATGACCGTGATCCCTTGTACACCTCTCATTTTTGGACTACCATATAGCATGCCCTTGGTACGAGTATCAACTTCAATACAACATATCATCTAGAGACATATGGACAGACGAAGTGGGTGAACTATATTTTAGAGGACATGCTTCGGATGTACATCATGGACCATTAGTTGAGGTGGGAGGAGTATTTGTACTTGGTGGAGTTTGCTTATAATAACAACTTTCAGAGTTCTATTGGTATGGCTCCATTTCATGCACTTTATGGCAGGGAGTGTAGGACACCACTGAGTTGGGATAGATTGGAGGACAAAGTATCTCTTGGACTAGCTTTACACAGGACATGGAGCAACGGGTTGTTTTGATGGACAGAGTACATAAGGTACATGATAGACAAAATAAATATACAGATTAGAGGAGAGTTGACCATAGCTATGAGGTGGGCACGAAGGTGTTTCTTCGTTTCAAACCTCATAAGAGCCCTATTTGTTATGGAAAAGGCTCTAAGTTAGCTCCTAGATTTGTGGGTCCATTTGAGATCTTGGAGCGGATCAGTCCCTTAGCTTATCTATCGTCTATTCTTTCCACCCATATTGTCTCACGTCCATGATGTATTTCATGTTTCTATTCTTAGGAGATACATTCCAGATCCATCTCATGTATTAGATTGGACCACATTATAGGTGCAGGAGCAGAGTCGGTGACTGTGGAGCCCATGCGCATCATAGAGTGCATGACCCTAGGCCTTCGAGGCCACAAGATTGACCAGCGCGAGTCCAATAGGATAGGTATGATGAGATTTCAGCCACATAGGAGAATGCTAATTTGTTACGGACCTAGTTTCCACACCTATTTCAGTGACTTCCAGGAGGAATTTGAGTCTAAAGGGAGGGGGATGTAGTGCCCACTCCTCTTGACACTATTTTCATTATGATGATATTATTGTTGGATTGATACTTAGACATTTTGATTATTATATTTTGAGCAGTAGATGATAGACTATGCAAATATTTGGACTATTGATATGTTGTGATTCACATTTTGATTATGATACACTAGATGACACTGGTAGATAGTTCGATATATGTTGATTTGCATTATTTAGATTTTATACTGACACGTTATACTCTGGATGTTCTAAGTAGAATTATGATCTCATGGATGTTAGAATCGAATTATTTGATATGTTGATAGATGATAGAATTACTTAATTTTGGATGACGATTATTGATTTCTATGTATATATTATTTCTTGATGTTGTTGATGTGGCGTGAGGCCGAGAGGTATTTTTTTGTGTTTGCAGGACATTATATCATACATCAAAAGGGATAGGGGACCAACCACAGAAGAATGTTGGGTGTTTTGCAACATGGCCAAATTTGACAACTTGTGTCTAATGTTTATGTTGTGTTATTGCATGCCTAGTTAGGAGGTTTCCCATGGGGGTGACCTCACATGTGTGGCCATGGGGTGTAATGTTTTTCCCCTTCTTTTAATTTTGTGTGTGTTTTATTTTGTGTTATATGTATTTAATTATTGGGAAATTTTAGTCACTTTATTAGTAATTATTAATGTGTCTTAATTAGCTAATCCAACTTAATTTGTTAACTAAAATAAGGATGTGACAATTGGATAATTATGAGGGTAGATGGTCCTTGAAATCTTGTGGATGTAAATTAGATTTGTGTTGGGTTTTGTGTTGTATACTTGGGATGCTTTTTTTGAGGCTTTTCAGTGGGACAAGCTAAACTTGTTTCATGCCTCTTAAATTCAGTCAATAACTATAGCTATGGTATGGGGAGTTAATTTTAGGCTTATTTATGCATTTTGGAGTGTAAAAAGTGAAAATAATTACACTTTCCTACTTACCAAAATTAATTTGTCCTTGATAGGCATGTTGTGCAAGTTGGAGTGTCATGTGGGCATGTCATAGGTCTTACATGTGCATTTAATTACTTTGGGCTTGGTGTTTGAATTGTGTGTTGGAATGGAAAAATGATGAAGTGGCATCCTACATGGAGCCACCTCATCATCCTCACATCCCATTTCTATTTATTGATTGAATTTGAAGGATTTTGGGTTACTTGTCTCATTTCTTCTCTTGCACTTTTGGAAATTTGGTCTTGAGTTGCATGCTTGGAGCCTTTTTGGAGTTGCATTTTGGTTTGAAGGTGTTGAAAGCTTGTTGGAGTGAATATTTTGGAGGCTTAATGGAGAGGTAGGATCTCCACCTTTGTTATTTCTTATTTATGTTTGTAGATGTGAAAATTGTGTTGTATGAGTATTTGCATGGGTGTTGTGAATGTGATATATTGGGGTTGGGTAGCTTGCCTTAAGAAGGGAGTGGGAGATGGAAGTATGGGACCATTGGGGAGGGAAAAGGGAGTTGTGAGGCATGCATTTTGGAGGGAGTGTGATTAGGAGTTCCACCTATGGGGAGTGAAAAGGAAAACATGGAAATATTTTTACATATTTGCAAGGGGAGAGATAAGGATGTATTTGAATTTTTTGTATTGTTCACATGGAGGCTTTTGGGTGGAACTCCTACTTCACTTGGGAGGAAAAAGGAGGTGGTTCTCATATTCCTTTATCCTTTTGGCTTGATGTCAATCCTATGTGTTGTTGAGAAGTTGTAAATATTGTTGAGTATGTCCATTTGAATGTGTTGTATGTTTTGTGGATTGTATGTTTTTGTGGAAGCCATTTTTGTAAAGGTTGTCAAAGTTGCATTATACTCCCCATTGTTCTTTGGTTGGGGCTCGGGGGCCAATAAGGGGTGGCTTCTCCTCTTATTGGATTAAAGGTTGAGTGGAGATCGTTTCCTATCCCCTTTTTTGTATTGTGATCCAAGTTTTTGAAGAGTTGATGGATGCAAATTGAAAGTTATGAAGTTGGGAAATGACTTGGAAATAAGACTTGTGATTTTACCTTGTTGGAATAATCCTCCATAATGTAAATCATATTATTGTTCCCACTTAGAGTGGAAGATTGTAAATTTTTATGTTTGAAAGAAAGTTTTGTAATATTTCATTTATTCTAAGTCAGTAGTGATTTAGTGAATGAAGAAAGAAATTTTGTTGTATACCTTGTTGGAAAGGACTAGTTTTATTGAAAGAAATGGATTATAAGTTCTTGTATTGCAAAAGAATGTTATTGCAACTTGTAGTTTTCATATTTGTATTGTATGGTTACAAAGAGAAATTCCAAAGTATGTTTAATAAAAGAAAATTTACATTTCATGTTGTTGAAGGTTGTATGTTTGAATGGAAAAGCTATGCATTTAGAAATTTTGAGTTATGAAACTATGAGATGATGTCAATCTATCAACCAATGAATGGAAGACACCTTAGTTAAAATTAATATTGCATTAAACACCAACTTAAGTAGAAAACTGTTGAAAAATGTATATATCAAGGGTTTTTTTTGGGAAATAGAACCGCCCCCGTGCAAAGCGGCGATTTCAAAAGCGTCACCTAACTCGAGCGTGATCGATGAACCACCCCGGCATGGTGGCGATCACAGATCAAGCCGATCTATGTAGGGTGGCGGTTTCGTCACTTTTGATGGAAAATTAAAATTCCCGACTGTGAAAACCCAAATTGAAATCTAAGCTTTAAACCATCAAAATGAAACTACTAAAGAACTAGTAATTAATTAAATTTAATTGTTTAAGCCTTTCAATCCTTTTATGGACACCCAAATGTGTAAAATTCATAGATTTAATGAAATGGGGTTTTCCCAATTGTTGAACTCAAAGAATGTTTACATTAAATAACAAAAATAGATCCATGGTGGGATCTCTACATTAAGCAATGAGAATCTTACAATAGTAAAACCTTTACAACTAAAACCAAGAAAATTTCTCCATGGTTGCACTTCTTGCTCTCATGGCTTCTCCTCCTTCTCCTCTTCCAAAACCTACAAAACAAGAATGAGAAAATGAGGTTATTTTGGGGCAAATAGAAATAAAAAAGAAACCCATAAGGATATTTAGGCAACCCAAATCTAAGGGCTATGATAGATTCAATCCAATGGCCCAAATTAAACCCTACCTCACTTAAGTGGGAGGTATTTTGTGGGAATGAAATTTAAAAAAACATGGGTAATGGGGTGAATGGGGCCACTTAGTGGCTAGACAAAATAATTAAAATTTTGTGTTAGAAAATAAAGGAATCTTGGTGCATGATAATTAATTAAACTTATGGAACTTGGTAAATGTATTGTTTTAAACCATAAATATATTTTAGGAAGTAAATTAATAATATTTAATTATTAATTTAATTTTGACTTTCACAAGCTTGTGTAGAAAGAATTTAACCAAGAAATTTATTGTGTGTGGAAATTTCTAACCTTGCAAACCCCCTTTTTTAAAACAAAAACAATTTATTACCGTAAACTTGACTATTAAATTATTAGTTCTATTTTGTTTTGAGAGTAGAAATTTGTGGGCGTTACAGATGCCGATCGGTGACACAATGCATGAAAGGTCAACTTAGTGCTAAGAAATGACTCGATGTACGTGAGCCCGCGTGCTTGTGGAGAAGGTGGATGAGCTCTTGAAAAGAAGTTAGGCAGAGACCGAGCTCTACAGATTCATCGACGCGTGGTGAGAAGCATCGAAGAAGAGTTGATGAATTTTCTCATAGGTCTCCGAGTCAAGGTCCACCAAAATAAATGCAAGAGCTTCGACGTAGGAAAGAGAGATTATTTCGATCTCACAAGGGGTTAAGTTCGAGCTCGCAAAGCCTAACTCGATG
This sequence comes from Taxus wallichiana var. yunnanensis, assembly GCA_018340775.1. Classification (NCBI taxonomy): domain Eukaryota; kingdom Viridiplantae; phylum Streptophyta; class Pinopsida; order Cupressales; family Taxaceae; genus Taxus; species Taxus wallichiana. The sequence goes on along the minus strand of CM031236.1, from coordinate 525,550,033 downwards.
GGCATACGAAGTTGGCTCCTGTGGAAGAAGTTTGAGTTGGAACCAATTTGAGATCTTGTAGCGGCAAGCTAAGGTAAATATTCCACGCTCATGTGAATTACAGAGATTAGAGACCAATTCATCGAGTTTGTGCCAAGGCAAAGTGACCTTAAAAGCCCGAAGCCCACTACTTCGAACCTGTCGGGTTCTTTTACAATGGAATCCAAGGGGAGTAACCCAAACATGGGACAAACAATATCTAGGCTCCCAAGCTAGAAGATCCAATGCGGGGAAATCATCGAGGCAAACGAGGAGTTCATCTCCAATTTGGCCAATTCGTGAGCCAACACATTTGGTGGAGTACGTGGCACGATGGTTCTGAGGTGTTTGGCGGGTAATTTAGTGAAATCAACAAAGCGGTTGAGACGATGGTGGAATGCTTTTCAATGTGAAATGAGCCAAGTAATTAGGTGTTGAGCTTATACGAAGGTGTTCTATGGAGAAAACCATTCACCGAGCTAACATGTGGGGTAATTATTCAGATTCAAAGTGAAGTTTAGATGTCATTATATGTTAAATGTGTCAAGTAAAGAACTCGGGGGTAGTTGAGAAGAATTTCTCTTCGGCTAAGGAAAACAAAGCCATGTGGCTTGATCGATGAGGAACAAAGCAAGGGTTGTTTAATTCAAGTAACTCAAGAGGGGGTAATTTCAATGTAAAACATGGAGTGTGAAAGTAGGTTTAGAGCCCATCAAAAGGAAGTCAAATATGTCGAATCATTTGAGTGGTGAGTATATTGAAAAGAAGGTTGAAAAAGTAGCTAAGTCAAGAACATGTTGTGAGGGGAAATTTTAAAGAAAACTCGAGCTATTCCAAAAGCTCATCGTAATGATTCAATGTGAAGATAATACATGGAATTTCACCAAATCAAATCCATAAGCTCGCTAAATAATGTAAGTGGAATAGCTTGCACACCTAGCTTCAAGCGAAATGGGTCGGGCAAGCCATTTTCTAAACCATGACATTAAAGACCCCTAGTGCAAGACAAATTCATGGGTCCTACCAATGGACCAAGGAAAAGCTTCAAAAGGCCGAGATGCCTTAAAATTATTATTTTGATTAAAATGGAGGATTAAATTCAAATTTTTGAATTTATGGGGAAATAATGGTGGAATTTTCCTTTCATGTGCAATTAGTGATGTTGTCAATAATGGAGGCCAAGTGCCCAATTTTGGCTTTCTCCATACTTTCTCTTCAACTAGATTTTCTATAAATGTAAATGGAAGCTCATTCCAAAGGGTTGGAAAAAAAATTCAGTATTCCTCTCTCTCTTCTGCAAGCTAGTCAATTACGGATTGTGGGGACTTTCATGCCTCTTTTCCAACATTGTAATGGAAAACTTTTCCTCTTCCTCATGTAATGATGCATCAGACGCGTGATCAAGTAATAAAATTGTGTTTTGTGAATAATTATTAGTCCTTTCATCATTCTAGCTATTTCTTTGTGTCTTTCTCGTGTATGCAGTGTGTCTTGTACAACTTCAAGTTTCCATTGCAGGTTTTGGGAGTTTTTTGCTTATCTGGGAGTGAATCTTTGTATGTGGTTGCATTTTGGTGCTTATTCATTCTTCTCATTTTCATCTTCCTTCACTCGAAAAATGAAAAATCTTCTAGTAACACCCTTTTTTGGTGCATCACCACTTCTAGTATAGGTTTTATTTTTTGCAAATTTCTCCCCTTACCCCCATGAAACTCAAGTTAGATAGGTCTAGTTAGTTGTTTTATTGCATTAGAAGTAGTGTTGTGTTTAGTTTAGGAAGAGGAATTCGGCCTTCTCTAGAGGTTCACCTCGACCCCAAGTCCCACACTTGAGAGGTGATCCAATGTTACCCAATCACACCGAATGCCCTATTCATCACTTGGCCATTTGGAGGGTGCAGTGATTTGGTGATAACACAAACTACAATGCACTTCTTGATAGTCTCTTACCTACAGAAGATGATCACTTATGAAGATAATTTACATTGTATTCATTCTCATTAACAAATTACACTCCATAATTTCCCCAATATTATATGCATGCATCAAAGGACACAAATTCCTACTTAGAGCTCCAAGTTTCTTCCTTCCTTGATTGATCAATGAATGAAACAATTGCCAAAATGTCATATATACCTTCTCATTTGAATTTTTGCACATAACTGATCACTAGGTCATATGACCAAGAACACCATGGAGGTTACATACAAGAAAAGGACTTAGGTAACTATTTTAAGGTTACAGCACTCAATCTTACATCATAAAGAGCCCTCAAAGACAAAATATGACCAAAATGGCCTAAACACATGCTAGAAACACTACTAAACCCCTATACTTAGCTAAAAATCCAAAAATGACTCAAAAGGAATTCAAAAATTCAAATTGTGAAAATGGAGGGAAATTCCATAACTTGAAAGTTTGATCTCAAGAGCTCAACATGACCACTTGAATGACCCATAAAACACATCTAAAGACTAAACAAGCAAAAATGATTACAACATCCCTAAATTAACCCTGGTGTGATGCCCATGCATCATGAACCCTTTAAACAATTGATTACCTTAACAATTTGTCTTTGTGATTGAATATAGTGAAATAATGTGTTTAAATTTGCATTCTTAGTTACAATGAGATTAATGTCTTGGTTAGATTATTTTGCTAATACTTTGTGTTCTAGTTCAAATCAATAGGAATTAACTTATGTATTTTATACCCATATGAATCCTTATCAAGTGTTTTAAGTGAAAGTGATCTCAAGCACTATAATAATGAATTTAACCAAATACAAAAGTAATTATATAATTATTGAATTTTATTTAATAGGATTCAAGTCTTATCATATTTCACTCATATCTCAACCTGTTATAGTTTTATACATGTTTTATTACATCCCTCGAATAACCAAACCATTGCTATAATTAACCATTTCCAATTTATACATTATATAACCAACCCGCATATGTGCAATAATTCCAAGCACCCCCTTATTACATCATAATTCAAACACCTGGGAGATAATAAACTTTGTATGCAAACTAAAGCATGCTCATAGTTTGACTCACTTTTAAACAATGGTGGTAATGGCGTCACTACAATTGCTTAGTGGGATACACCTCACTAATTAATATAAATGAATGAAGACACACTCTAAGGGACTCTTCCAGGTTCAATAAAATCTATAATTCACCAAACATTATTATGTGAATTGGCCTTGTAACACTTATATTAACAAGGACATAATCTATTGTCCATAACATTACAACATGTGAATAGAGATACACTCAACTATTCACCTTTAAAAATAGAAAGAATGGAATTTACTATGTTTCTCAAAGGGATTTGGCCTCACCGTAAATAAGTAAAAATTGGACACACTACATAATCAAATGGGATTGGGCATCATATCAATTGTTTGACCCTAAGTGGACTGGACCTCACCAAAATAATAATGTTATCATCTCATTTCGCAACATGAGTATGAACCTTGTCATCACCTTCACCAATGACCATCTACAACTTTGTGGTATTTGGTGTATTGCTTTGCCACTAAAGCAATAAAATAGTATTTGAGATATGAGTGGCCTCAAGATTAGTATTATCCTCCATCCTCCTTTAGAACATGGCTCACTTAGCCAAGTCAATCTTGATGGACCTATAGATCACATACCACTCTATGTATCTCTTTGTGAGCTTTAATAATATTTTTACCAAAGTGTTTGTTTCCTCTAAGGGAATATACTTCTCCCCATCAATAAAATTCCTTGAAAGGGTGTTGGGTACTATTGACATTGCACCCATACACACAATACTTCATTTTAAGTGTTAAGACGGAGGAAATTTCAGGTGAATTTTACGGAAATATATTTTTTATCTCAAAGATTATAAGGGCTAAAGAAAAACCATTTTTACATTTTTACATAACATCCCAAATATTTGTCAAAATTTATCTCTTTGATTAAAATATAAAGAACTAATACAATTTTTTCGAGCAAAAAAATTGAACTACACTACTGGGAGTACAAGATTTTTTACATGTCATAAGAGTTGTGGTAAAAAAACTTTTAGGGATGTTTGACAACAAAAATTGACAAGAAAATGGATAATTTTCATGGAAAACTTTGACCAAGAAACGATAAATCAAATTAATTTGATTTTAGGCAAAGTTACATAAAATTTAATTAAATCTAATAAATGGTAGGTGGTGAAGCAAAATCCTTTTAAAGAACACACTAGAATGATGTTGGCTACTATGCAGAAAAGTTTCATCATTAGAATTTTCCCTCGATTTTAGATATCAAATTAGTTCAATATCATGAAACTTTACGACAATATTTAAATAAGATTTTTATTTTAAAAATATATACTTTTTAAAATTTGTTATTTTTTGTTTTTTATAAATTTAAAAAAAAAAACACTTTTATTAAACTATACATATATGAGTCTTGAGCAATGAAACAAGAGTTTAGAGGCGCAAGTCCTTGTTTATTCCTTAGTCATTTTGGCTTGTTTGACTGTTTTCTATTATCTTGATGTGGTCTTACACACTTTCTTATGTCATGTCACAAATATTGCTATCTATTTCCTTTTATTATTTGAATATTTCATGTCTTGGGATAGAACCATTAGTTTTGGACAAAACCATCCATTGGTTTTGTCTGTTATTAACAATTTCATCCCCTTTGGTGTTAGGTCTTTTCTGATAGTTGGTCTTATTTGTTATTCTTTTTCATATCACATTTTATGTTTTGAGTCAAAATTATGTGCCAATAGATTCAAATTTCAAGCTAAAGGCTTTTGGATATACAAGTTTGCTAAGATAATTTATGATCTAGCTACCACCTATGCAATATCTAACAAGGATCAAAAACTAGCATTGAGCATCTCATGTGAGCACATCACAAGGGGAAATTACTAATTTTCAAGTGTTCTACATCCATATTCAATTATTTTAATTGGGACATAGTTATCCCGCTATTGGTGTTGAGGCATGAGGGAAAATCTTAGAGAAATAGAACTAGTTTGCACATACATATGCACTACACGCTAAGAGACCTACATGGAGTTTTGTCACATCCCTATTTATCAAGCTATTATTTTAGAGACATCCGGTGGTTAGGTGGTGGTTGCTACCACATCGGATACATCACTTTATACCACTTTGATTTTATTCAATTATCATTATGAAATGTTTTTGGGAGTAAAACATTTGCTATCATTGATTAGTTAACAATAGATAATATTGTGGATCCGTATTTTAGTTTTGGATTAATTTTTAAATAGGTTGTTTGTTGTTCATTTTAGTTGGTTTTATTTTAAGAAATGGGTAATGCATTGGGTACTCTTGTCTACATGTGTACATGTGTTCTTTGGATCAAAAAAGGGTATCATCGAGGAGAGGAGAAAAGGTACAAAAATGGGTATGGATAGAAAGATATTCCATGTGTGATTTAGTACACAATCAATGGGGCAATAGCGTAAGTTGAGGTCATAAATTCCTTTTTTAATTCAATTATCTATTTGTATGTGTCGCCTAGTACAATAGGATTGTTTAGTTTCATTGTGATGATAAGATCATGCATGCCTCCTTACAACAAAGAGTGCAATGTCACATGGCACATTCATCAAGCAACACATTTTCACTTCACTATAATGGAACACTTGTATTTATGTCATTGTATTATATATATATTCATAGAATATTATAATGAGTATGTTAATAAGTAAAATAAATTATTGACGGTTTCATCGTAAATAATGTGGGATTGAATCCCTAATGTTATTAAATTGATTGAGCTAACTCACATTTCATTGTTATATACAAGCTCATACCATTATGCACTTGAGCTACATTGAAATCAACTCATTTTATCTTACATTGAAACTGAACTACATTGGAAACCAACATAATATATTACATTTTAAACTAAGCCAAGTTGAGCTCGCATGTTAACGGATCTACTCACATAAGAACCGAGTCACATTGAAATATCATAGCAATCTATATTGCATTGTATCATTAGCTCATTGAGCTATAAAATCATCTTGCGTCAAGCTTGCATTCAAGTCAAGACAATCTTGTATCCATAACAAGATGATATTGCACTTACATCACATCATGTATTATCTTCAACTAAATTTCTATGCATTTATAAACCACAAATGCCCATGTATCGATATCGTCGAGCTACCCCAATAAAAGAGTTGAGGGAGATAGTTATAATTTCAACACAATTCATTTTAAACCATTTGTAATCTATCCCGTGATACATGTGCGATAAAACTTCGTGAAGGATTTATATTGAGGAAGTATCGATGGGTGTAATATGGCACACATCGATGAAGACCGACACTAATCGAATCAAGGCTTGAGAGGAAAATATTAGGGATGCGGGAACATTGATGGGTGTAATGTGGCACAAATTAGGATCCCCACAACATGGAATGTTTTGATAAATAAACAGTGGTGCATGATTATACAAATTTTCATTTTGTGGCACCAATTAGTGAACTCACGGGATATATTATGTCTTGTAATGTAGATTAAGATAAACCACTTTAAGGTTTACCCCACCGCCAATGAGGATGATGGGAAAGAGAAAATAATTATAAATACAAGAGCTCACCACCACCACTTAACATGTCATTGTTTTCACTACACATTGTTGATCTCCTCTACAAGCTTGACCCATGTGGCATACAAGGATGAAACCGACCATAAATTTATGCATGGCTAAGTAAAGCCAAAAATGGATAAATATGGGAGGGGTAGAAAGAAGAAAGCGACCAAGAATAATAACAGTGAAAATCATGCATGAAGCTTGTTTTGGAGTTGAGCATGGATAAATATAACAAGGAGAGATAGATTTAAGTAAGGCAAAAATTAAAGGATTGTATGGATATTGAACAAGAGTTTAACTTCAAAAAAGAAAAGCAAATTTTAATAATGAAAAATCATGAGGAGATAAGGAGTGAAAGAGTTAATCTTAGCTCGACGAAGCTTATAAAAAGAGGGTGAAATAATCCATAAAGATACATACAAAGTTTTTTTAACACCAAAAATTGTTCCCTATGGATATTCTTTGTTGAACATCCAGCTCTTCGGGTAACATGAGATGATCTCGGAAGGGTGGTAACTTTTCCCAATGAGATCAACCTCTAGAGAAGGTCACATTCCTCTTGTTCTATCCCGATGCAATTAATCTAAAACCTAAGAATACAAATAAATTAACACTAAACTATGTCTTCTCAAGATCCAAGGTTGAGAGGAAAATATAGAAAGGTTGTAAACTAAAAGATGGTGATGCACCAAACTAAAATATGGCTTGAACCGGCTTATTGACACACGCTTGAAACTATCATGGAGAATCAAAAAAAACTCGAGTTCGCAAAAGACAGATACATAGGCTTAAATAGAGATAAGGGGGTTGAGATTCACATCCAATAGACAACACATGAAGGAAAACCATAAGTGCATTTCATTACAAAAATATCATTTAAGTTCACATAATATAGGCTTGTCAACTTCCAAAAATATAGTTGCAAAGGTCCAAAAGCATGGAATTTTAAGATGAAGTTTACAAGTCTGCGGGGAAGGAATTATTTTTATGTGTCAAGCCACTTACATTTATATTATTTTTGGAATGGGAGTAGGGAAGAAAGAGAAGGAAAAGGAATACCGAGCTAGAGCTAACCGTCTCTCGAAAATGCATTGAATAAGTGTGGTCACCATGATTTCTCTCAAAGTTTACTTATGGTACGAGATATGGATGCCTTCAATCACATTCAACAACTACACCATGTTCCTTGAGCCTATCGCATGCCATCACACCTGCACAAAAATAGAACCATCCTTCATTAAATTTGGGTAGTTGAGGTGGTTGGATCCCTAGTTCTAGGTTTTGTACTACCCGTGGCTTTCTATTGTGTTTCGCAGCCTTCTACCATAGCCTTTTGTTCATTCCTTACCCCTACAAATCCTTATGACATTTCCTCCTACATGCTTTTAGGAGAAGAAATTATTTATTCCACCGCGAGAGTCCAATTCTTCACTCCTTTGTTTTCTTCATTGTAGTTATTTTCTAATGTTTCGTGGGTTTGAGAAAACTTGCAGACACTAAAACTTGGTAAATCCATGGAACACTAAACTAGTGTTTGGTGGCTTTTGAACTTAGTCATTTCCTTCATCTTACATCATACTTCTTTCCTTATTTTTGTAAGGTTGAAATAATATCACGTAATACTAAATTTTATCCATTTCCACTTAAGTCCTCGCATTGTTGATTCCTTTGTTTTTGTGTTTTGAGAGTCTCGTGGAATACTAAGTTCCTACATTCCACGGTAGATTGAATTAATCTTCTAAGGCTTTAGTAAAGCATAAACAATGGTTAAGTCCTTATGATAAATTATTAAAATTATATGGGGTGTAATTTTATATAATAATTTGGTGATTTTAGGGGACATTTTCATGCTAGATGATGAAGACTAGTTGCCTTTGAAAGCAACCATAGGGCATGGAGTGAAACTCAATCTTGAAGAATTTGATTTCACCTTAAAATTGTCTCTAAAATCTGCATAGGCTTAACACCGAACTAAAACTAGTCTATGGAGCTAAATGGTGAAATTGAGAACTGATCCAACTATCTAATTTTGTCATGAACTTGCTCTGCAATAATCCACACATGAATGCAAGTGGGCCAAAACTTATGTATAAAAGAGAAGATCATATGTGTTTCAAATGAAACATCCAAAGAGTGCACAAGCACTTATTACAAATAAAACCTATACTGACAACAAAACATATGCTCAAAGAAAATTGGAGGACTTAAAACTAATCTAATTATGTACAAGGGAGAACTTCCTTTTCAATAACAATGATTCAAATAGATCCCATTGATAGGGATTGCAAGTTCTTCTCCATTCAATTTTGATGATTGGAAAGCATTACTTGGCTCTCGCAACTAAAAATTACATAGGGGCCACTCGCATGGTGTCAAACTTTGAATGTCTTCTGATTTAGCTCGGTCTTGATCTAATTTAATAATGAGATCACCTTCCTTAAATTTTTTGGCTCTGTCATCCTATCAAAACATTTCTTAATCGATCCTAATTCAACTCTATAGCTTGCATGGCCTGGTTTCTCAATTCATCAAGTTCCAAAAGTTTTGCATATTTTATTTCCATGGCTTCAAACTTAGATAACTCAAATTTTTTAATGAGCTCTAATGTAGGTAACTCAATAGATATGGGTATCCTTGCTTCCTTACCATAAACCAACTTGTATGGTGAACTTCTTGTTGACCTTTTGGGAGTAATTTTATCATCCCATAAGGTTGAATTTAGCTTTGTGTGCGAAGTCCTTTAATTCTCTTCCAAGGTTCTTCTAATGATTTTCAATAGGTTCTTATTGTTTGACTCATCATGTCTATTTCATTGGGGGTAATAATTCATTGAGGTGCTAAGATGGATTTCATTCTTGATAAAGACGATCAAAGATATTTGTGCAAGTAATTTCAAAGCTTTATCCGATATGGTTATAAAAGGAACGCCAAACTTGGCCACAATGCCTTCATAGAAATCTAGAATGCTAGTTTCGTCCATTTCCTTCAATGTAATTGACTTGGTCCATTTGTGAAATAATTTGTGGTTGTCATAATCCATATGTGCCCCAAACTTGAGTGCGGGTTGATTACTCCTATGAAATCCAACACCCAATTGCATAAATGGTTGATCCACTAAAATATGGTGAAGTGGGAGGGTTGTGAGTCTTTCTTTGCCTATGAAAAAGGCACATCTTTTCCATTTTCTAACCCATGCATGATAGATCTTGAAAAGGCTTGGCCAATAATAACCACTCTTCATAACTTTGAGTTTTTGGTATTGAGGAAAATTACCTCATGTTTCTCCATCATGAAGCTCATGTAGAACCTTCTCAATTTTTTCAAACTCAATACATCTTAGGGGAATACCATTCACATCCCTTTTTAATAAAATTCCATCAATAAGCACATAAGGAATAGATTTGAGCCTAAAGTACCTCCTTTTGGTTTTACTCGAGCCTTGAGGGAATTGACTTGTTTGTAGGAAGTGTACAAGGTGTTGGGTCCAATAAGGAGTAGATAAGGCATCATCTAGTTTCTCTTGATCATTTTGGAGTACTAGGACAACCTCCTCATCAATTTTTTGATTTAAATCCAAATTCTCACATAACCCTCTGCCCTTAAATAGCTTAGTTATCTTGATGTCAACATCATATTCCATAACCTTGGTTATTCATCCTTCTCTTTTCTCATTCAAATATTTGTTCAACAGAAAGTCCTTTATCCTAGAATGAGATACCATGAGGTGAATCTTGTTATTAGACACCAAATTCCCAAATTTCTTCAAAATTCTCATCGCAGCCCATGAATGTCTTTCAATGAAGGAATATCTTATCTCATAATCTACCATATATTCCGAGTGAAGAATGTAATTGGTTGTTCCAATCCTTCTTCATTGGTCTGCACTAATATGGAAAATATTGTATTTGTGCTCCCAAAGACATATAGGATAAAATCTTTGGAGAAATTTGGGTTGATGAGAGTGGGAGCCTCTACAATTACGCGCTTGATACCTTTAAATCTATTCTTCCCCTTCGTAGTCCACTTGAACAATAAATTCTTCTCAAGCATGGATGTAAGCAGCTTAACATGATTTGTAAAATTTGGGATGTACCGTCTAACAAAGGTGATCCTTCCCAAGAAATTTTGCAATGCTTTCTTATGGTGTAGGAAATGGCAATGGTAGTATGGCACTAACCCTTTTTGGATCAATGGTTAATCCTTGTTGGGAAACAACATGGCCAAGGAGCTTACCTTCATGGGTAACAAAAATACACTTCTTGGGATTGAGAGAAACCCTAAACTACCGGACCTTTCAAATACTTACCTGAGGTGAAAGAGATGGCCTTCTGCATGTTTATAGAATAATGTGATATCATCCAGATACAAAAGGATGATTTTGTTAATTAGTCCTTTGAATTCCATATCCATAACTCTTTGAAATGTTTCTCCCACAGTAGATAGACCAAAAATCATTTTTTTGTAGGCATAGGTTTTCCATTTTATGGTAAAGAAATCTTAAATTGATCTTCTCTTATCACCATTGTTTGATTCAATTGTTTGACGAGACTTCCCATTCTTGTTACAAGTTAATGAAAAAGAAACAAGAAATCAAGAAACTCGGAAACTATGGGAAGGTTTAATACTACCACCTGGTATGTGATAGTGATGATGATGAAGATAATGGCACAAAATACCCTCTTCGTAGTGAGCTCAATAACCTACATAACAAAGAGAAACTAAACAAGAAAATGATTAGCTAGATAAGATGGTGGGTTTCTGACTAGGTCAGTCCCGAGAAGTAATAACTTCCTAGGATGGATGTCAACCCACTTTGATAAAAGATATAGATAAATGATAGTGGATAAATTGGATGCATCAGAAGATAATGCAAAACAAGGATCTAGAATATGTTGAAGATGCTGAGATAGAGATCTAAAAATGTAGATGATAAGGAACAAAGTCAAACATGGTCGTGTCAATGGCAACCCGAGATCTGGTTGGTATAGTCAACAGTGATCGGGGCCAAAGGATAGGATATGGGGGCATCGGGAAGATAGATGGAAGAAATAGAGGGTCTTGAATGAAGAGGGAGTTGTACGAAAAATGACAGATGATGATGGAGATAGAAACTAGGCGGATATAGACAAAGGTTTTAAGATGACTAGGTTGGGTTGACGATGATCGAACGTGGTTCTAATGTTTGAGGGGTCAAAATGGATGGGAAAATGAAGTAAGATGAAGGATCAACGAAAATTGATGTATGAATAGAGTTCCAAAATAAGCGGCAAAACCGCAAGAAAGGGGCGATGCAACGATATAAGGACTCCAAGAAAGCTTGAAATATTTGACTCTCCATTGATGGTATGAAAATGTCCTTAGGTAGCTCCAAGTTGAATATTTTTGATCACCCAAGGAGGAGAAATAAGATCAGGTTCGCAAGATATTAGAATACTTGAAAAATTTCATCCTGGGAAGAGGAGGGGTAGAGTTATATTAATAGGGTCAACGACGACCTAAATGGGTTGCCAACAACTATCGTAGACTATCCACTGGGTGGTAGAGATGGTGTTTGTCTCAAAAATGGGGGCCTTAAAGGGGCTAAAGTTAGGGTTTTAGTCATTTTAGGTGAGTTAATGTTGCATGGGGAGAATAAGAGTGTATTGAATAAGGGGAGGTGGAATCATAGTGACAATAAATGGGGGTGTTTATGGGTAAGATTAGGATAATGGATAGGTTTTAGGGGTAATTAAATACACTTAGAGGTGGATAAATAATCATAATATTAAGATGGTATTAGGATATGGAAAATGGGGATTAGAGGAAAATGAAATGTACTAGGAAATAGACATTTAAATAGTGCAAGAAGTATGAACGTATGAGATGAAGATGAAGGGGAGCGAACACACAGTGTGGGGGACAAGTGTACCAAAAATTAGTGTCTACATTTTCCCCTTTGTTAAGTGGTTTATGTTAAGCTAACCATGAAACAAAAACTATAAATGATCAAATATGATTGTTGAGGTGCTCCACCTCAAACTAGGGATTGATGTCACGAAGAAGATTCGATCATGAGGTTGAAAGAGATAGATGAAGGATGGAAAGGATGAGAAAGGATGCCCCAAGAAGAGAATGATATGAAATGATGAGGATAAGGGTAGAAATAAAAACAAAAACAAAAACAAAATATGGCAGTGATTTTGGAATCACTTCGGTAGGGAACAAAGTACGGCCTCAACAAAGATGATGACAATGCTTTATGGACTGTGAGTCGGCCGAAAATCACTGCGGGATGGAGGGAATGCAATGGGAATCCAATCATATGGACGTGTAAACCATGGGACCAATGGGTCAAAGGAAGAAATAAAAAATATGCCCAAAAAATACGAGGATGGTTAAGACAATGGTTTGACAAGATCCGGGGTAAAATCGAACACAATATCCTTTATACATGAGGAATCGAGAAAATATGCATCCGGGTGGGACGAGAATAAAATATTGCCATAACCGTGGGCTTGAGATAAGAGATAGGATGGTGCCTCGAGAGTGATATGGGGATGGCCACATGGCAAAGCTACCTGGGTGTGATACAAGTTGCACGATGAGATAAGATGAGCCTAAAAAGAGCAAAATCATCCTAGTGGGACAAATGAAGATGTGTTATGAGTAACACATAAGTCAAAATGGAAGAAAAGATAATTTGGATGAAGAAATTGGGTGGGATGAGCTAAATGATGGGAAATATAGTTGGGTCGACGGCAACTAGGTAGGGTCAACGACGACTTGATTGGGATCAACAACAATTGGGTCGGTGCACTTATATAAGCGGAAAAGTTGGCCGACTAAGCTCATTTTACACGATATGATTTTGATGATGGAGAGCTTTGAGTGATAGAAACTTGAGATTTGATTGAAATGAAGGCCAACGAGGGGGAAGGTAGTACCAAAATTTGCATAGAGCGGTAAGTTTGAAAACAAAGATTTGTTTTTATTTTTAGTTGATTTTTTTATTTATTTTTTTGGCAAAGGCGTCAAGGGTCGGCGCAGCATCGGTGGTCACCTCCATCGAGGTCAAGTCGGCATCGACGTAAAGGGATCAATGTCAATCGGGTAGGATTTAGGTCGATTGATAATTGTAGATGAAAAATGGTGCTTTTGATGATATGAATGTTGGTGGGTGCTGTTTAGGTGCTTTTGCGAGCTAGAGACACATTATTCCTTAGATACAAATTCCACGCATTTTTGGAGTCGATGAGGGCAGTGTGACCAACATAGAGTGGGACCATTTAGAGGCAATGGGATTAGGCGGATTCTACCATTATCGAGGGTACCCCAAGACACATGGCTCATTATTGCTTTGATTGAAATATGGGATCCTGGACCATCACTTCTCGGTCAAGACATGTGAGAAGATGATCACGTTAGAGGACGTGTATCATATTTTGAGATTTTCGATTCAAGGGCACTAATAATGCCTATCACAACATAAGGTAGGATGGTGGTATTGACATGACTATTTAGAGAGGATGCCTCAAAGATTGCATTTGTATCAATGGCATTCCACATCGAGGCACTATATCGAGCCATGACACCGGGAGCTAGCTGATTTGCTTGATTATGATGGAAATTTTGTGTTATACCCTACCATATTCTAGTGGAGCCCAATTTCTATGGGCATTAATAGGGGTAGTGGAAGATATATTCAAGCACGGACAATGTTCGCTTTTGCTTCAATGCTTCTAACACAAGTTTATTATGAGTTATGGATGTATGTATCAGGGAGGAGATCAGGCATGGACATGGGCTTCTTACTACACTATTGTGCTTATGAGAACATAGTCGTGGTGAGGCCACCAAGGATTCCTTAGGTCACAAGATACCACATTGAGCTTTTAGTTGGGTTTTTGAGATGGCAAGCCAACCAAGCTCATAGAAACCGGGATGAGAAGGGTGAGGACTGGTATGAGGAGAGATTAGGTAGCCTGGAGTTTTATGATGTGAGATGGAGGCCATATAAAGGCTTCCTTACATGACCTAGGAAATATATTTAGCTAGCAGGTATGAGGAGGGTCATATGGGTACAAGGGTCAGAGGCCTGAGATGATAGATACAATCAAGTCCACACACGTGATGCGTCGGTTTGGAGTAGTGCAGATGGTGGCTAGAGAACCTCTTTGATATAGGAAAGATGAGGTGGAGAGATACCGCCCAACCCTATGATTGAAGACCCATTGGCATAGGAAGGGGAGTCATGAGATACTAATGATGATGATATGGGAGTAGGGGATGGGTATGTGGGTGGTGGACACAACAGTGGGCAACCAAGGCCGCCGAGGAGGTAGCACAGAGTTGGAGGAGAGGTAGCAAGATTACCTAGCGGGCAGAGATGGAGGAGTGGCTGCAGAGATAGCCCGATTGTAGGATGAGTTAGATGCAACTACCCATGAGTGAAATAAGATGTGTCAAGAGAGGGACCTTGTGATAAAACAAAAAGATGGGTATTGGCAATAGTAAAAGGCCTATTGGACCAAGTATGGAGATCTAGGTACCACATCCGAGCCGATGGGTGGCGAGGCAATGGGATCCTCACAGGAGTCATCCAAATGGCTCCTCTTAGCACAGATGTCATTGGAGTAGTACTAGGCACTAAGTGAGGAGGTGTGTTATTATGAGCACATCGTTATGACCTGATAGAAATGAATGGAGATTATATCTGCAAATAATTTTAAACACACTATAATATTCAAGGTATATTGATGTTCACACACATTACATTCTTCCGAGAATTGCATATGTATATAGGAAATCTTTTCCCTATAATCATGGAGATATTCTCTCCAACAAACTACCAACCAAACACTCACAAAACTATATGTGATAGTATTGTTGTAACCACAACAATATCAATCCCAAATCATATATTATATGAACTAACTAAATAACCAAATAACCGTAAGTACTATTTACTATACGGTAACTCAACAATAATAATGTGAACACTAAATATTATAATTCCTAACATTCACCCCCTTAGTGTGAACATTATTAATCTATGATATTCACCCCCTTAATGTGAACACGGGAAGAACCATATTTTGAAGAAGTTGAACCACCTCCTGAAAGCACTACTTAGACTAGGTACAAACTCCATAGATTATCTCTTTACCCTCATAAAGGTGTAGTGTCAAGCCAAATTATGTAGGAATGCTCCCTACCTCCTTGGGTTCCTGTGGGACTTTCCCTACCTCCTTGGGCACCCGAATTCTGGATCTCCAAGATCCACAAGCTTGGCACTAGCTGGATAACCATCCTTGAGTCTACCTTGAAATATTCTCCTGCTCCCCAAAAGTGAGTTTTTGAAAATATGAATCTTCCCCAAAATTCTGGAAAGGGGTTTATTCAACACACCAACACACTGAAAAAACATGAACTCTTAAAACACACCCGAAAAAATGTTACCAAATCATATGTGCGGCCCCATCATTGGTGAATGATGAGAGGTCATTGATCGACCTCCAACCTCTGATGCCTCCATCCCCAAAGTGTGAAGTTGTTAAATCATCAAGATTTTATCATGGAGCTTAGTTTTACATAGTGTACATCACGTCCCAATGATAATGTGTCTGTAAGGCAATTTGTTTATTTTTGGACTTTTTGACACTTACAAATCTTGACAATTTTTTGCAATGACTCTTTTTGACGACATTGACACTACAATGATAACACTTTCAATGGTATAAAATGACTTGACTTTTGACAATATAACATGAAATGGTGATTTTGAACCTCATAAACAACACATAATATATCGACGATGACACTTTAATTTGATAAAGAGACACATTGAATATTACCTTCAAACTTAACAAAGACCCTTTTTAAATTCGACATTGACTAACAAAACACCAATTTGAACAACATAAGAGATGACAATAGACACCTTATAGAACCATTGAAGCTTAGGATAATACTATGACTAACGGTGACATTGAGTTATTTACTCACAAATGAAAACAAACTTGTACACTATACAAAACAATTCTAATAATATTGATAATAATAACAAAAATACTATATACCCACAAAATGACACACTACAAAAAAAGGCCAACCTTTGTAATTACACGAGGGAAATAATAATCTATTGCGTATTATCTCTACCATCAATCAAGAAGACTTGTTAGATATTCCCGCACGTGGTCAATCAAGGAAATGAATAGTCAATGTGGATGATTGTATGGTGACTGGAAATGAATAGTAGACATGGATCAAGCGGAGCATTCAATGGATAAAGAGCCACGTACATCATTGTTATGCCAACGATGAATCTAATGATTCAGCCAACATGCAAGTGATGAGAATTAGTGTAAGGGTTGAAAGAAGATTTGGGAACGTATCAAGTTATAAAGGCACTCTCTATGTGTTTACCAAAGAATGTTAGAGCTGGTATATGGAGTATGATGAATCTGACACTGAACTGAGCTAAAAACATATCAGTCCATGAGATGTGGGCCGTGTAAAGAATTTGTGGCATCGCTTAGGGCTGCGAGATGACTCGCTTTATTGATAAGAGGGATCCTCCCCTCCAAATTCGTCCTCCTTATAAGCTCAAAAGGTATTAAAACTCCTTCAAAGAAGATGTGCAGAATTTAATTGGTGTAGATTCAACGGCTAAGCCATATCGACTAGGGCTCCTCTCTTAGTTTTTTTGTTTGATTTTTTTACCGATTACGTAGATCTACTGACAATGTAGAAGTGAATACAAAACAATATACTTCACATCACGGGTGAACACAGATATATATGTGAGTCAATAAATTGTAACTTCAACATCTACCTTAATTTAAAATATATAGACGACTTCAATTTTTGGGGTCAAGGGCATATCAACACTTCCCCTTAGCTAATTTCAACAACCCATTACATGCATGGGGATAACAATGCTTTGATACCACCGATAGAAATGAAGCAGAGATTATATGCTACAAATAATGTTAAACACACTGTAATATTCAGTATATTGATGTTCACACACATTACATTCATTTGGGAATTGCATATGTATATAGGAAAGATTTTCCCTATAATCATGGAGATATTCTCTCCAACAAACTACCAACCAAACCCTCACAAAACTATATGTGATAGTATTTTTGTAACCACAACAATATCAATCTTGAATCATATATTCTATAAACTAACTAAATAACCAAATAATCATAAGTACTATTTACTATATGATAACTCAATAGTAATGTGAACACTACTAATTCCTAACAATGATGAGGTTACTTGATGTGTCATGTTATGCGGAATACCTAGCCAGAGAGAGGAGATCTAGGAGATAGGTATGGTAAGCGATGTCGGCAAAGCACATTGAGAGTAGTGCAACTAAGGCAATGGCGGGCCATATGATAGACCGTGAGGGCGAGGTAGGGAGGAGGGCAGGTCCCCCGCACTAGGAGTGTTGATTTGTTGAGCTCAATTACTTCATATTAGCATGTAACACGAAACTTGCTCGAAAACACAGTAACTGACATCAGTTATGGAGGGACCGACATCGATCAAGCAAGGAGGAATCGGCATCGATTAGGGCTAACTAGCATCGGTTACCTGTATGTGGGTGTTTTAATTAACTCCCAGGAATTAGATCTATTTTTAGTGTTAAAGAAGATATGTTTATTGTAATTGCATGGCTAAGTGCCCTAAGTTTGTATACGCCTATATAAACATGAAAGCTAGGGTTTAGAAGTAAGAATTAAGAAGAACTTGAAAAGGTTGATGATTATTGTGAGAGAGAGAATTCTTGGAGAAGAAGCAAAATCTTGAGAGAAAGAAAGTACTGTACATCTAAAAGGTGTGGAAGATTGTAAATCTTCATTGTATATCTTGTGAAAGCTTTAGATAATAGATTGGCTTGTTTCTTGGTGGACGTAGCCCACATTGGGTGAACCACGTTAAATCTGGTGTTGATTTATATCTCTTATTTTATATATTTCTTCTGGTAGAATATTCACTTTTATTTGCATGTATGCTTAGATCTGATATATTATCTGTACAACCGGTGTGCTAACCCCAACAAATAGTATCAAAGCTTTGTTTGAGGGTTTTGTGTGTTAACATATTTACTCACAGAGGGTTTTTGATTGAGTGGGAGCTACAACAATGACAGAAGAAAACAAATACAAGGTAGAGAAGTTTGACGGATGAAATTATCAATTATGGAAGATGAATATTAAGGATTATCTATATCAAAGATATTTGTATTTACCGTTGGATGAGAAGTCTAGACCTACGAAGATGACTGATGAAGAATGGAAGATTCTTGACAGAAAGGCTTTGGGATCTATAAGATTGAGCTGGCAACATATGTGGCTTCCAATATTACAGAAGTGACTTCTACGCTAGAGCTAGTGAAATCTCTTATTAATTTACATAAAAAAACTAGTTTTTCAAATAAAGTTTATTTGATAAAGAAACTATTTAGTTCTAAGATGCATGAAGGTGGATCTGCATCTAGTCATTTGAATGATTTCAGATCTATTGTAAATCAGTTAAAATCAGTTGATATACCGTTTGATGATGAAGTGAAAGCACTTTTATTCTTATGTTCTTTGTCTGATAGTTGGGATAACTTGGTAATGGATGTTAGTAATATAGCATCTGCTAATAATATTTTGAAGTTTGATGATGTGGTTAGTATAATCTTGAATGAAGAAATTCACAGGAAGAGTATAAAGGAATCATCATCTGGGAATGCTTTGAATGTAGAAAGCATGGCGGGAAGAAGGAGAGATCCAAGAGTAAGAGTGTTGGGAAATCAAAGTCAACGACCAGATCTAAATCCAGAGGTAAGGGAGTTACTGTTGGAAATGTGGAAAGAAAGGACGTGCGAAATAAAGATTGTTGGTCAAAGGATAAAGAGAACCAACAACGAGATAAAGGTAAAGAAGAAAATCTTTTTACAGCAGAGCTAATGCAAGATGCTCTTATTATTTCTTTGCATAATAGAATTGAATCATGGGTTTTAGATTTAGGATCTTCTTTCCATGTAACCTCTAATAAGGGTTATTTTCGAAATTTTGTCTAGGGAAATTTTGGGCATGTTTATTAGGGTGATGATGAACCTTGCAGATTATGGTAAAGGGGAAGTTCATCTAAAATTACAAAATGGAAATACATGGGTATTGAAAGATGTGAGGCATGTGCCAAGCCTCGGAAGGAAACTTATTTCTCTGAGGGTAACTAGGTGAAGTTGTTTACATGGTTACATTCACAACAGACTCTTGGAAAGTCACCAAGGGTGATTTTTTGTGGTAAGAGGTAAGAAGGTAGGAATGTTATATTTATCTACTGTGTTACTTATTCTTTTTCTACATTATCTACTTCATATTCGAGATGCATGTATGTGGCATAATTGGTTGGGCCATACGAGTCAAAAAGGATTGTAGATCTTAAAGGCTAAGGGTAAGTTATCATATTTGAAAGAATTAGATCTTGATTTATGTGAGCATTGTGTTTTTGGAAAGCAAAAGAGAGTGATATTTCTCAAAGTTGGGGCAACTAAGAAGGAGCAGAAATTGGAGCGTGTACACTCAGACGCGTGGGGACCAGCTCAAGTAGCTTCTCATGGACAATCCCAGTATTATGTTACTTTCATTAACAATGCTACAAGAAAGGTATGGGTTTATTATATTAAACATAAATCTGATATTTTGAAACTTTTAAAAGATAGAAATCCCTTGTTGAGAATGAATCAAATTCAAAGTTAAAGTGACTTAGATTTGACAATGGTGGTGAATATTGTAGCAAGGCTTTCAATGTTTATTGTTCAATGAATGGGATACGTAGAGAAAGAACGGTTCCAAGAACACCGCAGAGAATGGTGTTACAAAAAGAATGAACAGACAATCATAGAACGTCTTTAGAAGTATGAGGATACATTCAGATTGCCCTTGTAGTTTTGGGCGAAGCGATTGATACAAATGGTTTATTTAATTAACCATGGGCCTTCAAGTTCACTAGATGGAGGAATACCAGAGGAACCTTGGACTAAAAAGAGGTAGATCTTTCTTTTCTTAAATTTTTTGGTTCAAAAGCTTTTGTGCATATTGACAAGGAAAATAGGAAAAAGTTGGATGCGAAATCTAAGAGATGTACTTTCATTGGTTATGGATCCGATGATTTTGAATTCTGTTTTTGGGATTTAGAGAATTCTAAAATTATTAGGAGTTGTGACATTGAATGGAATGAAAAGAGAATGTACAAGGATCAAATTTTGGTACCCAAGGATGAACTGGTTGAGAAGTTTGTGAATGAAAATGAACTCTTGGATTTAAAATTAATATCTTGTGAGGTTACATAGTAACCGGTGTCTGCATTGACCCCTAATCAAGCATTGGTTAGCATAATCGGTATTGGTTACAAAAGAGCCAAACCAGCATCGGTTAGCAGAACCGACATCGGTTATAGGTGACTGGTGTTGGTCACTGACAGATTTGGATACAAATGTCCAGGAGGTCCAGAATGAGCCTCGGTACCCCAAACTCCTATGAGAAGGTCACAAAGGGTAAGTAAACCTCCAAAAATATTTACACCTTCTCTATCTTATTTATTATTGATTGATAATGGTGAACCAAAAAGTTTTGAAGAATCAATGCATGATAAGACTCACGTCCAGTGGGAGCATGGCATGGATGAGGAGATGGACTCCTTGGAACATAACCAAACTTGGGATTTGGTTAAGTTGCAGCAATAAGTAAAAGGACATTATAGAA
The DNA here is from genome assembly GCA_018340775.1 of Taxus wallichiana var. yunnanensis. Classification (NCBI taxonomy): domain Eukaryota; kingdom Viridiplantae; phylum Streptophyta; class Pinopsida; order Cupressales; family Taxaceae; genus Taxus; species Taxus wallichiana. The sequence continues at coordinate 525,528,643 of CM031236.1, read as the reverse complement.
TAAGTGGGTTTATATGATCAAGGAAGAAGATGGTGGATAGAAAAAGGTACAAGGCAATGCTTGTAGTAAAGGGATTTGCACAGAAAGTAGGTATTGACTTTGGTCAAATATTTTCTCCTGTTGTTAATATGACTTTTATTCGTATTGTATTAAGTTTAGTTACAGTACAAGATTTGCATTTAGAGAAACTAGATGTGAAGATGAATTTTCTTCATGGTGATTTGGATGGAGAGATTTATATACAGCATTCGCTTGGGTATGAAGTCAAGGGTAAAGAGAAATTAGTGTGCAGGTTGAAAAAGAGTTTATATGGGCTCAAGAAAGCTCCAAGGCAATGGTACATGAGGTTTGATAGTTTTATGCATGAGCATGGTTACTTGAGATGTGAATCTGACCATTGTGTTTATTTCAAGAAGCTTGAAAATGGGAGCTATATTATTTTGTTACTATATGTGGATGATATGTTTATTGCAAGATCTAGTATGCAAGACATTGGTGAGCTTAAGGGAAAGATATCTCACACATTTGCTATGAAGGATTTAGGAGCTATAAAAAGAATCCTTGGCATGCAAATACATAGAGATAGGAAGAACAAGAAATTGTATTTGTCTCAGGAGGATTATATCTAAAGTGTGTTAGAAAGGTTCAAGATGCAGAATGAAAAATCTATTAGTACACCTATGGTTGGACACTTCAAATTGAGCAAATATCAGTGTCCATCATCACATGAAGAGGTCAAATACATGACATGAGTACCATATGCTTCAATAGTTGGGAGTTTCATGTATGTTATGGTTTATACGGACAAACATTACACATGCAAAGTGAGAGTTGTGAGTAGGTTTATGGCCAATCCGGTAAAGAGCATTGGAAAGTAGTCTAATGGATACTCGGGTATTTGAAAGAGACATCTAGCATGCGATTATGTTATGGAGGTTTGGATCTTTCATTATGTGGCTATGTTGATTCGGATATGGTGGAGATCCGGATGGTAGGAGTACTATTGGATATATTTTCATAGTAGGTAGGATAGTAAGCTAGATTTCAAGATTACATAAGGTTGTGGCTTTGTCTACTACATAGGCAGAGTATGTTACAGCTACAGAGGCTAGCAAGGAGATGATATGGATGAGTAGGTTCATAGAAGAGTTGGGAAAGAAGCAAAATGATTACAAATTGTTTAGTGACAAGTCAGAGTGTAATTCATTTAGCAAATAACTTAGTGTTTCATTTGAGAATGAAACACATTCATTTGAGGTATCACTTCATACGGCAAGTATTGGAGGATGGGCAGTTGAATCTGGAAAATATTCATATGAGTGAGAACCCTGCGGATATGCTAACGAAGTCGTTAACAAAAGAGAAGTTGGAGCTACACTCCACTTATGTTGGTCTTCGATTTTGAGACTTGAAGAGGAAGAAACAAAGCTAAGGAAGGATCCAAGAATGATGTTGTACATGTATGGTGTAGTAATTAATCTCCAAGTGGGAGATTGTTGAGTTGTGGAGCTCAATTACTTCGGATTAGCATGCAATATGAAACTTGCTAGAAAACACAGTAACCGACATCGGTTATGGAGGGACTGGCATCGGTCACCTATGACTGGCATCGGTCAGGCAAGGAGGAACTAGCATCGGTTAGGGCTAACGGCATTGGTTACCTGTGTGTGGGTGTTTTAATTAACTCACGAGAATTAGATCTATTTTTAGTGTTAAAGTAGATCTATTGATTATAATTGCATGGCTAAGTGCCCTAAGTTTGTATACACCTATATAAGCATGAAAGCTAGGGTTTAGAAATAAGAATTAAGAAGTTTAAAAATTTGATGATTATTGTGAGAATAATTGTGAGAGAGAGAATTCTTGGAGAAGAAGCAAAAGCTTGAGAGAAAGAAAGTATTGTACATCCGAGAGGTGTGGAAGATTGTAAATCTTCATTGTATATCTTGTGAAAGCTTTGGATAATAGATTGGCTTGTTTCTTGGTAGACGTAGCCCACACTGAGTGAACCACATTAAATCTAGTACTTATTCATATCTCTTATTTTGTATATTTATTTTGGTAGAATATCCACTTTTATTTGCATGTATGCTTAAAACTGATATATTATATGTACAACCGTTGTGCTAACCCCAACAAGGAGGACAGGGTTTAGGACTTAGAGTGTTTGATCTTGAGTTCACCACCTAGTGGGTGAATGTTTTATATAGATTTGGAAATTGATTTTGATGTATAGATTTTTAGATAGATCCTAGTCGAGGCCTATCACGGATGTACAAACATTTTGATGATATATATATATGATGATTTTGTCATGATTTCCATGTGTTGTGTTGAGTAGATTAGATAGATGTGATGATTTAGATGCTTTGATGGATGTTGATATTTGATTAGAATATGGATATTGATTTAGATGTTGGATGTGATGTGATGCATATTAATGATGTGTTGTGATATATTGATTGGATGTAGATTAGATTTAAGGTATTGGATATGATTAGATATAGATGATGATGTAGATATTGATGTTAGATGTGATGAGGGTGCACGAATTTTAGATATTTAGAAATATATGATGGATTTAGATTATATGTGATAGGTATGATGGATGGGATGTAAATGTTATACCGGATATAGATGGTGTGATGTATAGATTTAATGAGATTAATATTTGATTTAGATTACAGATAGGAAATGATGTCCGATTAGATTGTGGAGATTGATTTAGATGATACATAGATGAAAATATATTTTGATGTGACATATGTAATAGATATGATGTGATTGAGATTAGATTTGATGTATTGAAGTGGGTGTAGATAGTTTTGACATGATTAAATGTAGATAATGTGATGGATTTAGATGAAAAATGATATGATAAGTATACTCTAGTTAGATTTAGATTAGAATAGATGTGATGTAGTAGAAATGATGATGAAAGGTGTAGGTTAGATAGGAAAGTGATAGTTGTAAATGTTGGTTAGAATGAAAAAGACATATAACATGGTGTAATTGGATGGGATGAGATAGATAAGACACGACTAGGATTGGGTGACCTTGGATAGAATAATACACTTCATCGTAGTGAAGAGCGGGTGCAAAAAAGATGCCTTTGGATTGGATTGGAGGTAAAGCGTGAAAGGGAACATACATAAAGCAATGCACTTGCAGCCTATGGTAGGTGTTCACACATAACCAACGATGGTTAGTGGCATCTAAGATCATAAGAGAAAGATGGGGGACATGCCTATATAACCAATGTAGACATGACAAGGGGTTTTAGATGTAGCTTATATGAGGGGGAATAAGTTCTCCTTAGGTGGTTGTCTTAGGTCTATGCCTCGGCTCCGACCAATATGGTGCAAACCGATCGATGCGATTTTGTTATAGATGGGAAAGTTGATCGATGTGCGAAACTTTCCAAGGATGCTTTTGAATTTTTACCTTTACTTTTAAGATTTTTTAGAAGGTTGATCAATGCGGAAGCCTTCGTTTGCCATGTGTTAGAAAATAATATTAAGTGTTAGTATAAACCTTATTTTATAATTAAATAATTTAGAATATTTATATTCTTAATTATTTAATATAAACTATGAGTTTATGGTTAATTGGTTTTTAATTAAATCAATTTATTTAAACCGGGGGTATACCCTGTCACTAAGTATTCATAACCCTTGGGGTTATTTAAATATGGTCGTGGACCATATTAAAGTGAATTAATTCACCGTGGGTAAATTCGGGAGAGAAGTGAGGAGATTGCATTTTCTTGAACTATAAAATGTTTTCTCGATAATGGAAATTCTTCATCCATGGTTTTTTACCCCATTGGGGTTTTCCACGTTAAATTGGTGTCCTGTGTACTTTAATATTTATTATGTTTATTTAAATGTTTGGTGAATGTTTATTAAATTTATAATTTTTATTTGTCATTTCACACGTCGAGCTTGACATGGTACCAAAGCATTTGTGATTAATTATTTAATTAATTGGACAATAGTTGTGTCAATTTGGGTGGTTAGTGGTTAGTTGTATAAATATTTATTTAAACCCCCTTCCCTCCAAGACATGTGTTTTTTGAATATTGTGTGTGCACAGGCGAAAGGGACTCAAGATACTTACTTGTGCGTGAAAACCATTTACGAGACTAGGTAAGGATTATTAATATTTAAATATTTCCTATATTTCATATAGTTTTAAATGTGTGCAGATAAATATTCTCAAGGGTAAATACAAGTAAAAAGAAAAGTTACAGAGAAGCCAGGAGACAAACCCCACAAGAATAGGAAATAAATTTTTCTATTGGGTTATGATTTTTCAATGTTCCCTCGGTGGTTGATATAACCCTGGTAAAAATATTCTTATCTTTTGAATTCGAATATAAATGTGCATGTCTCCTTCAGGTACCCTTTTTTTTAAATTATTTACAATTTGAAATATTTTTTCAAAACTATAGTTTATAGTTTTATAAACTATATGTTATTATTTTGATCTAGTTTATTTAAACCTAAAATCTAAATATAAGGTTAAAATCTATAGTTTATAAACTATATAAATTTAAATCTAAATCAAATCCTTTAGTTATAACTATAACTATATTTTAATATTATGTGGCCTTGATTTTTTGCTAACCTTTTTAAAATTAATTTGGTCGAGTTTTTAAAAGAGAGGGCAGCCCCATTCCACTTGCACCCTCCTTAACCACCGACACGTGGCAGACCCTACACCCATGTCTCCCCTCCAACCGCTCCTCGCCATACCGCATTGTCTCTCTCTCTCAACTCGTGTACTAGGTCAGTGTGAGCCTTTATTGTTTATGGTAGGATTTAATCCCACATGGAGACGGAGGATGATAGGAAGAAGGCTTTATAAGCCTTAGCATGGGGTAATGAATGTGGCTTCAGCCACGATCCCCATTTGTTTTCCCCCCTAATTTTGCTCGGCCACTATACACAACTATAATCGCTCACAATTTGTGTGTAGCTCACCGCAACTATGGTGCATGGTTGTCTAATGCGATCGGTGAGGATTTGACAACCCCGCCAAGTTGGGAAAATGAATGAGCCGAGTTGGCTTGGTTTTGTCTATTGCATTATTTCAATTCAGATTTAACATATAAAAAATTAGCTCGCCGAGTTGGGTAACCCAACTCGGTCGAGCCAAACATATACAAAGGAGCAATGCTCAAATTTTTTTGTTATGTATACACATGTTTTTTCAAAAAAATCTCTCATTTTTTAATTTGAATTTAAATCAAATTTATTCTTTAATCACTTTTTTAAATTGAGAGAATTACTTTAATTAAGTAGAATTATTTTTTCAAAATGGTATATTTCTTTACGACATGATGACAAAGTCGTCATCTTTGTCATTTATATGGAAAACTACAAAAAAACACTTACATTTCAATTAAATACTATTATTGTCAAACTAATATATCATTGTGTAGATTTTATGTTTCACAAGAATTTCTTTTCAACGTAAATTCATCAAATTTTAATCGTGAGGCTTAAACAACAACGGTGGGATTTTTTTAACATTGATTGTTTTTAATCCTCATTGTTCTTAATTATTCAATTTTATTTACGTGAAAATGGGGTCTAATCAATTTATTATTGATAAATCTCATATGTTGAATGGGAATAATTACAACATCTGGAAAATTTGATTGAAGGAAAATTCATGGCTGGCACACAAAGCTCGGGGCGTTATGAACAAAAGCGAGAAGGCTTGATCAATGGAAGACAAGCAACTACGGATAATGTCATTGCATATCAACAAAAAGTGTAGAAGCGATTTCCGTCATATTCAGCAGAGCATGAAGGATGATTTTCTCCTTCATATCAGGAATCAAGAAATTCTCGAGTGAGGCTTGGACTCAATTGGAATCGATGCACGAAGGTACATGGTTATCAAAAATCATTAAATTGATTCTAGAACTAATGACAACTCCCATGAAGGGAGATGAAAAAGTAATTAATTATTTGGAAAAAATAAAAAATATTAAGTCTTAGTTAGATGGATGCAATTATAACTTAATTCAAGATAAATTACTTTACTTTATTATTCAGTTGAATATTCATGAAAATTTTAGAAATTTCATTTCAATTTTGAATTCTAAATATCAAACTGAACAAGACATCCCAGATTTGCAAACCCTTAGTGCTCTCCTGATTTAGGAAGAGCAAGTAATGACAAATTTTGATTCTAAAGAGAATGTCACTCAGGAACTTCTCACTCAAAAATAAAAAAGTAAACCTTCTAGGTTCAAAATCAAAAATCAACTTTTAAACCTCCTAGTAAAGATAAGAAACCAAGAAATTTAAGAGTTAGTTTTGATGGTAAATGTCATTACTGTGGAAAATTTGGCCATAAGAAAGAAGAATGTAAATCTAGAAATAAGTCAAATTTCAAAAACCAAAAGGGAAACAAATCATATCAAAATCAAAACCAAAACAAGAATAAAAAAATAACAAAAAAATCTAATGTAATTGCTTTGTATGTTTCCTTTGTCACTACAAAGGAAAATGAGTGGATATTGGACAGTGGTGCCTCTAGGCACATGACCTTCAAATCCGATATCCTATATGACCTTAGAGAGTGTAATGATCAGATCTATTTGGGTGATCATTCCATTCTTGACGTTCAAGGACAAGGTAAAGCAAAAGTTTCAAATGGTTTTATTAACAATGTTTTGTTAGTTCCTAAACTTAAAATGAATTTTCTTTCTTGTTCTCAATTGAATCAAAATAATTATAGTGTAACTTTGTTAAAAGATAAATGGTTTATTAAAAATGAACATGATGTTACTATAGTTGAAGGCATACAAAGAGATGGTCTTTATGTGTTTAATGGATTTCCCTTTGCTTCTTGTTTGACATCTCAAAGAAGTGACATGTAATTATGGCATGAGAGACTAGGTCATGTCAATTTTAGGAGCATGTATGACATGTCTCGACTGAACCTAGTGTTTGGTCTGCCACCTATTTCCCAAAATCATGAAATGTGTGAAGGGTGCTTACGTGGTAAGCAATCTGTTAACCCCTTCCACAGTCATCATGATGTAAATTCTTCTGAACCTTTAGAACTTGTCCATAGTGATGTCCGAGGACCCTAGAATTTCCATCCCTTAATGGTTCTTTATATGCTATCACATTCATTGATGATTTCTCTCGTATGATTTGGTCATATTTTATTAAAAAGAAATATGATGTCTTGTCAAAATTTAAGGAATTTAAAGTTTTAGTTGAAAACTCTTCTAGTTATAAAATTAAGAGGTTTAGGATTGATAATGGGGAAAATATGTCAGTAATTCAATTCACGACTCATTTTTGTCGAATGTGTTGACTACTCCTTATTCCCCTCAACAGAATGAGATTGCAGAAAGGAAAAACCACACCATTCTGGAAATGGCTAGATCTATGTTGCATTCAGCACGAGTCCCTAAATTTCTTTGGGCTGAAGCAATGAACGTTGTTGTTCATATTTTGAACAAAGTTCCCACTAAAGCCTTAGTTAATTCCACTCCTCTAGAAAAGTGGTCAAATCAAAAACCAAGTGTGTCTCATTTGAGAATATTTGGTAGCCCTGCTTCTCTCTTCATTCCAAAATCAAAATGGAAGAAGCTTGATCAAACCTCCTATCCCTATATCTTTGTAGGTTATGGAGGTAAAACTAAAGGTCTTAGGATCTACGATCCTTTAAAAAGAGAAGTTATAGAAAATATGAATGTAAAAGTATTAGAAAAACCTTTTTGTTCATCTTCTTCATCTTTTGTTTCTATTATGCATGATGATTCTAATGAAAATAAAAATAATGAAAATGATGCATGTGATGATGAAATTAGTAATGAACCTATAGTTAAAAAATATTTGGTTCTTGTCCCCTCTATAACCAAAAGACCTAGATGGGTTAAGTCTATTATTCAAGACTCTAATCCTGAAAACCTTCAGAAAAATGACTAGAAGTCAACATACATATCATGCCTTGATGAAATTGTATGAACTTGAACCCCAATCTTTCAAAGAAGCTTCTTCTAATGAAATATGGATAAATGCAATGGAAGTTGATTATGTTTCCTTAACTAAGATTTAAACTTGGTATTTAGTCCCTCCCGAAAAACAAAGTATAGTCGGATCTACATGTCTATACAAGATTAAATATAAAGTCAATTGTAGTGTTGATAAAGTCAAAGCTAGGTTAGTGGCTCAAGGGTTTATTCAAAACCCGATATTGATCTGCGTTGAAACCTTTACACCAATTACAAAAATGAACACAATAAGGATTTTGATTGCCATAGCTACTTAATATGGTTGGTAAATCCATTAGATGGATGTCAAAAAAATTTAATGGAAACTATATGACCCAACTTAAAGGATTTGAAGAACCAGGTAAAGAAATGTATGTTTGTAAATTAAAAAAATCTTTATATGGTTTAAAACAATCTCCTAGACCTTGGTATGTAAATATTAGTAGTTTTTTCAATGAAGTTGGTTTCTCTATTTATTCTTGTGATAATGATTTATTTGTTAAAATTGAAGAAAATGATATCATTCTCATTATATTGTATGTTGATGATTTGCTTATCACTAGTAATTCTAACAGTTTAATCATGAAAATTAAAGTTAAATTAATGCAATACTTTGAAATGATTGATTTAGGATTATTGCATCATTTCTTAGGCATGGCTATTTGTCAGGATAAAAATTATATTGTTGTATCTCAATCACAATATGCCACTAATATGTTTAAAAGGTTTAATATGATCGATTATAAACATGTTGCTATTCTTATAGAAGTTGAATGTAAACTAGATCCTAAACCTACATGTGAAAAAGCTAATCCTACTTTATATAGGCAACTTGTAGGTAGTTTGATTTATCTAACTATTACTAGACCTGACATTGCTTATACAGTAGGGATTGCTTCAAGATTTATGCAGGAGCCATATCAGAATCATTGGAAGTTAGCCAAAAGAATATTGTGTTATATTAAAGGCACAATTAATTTTTGTTTACATTATACTTCTTCTAACAATGCATATTTATATGGATATTGTGATTCTGACCATGTTGGTGATGTGATAGATCACAAGTCTACAACTAGATATGTGTTCAAGTTTGGTGCAGGTGCCATTACTTGGAGCAAGTAAAAATTAACCAACGGTCTCCATTTCTTCTACTGAGGCGATTATAGAAGTGCAATGGAAGCAACGAAAGAAGCCATGTGGCTGAAGGTTGTTAGAAGAGATGCACATGGAAGCTAAAGGAAGTACTCCTCTTCTATGTGATAGCCAGAGTTACATTGCTCTCGCTAAAAATCCAGTTTAGCATCAAATGAAAAAGCATATTGAGATACATATGCACTTTATCCAAGAGAAGGTTCTCTATAGTGATATAGATCTCTAGTACTTCCCGACTGAAGATCAAGTTGCAAACACATTTATGAAGCCATTGTGTGCTATAAAGTTCTGCAAGTTTCCTATAATGCTTGGCCTTTAAAAGTTTCCATAGAGGGGGAGTGTGCATAGCAATGTGACCTCCTAATGGACGGTCGGTTGATAACTCTGTCTTCTCTATACTTTTGCTCTATTGTAAAGCATTGTAAAAATATCTTTATGATCTTTGTAAACTTATAACTCTAAGTTTACGGTGTATAGTTCCAGTGTGTTGCATCTATTTGTAAAGGAGGTCCTTATGTTATAAAAGGCTCCTAGAGATGCGGTTTTAATAATTTTCCATGAGAAACTGTGGGATGTAGTCTCACAAATCATGCTTAGCCTAAATCATAACTTTTGATTTATGGATTCCAAACCCTTTTGTACCAAAATGTAAGTTGAGCATGATAAAGGTGTTATAAATCCTTCAACAGTGATATGTTAGCCTAAACCTTCACTAATGGTTTATGGATTATTAAATCATGTTATACAAACAGGTAGTGTTGGCATATGGTTCCCCACTTAATATTAAGGGGGAGTTTTAGAACATAATATTAAGTGTTAGTATAAACCTTAGTTTATAATTGGTTAATTCAAAATATTTATATTCGTAATTATTTAATATAAACTACGAGTTTATGGTTAATTGGTTTTTAATTAAATCAATTTATTTAAACTGGGGGTATACCCTGTCACTTAGTATTCATAACCCTTGGGGTTATTTAAATATGGTCATGGGCCATATTCGGGTGAATTAATTCACTGCGGGTAAATTCAGGGAGAGAAGTGAGGAAATTAGAGTTTACTAGATTGTAAAATGTTTCTCGTTAATGGAAATTCTTCATCTGTGGTTTTTACCTCCTTGCGGTTTTCCATGTTAAATTGTTGTCCTATGTACTTTAATATTTATTATGTTTATTTAAATGTTTGGTGATTTTTTATTTAATTTATAATGTTTATTTGTCATTTCACACCTTAGACTTGACACCATGATATAATGGTAGAATGGAATGCATGATAGTTGTCCTTTGAGGGATCAATCTATACTTTTGACATTATTTGCTTTATATGAATAATTTTCCTTTAAGGGAGCAGTCTATTTTTGGATAAGATAGATTTTGATATGAGCACCTCGAAATTTGACTTTTTAGGATAGAGTTGAGGATAGCCAAGTAGACCACTTGGGGAGGGGAAGATAAGATGTACAAGTGACACCTATGGACCCTTATCATGGTTCTAATAGGTAGATAAGAAGGTGATGGATGTAATGATGTGGGGTTCCCACCAAAAAGGAGGAACTTTCCATAAGGAATATGTTATGAGTAGAGCCATGGTGCCCATATTAAGGTCATATATAGGATAGTGATGGTAGACCACATAATTCCAAATCATTATGATGGGAGATGGAAGGGCTAATGATGGAAGTGAGATCATTGGATGTGACTAAGATCATGTTGGTAGGTGTGTTAATAGTAGAAAGGTCACAAGTGCAAGGTGTTGAGAGGTTTATTTCTGGTTTACCATAAGGAGGCTAAGCGATAGGATTTGGACCCATACTTATGTATGATAATATATGGTCCAATCTAGTTGGGAGAAAACTTTCCACATTGGCTCCTTTCTAGAGTAGTGACATTCTAATTTTCTTTGAGGACAAGGTCACCGATGTTAAATTGCACTCTTTTAGATGTTTATTATAAGCATGTTTGATGTGCTCTTGATAGACATGATGATGTTGAGAGTGATTAAGTGACTCATCTAGCAATTCAAGTTATGCTAGATGTTCTTGATGATAGTCCTCGTCAGAGATGAATTTGCGAAGAGAATGCACAAGGATGGGATTTGAACTTTGAGAGGAAGAACAAATTCAGAGCCATAGACAAGAGAGAAAGGAGTAGCACCCGTAGAGGTGTGGATGCTAGTCTGATAGGCCCAAAAGGGTGAAGGGGATGTGAAGATGCCAATTTGACTTGCTTTATCAATAGTTTTGGCAAGAATATTATGAAGAGTCTTGTTAGTGGATTTGGATTGCCATTAGCTTGAGGATAATAAGGAGATGAGAAGCTAAGCTTGATGTTGAAAAGAGTCACAAAGCTTCTTAAGATATTTGTTTTTAAAGGACTTTCCATTGTTCGTGATGATTTTATGAGGAACGTTGAAGTGACAGATGATGTGTTGATAGATGAAATCAATGATTTTGTTAGCTTTGGTGGATGTGAGTGGAATGGCTTCCACCCACTTGGTGAAGTATTTAGTAGTGGTGATGATGGAGAATGATGATTTCTGAGAAGAGCATGGATTGATGAGACCAATAAGGTCAAAGGCCCCTATGAGAAAGGCCAAAGATCTTGAGCCAGTTATAAGGCATGGCTAGGGATATAGATGAGATTAGAATGTTGTTGGCATTTAACACACTTTTTAACGTATTCATAGTACAGTCTTGATTGAGGGTGGGCAATAATATCCCTAGCCAAAGAATGCATTTGGTGACATAACCAAACCACTAAAGTGTCCACCACATATGTCATCGTGGACTTCTTGGATAGCTTAGATAGATTCATGGGATTTAAGTTACATGTAGTAAAATGTCATCAAAGCCCACATTTGTAGAGATGCCGCCAAGGATAACATAGTGGTTAGCATTGAAGAAATGACCTCCTACCATTTTTGGATAGGTTAGAGGGAATTTTAGATTGAGATAGATAGTCAAAGATTGAGTAGTACCAGATATCAAATTGATTAGTGTCAACATGATTGATATGAGGAAGCTCATGGGTATGAGATGGTTGATCGATGTGATGAACAACAATGGAGAGTTTAGATTCTTTGGTTGTCCAAGGGATGAGAGATGTGAGAGATGCCATGGTGTCTGTGAAATGATTGGATGAATGAGGGAATAGATTGGATGGTATATTGATCAAAGGCCTCAAGAAGAAATTCAACGATGTCCTTATATTTTTGAAGGACTCATTTTTACATTGATAGGTTCCCTTGATTTGATTAATGATAAGTTGAGAATCACCATAGATATCGAGGATTTGGATGTCGAGCATGATAGTATTTTGAGACCCAAGATGAGGGCTTCATACTCAGCCATGTTGTTAGTGCACTCAAAGTTAAGCTTTATAATGATGGGGATAGGATTTTCCTAAGGAGGAATGATGATGATGACCAACACCTCCCCTTACCGACACTTAGATCCATCAAAGAAAAGCATCATTTTGAGGGGGAGAATTCATGATCGATGGTATTGATAGATTCATCAGAAATTTTCATGAGAAGATGATTTTCAGGAAGAGGGGCTTCAAAGCCAAGTTGATCAGTGATAGTTTGGCCCTTGATTGATTTATGAGAGATGAACTCTAGGTCAAACTTAGTCATGAGCATGAGCCATCAAGTGATGTGATCATTATGATAAGGTTTGGAATGCATGGTTTTGAGGAGATTGAAGCTAGTGATGATGTAGGTTTTGTGATTAAGAAGATAATGTGAAGTTTGGAAGTGGTGAAGAAAAGAGTGCAACACAAATTTTCATCTTGATGTAGTGGGTTTCATAATCGTGAAGAGTGCGATGATATAATAGATGGCTTACTCCCTACCTTGCTCATTGCGGTGTGCCAACATGGCACCTAGAGCATGATCGGAGGTAGAGATGTAGAGATAGAAAGGCTCCCCCTCATGTGGAGGCGTGAGCACAGGTGGTGATAGAAGATATTGCTTAAGTTCATCAAAGGCCTTTTTGGAAATTGGCATCCCAATTGAAATGAATGTCTTTTGCGAAGGAGATGATGAAAGGTTGGAAATGATCAAAAAATTGTGAGATGAAATGGTAGAATGATTAAAGTTCATCCTTGGAGACTATAAATTTGCTTTAGATTAGAAGGAGGAGGCATCTCAAGGATGGATTTGATTTTGGTAGGGTCAACTTCAATACCCTTGATAGAAATGATGAAGCCAAGGAGTTTTCTAGTTAAAACTCCAAAACACACACTTGGTGGGATTGAGATGAAGGAAGAATTGGATAAGATGCGAAGAGGATTTTCGAGGATAGAAAGATGGTCATGTTGACACTTGGATTTACCCAAGAGGTCATTGACATAGTCCTCTATAGTTTTATGGATGAGGTCATGGAAGATATAGGTCATGTGTTGATAGGTGGCCCCATATTTTTCAAACCAAAGGGCATAACATGATAGCAGAAGGGTTTCCCAAGGGGTGATGAAAGATGTCTTATGTTGGTCTTCTGGTGTGATGAGGATTTGATTAATCTAGAGAAACCATCCATAAGAGAAAGCATTTCATGGCCAGGTGAGGTAAGTGACTAGTTGATCAATGTTAGGAAGGGGAAATTCATCTTTAGGGAAAGTGAGATTTAAATCTTGAAATTTGAATAGATGCAAATGAAATATTTCAGAGGCTTTGGAAATGGGTATGATGTTAGAAACCCATTGGGATAATTGATAGTTGGATGAAGTTGGAAGAAAGAAGATGTTGTAATTCTTCTTTGAAGAGGAGAGGCAACATGAGGATGATGCATGTGTGATGTGCAACAACTTTTACTTAACTACTTGGCATTGCATGGGGATGGTGATGATGTTATGGATGAAATGATGTTGGGATCAAGGCTCGACATGTCGGCATATGACCATGTGAAGGCCTAGCTATGCTTAGATAGGAAAGAGGTAAAGGCCTCGAGTTCTTGTGGGTCAAGATTGGCCAACTTTAAGGATGTGAGGCTTTGTGCAAAGTCCCGAAATTGATGTCGATGGTGGATTCATTGAGAAGGGTGGATGTGTTAAGAGGTAAGGCCTTATGAAGATGAGAATATTTTTCCCCCATGTAGGAAAGAATGGATTCATCATCATTACATTGAAGAATTTCGATGGTAGGGGAATCCTCCTCTATCATCTTAGGGAATTTGAGAGGAAGGGACCTAGTTTCACCCCCAACTTGATAAGTAAGTGACTAGTCTAAAGTGATTGTGGAGATAAAAAAAAAAGTTAGAAGAAAGGGACATGGTGTCATCCATGTCCATGGTGTCGTTGGATGGAGAAGAAGTGGATGATGAATCGATGTGCATGGGAGATGTAGAAGAAGAAGGAGTGAGAGGAGTGGTGGGTTGTTATTTAAAACCCAACCCAAACTTCTCATGAGGTTTATGGGATTGGTCAACAATAAGATCATGCATACCTTGTTCATAACATCCAAGATTGAATCCCTTCCATGCACAAAGTGGTGGAGGTAGGTATAGGAAAAGGATTTGTTATAGAGGAATTGAAGCCATTGGTATATGGTTTTGTGTGGGTTGATTGTCGATGTGAGAAGAAGGGTGATCGATGCCACCATAGATGAGATTGGTTTTTAGATGAGGTGGACTGAAGGAAATGATATCCTCACGATGTTAGGTTGATACATAGGAGCTTTATCGGTCTACCAAGTCGATTGAGTGAGGGAAGAGAATTGAGAGAAGAGGATTTGATACTCCCCCAGAGAGAGATGTTGCATCACATTATTGAGAGATTCATCATTAGGTAATTTGGATGCATGTACAAAAGAACTAGTGGATGCTTTGGAGGATGGGTCTTTCTTAGGGATGAGCACATCATTTGGATGATAGGTCATATGACATGCCTTGAATGGAGGAAGGTCGGTGGGGAGTGTATGGATTTTCCCCTCATGTTTGTATTTGATACAATGATGGAGAGTGGATGGGACAACGCATGGCACAAATCCATGGGCATCCAAGCAAGACATTATATTGAAACTCCCCTCAACAATGTAGAAGATTTCATGGAGAATTTTTTCACCGACATGGATGGGGAGGATAATTATGCCCAAAGTGGGGGAAATAATCATTGAAGGCACAAAGAACCGTAGGTGATTGAGTAATAATGGATTTGGGAATTTTAAGTTGGTCAAAGGTATGAGATGAGATGATATTGATGTTAGCACCATTATCGATCATAGAGTGGATAAATGTGTCATTGATGCAAATAGTGATGAAAAGAGGAAGGTCGTGATCTTTAGGTAAGATGTCTGGAATTTCAGAATTCAGAAAAGGAGATGGTGGAGGAGTGGTAAGAGCTCCAACAAGGGCCGTGAAGGGTTGGGATTCATCATTAGTGATGGGGATACACTGTAAGGCTTTGATGAGAGTCTTGTCGATGGTTAGGTGAGATTTGGATAAGCTCATAGAGAGGACATCTTAACAGGAGCCTAATGTAACTATTTTATGATGCTTTTATTTGATGGTGGCATGATTTTGGGTTTGTGGTGTGGCTAGGATGGACACCTTAGCCTTGGATGAAGAAGGGGATGGAGTGGGCTCATTGGAAGGAGCAATGATGACAACCTTTGGTTTGGATTGGGTAGATGGTTGGGACTCGTGAGGGAGAGAATGAGTGGTGATACAAATGACATCTATATAAAGAGAGGACCATCCTTAGAGAGGTAAAAGTCGGTGGTGGGATGGATGATGATGAAAGATGTGGATGAGGAAGTAGATTTAGAGGTTTTAGAGGTTATAGACTTGATTGGAGGATTGGGCTTAGATGTGGGATGGGAGAGAGAGGGTGGTATTCTTTGATGAGAAGATCATCCTCTTTGATGAGATTGTTGATGAGGTTTAGAGGGCCCTACAATGCTCTGTGTCATGTCCAGGGACATGATGGTAGGCACATATGGTGTTGGAATCAAACCATGTGGGCTTTTGGCCCGCATGGGTCAAAGGGATTGATAGGGGAAGGGTGATTTGGATGCTTGGGTGAGACGCTGAAGGATTTCAGTATAAGATCCGATGGGGGTTTGTGAAGATGAAGTCTTATGGACTTTGGGTGGATTTGGTTTGGGGGAGGATGATGAAGGAAAGAGAGGTGCCTTACTCTTGTGAGGCTTTTTAAGGGCCTTGGATTAGATTTCACTTTGGATGCTTTTGATTCAGACTTAGGGGGAGGGATGGATGATTTTGATTTAGATTTGGAAGGAATAGATGATTTAGATGTAGATTTGGGAGGAGGGATAGATGATTTGGATTGAGATTGGGTGGTGGTGGGTGTTTTGGATAAAGGGCATGGTCCCAAAATAGAAGGTGGAGGCCCTAAGATAGATGTTTGGATGTTGATATAGCTTGGATTGATGGGGATTTGAGGGGGAAGCTCCAACTTCTTATGTGGATGGGTGAGGACTTTTGAGTAGGGACACCAAGGTTCTTAGATTTTTTTTGAAGGTTTTACCTTGGAGGGGATCAAATGATTTCAATCGAGGATCTTAGAGGTAGAGGTAAATGATTTAGATGTAGATGTAGGTTTTGTTGAAGATGTGGGGATCAAAGATGGAAATAGTTTTTTTGGATAATACGTTTGATGAGATGGAAGAGTTATAGTTGATTGTGTGGGTTTTGAAGGTGTTGGTATATAAGTGGTGGTAGTTGTTGGAGATGGAGATGGGATTGGGACATCCTTTGTGGTTGCATCAAGTGAGGATGTGTTTGCTTAGTATATGTTTAAAGATGATGTGATGATGGACATGGGAGATTCACATGCTAATGTCAGGTATGGATGGATAATTGGAGGTGGGGTGTAGAAGAAATTGTAGGCATGGGTGTAGAAATAGATGTTGAGATAGATGTGGGGATGGGATGGATGTGATAGATGTGGTAAAAGATGTAGATGTAGTGGATGTAGATGTAATAGATGTAGATATAAGAGATGTGGGTGTAGTAGATGTAGATGTGGTGGATGTAGGCATGATAGATGTAGACATGGGTGCAAATGTCAATATAGTTGTAGATGTAGATAGATGTTAAAGCAATAGATGTGGGTATGGTGGATGAAGGGATGATGAGGGGGATGATGATGTTGAATATGACTTAAAGTATTGATTGTATGAGCATTGGGTGCTTGAGATGTAGAAGGATCAACTTGTTTATTTGGTGAATGATTAGGAAAGGTTGTTTGAAGACATCTAAGGTTGGTTAGGAGGGGCATTAGGATTATCCAATTGAAGGTCCCCATGATCGATAAGGCATTTGGATGAGGTCTTTGAAGGTGTGGCACTTTTCAATATCATGACCGTGGACTTGATGGTGTTTGTAATAGTGGTCTTTCATGGTACCACATGGGTTTGGGACATGTGTCATCATCGGGTAGATAGGGGGAGTTGGATGAGACATACAACCATGAGTTTATCAAAGATATGAACTATATGATTCTTCGAGGGGAGTATAGTTGGGAGTAGGTGAGGAGCCCTTTGTGGAGGCTCTAGTATGAGAGGTGGATGTAGAAGAATATTTAATGACAATGCATTGGTTGCATTTTTAGATTTGTCATTATGGGTAGAAGACTTGGTGAATTTGGTTTTGGCTTTATTGGATCAAATTTTGACATGGCCTTGCTCAAAGGGAATGAAGTTCTAGTTTATGAGCCATGGTGAAGGCCTCCTCAAAAATTTGAAAATATTGGATTTGAAGAGTTGATGAGATATGCTTCACACATGATCGAAAGAAAATAGTTCGATAAGCTCGGTTTGGGGAAGAGAAGAAGGATAATTGATTGATGATGCCATGTCCACCTGCGATGAAAAATGATGGATTCATCATCAAATTGTTTAATGGCATAAAGGTTGGTGATGGTGATTTTACATGCAATATTAATGGAGAAATTCTCTAAAAAGAGTTGTGTGAGTTAGGTGAATGAGAAAAGGGAGTGTTATGGAATGCCATTATACTAGTCCAAAATGGGCCCAGGACTGACAACAATGACATGGGGAAAGTGTGAAGCATGAGATCTTGATCATGTGTAATGAGATAACATGTGTGCCTAAAGGCACAAAGGTGTTGTTGAGGTCCTCCTTATTATTGAATTTAGAAAACTTAGGGAGTTCCTAAGTGCGGAGGATAAGGTTTGATGGGGACGATGGATTGATGGGATCATTACAAATTTTTCATAAGTGAATGAGCTTTTAGGACCTAAGGTGGTCGCTTCCAATTTTTCCAACCTATTTAGAAAAGCTTGCATGGGGTCATTAGATGTGTGAGGGTGAGGGGTTGATTGATGGGGTTATAGATTATAAGAAGTGGATGGGTTGGGTGGATGAGATTGATATTGTTGAGGATAAGTAGGAGTTTGTGGGGGTGGTTGATAAGAGAGAAATATATTAAATGGTTGTGATTGAATAGGTTGGGAGATAGGATGTTGTGGAGGGATGTAGTTAGATGGATAGGATTGTGTTTGTTGTTGTTGAGAGATGGGGATATTAGATTGATTGGGGATGTGTTGGATGAGGTGGTTGAGATGTTTGGATGGGGTGATTAGGAAACATGTGTAGAAGGTACTGCCTCAGAGTGGAGGTTGATGGATTTGAGTTGACTCCAAAGGGTGGGGTTGTGAGATAATGACATTGGCATGGATTTGGATGTGAAGATAGCACAAAGCTTTGAATGTGTTGCTCGGGTGGTGGAGGAGTAAGTTAGATTCCTAAAGATTTTGAATGGGGGTTGATGACAACATTAGATGAGGATGGGATGGGGAGAGAAGATGTAGGGATGGTGTTAATGTGAGGTAGATTGGGTGGAATAGGAACCACCAATTGGTGGATTGATGAGTTTGGGGATCACGGTAGAAGACTCATGAGATCCATGTTCATGTTGGGTTATGGAAAGCTCATTCATGGCTCTAGGAAGAATACAACAAGTTGAGAAGTGAGGACTTGGGTGGATTTAGAGTTGAGAGTGATAAGAATATATTTGTTGAAGGGGAGGTCCATCGATGGGAAGGTTGGTGGATTTATGGATAAGATAGTCGTGAAGGGAAATGGGATTAGCATCAAGGAGTTTTTGAAACTCCAAACATCCTGCGAGGGATAGTGGGAGGCCCAAAGGTCTCTAAGAAAGTAGCAGATGGGGTGTAGTTAGTCTAGAGGGGATAGAATGATGGTAGAGGAAAGGGTTGGTTTCAACATGGGAATGGTTTGGACCATGTGGGTCTCATAGAAGGAATCATAGAAATGATAGGTTGGGAAACCAAAGGAGTAGAGGAAAAAAGTAAAGTGGAGGAGTTAATGGAAAGATTGTTTGGAAGTGGGGATGTTGTTGGATGAGGTTTTTGTTCCATTTTCAAGTTTGAGAATGAGTTATAATGGGATGAAAAAACAAACAAGAACTTATGTTGTTATTAATATGACAAAAAATCAAACAACAAAGTGTTAATTATCTTGTTTATTAGAAAAGTGTGGAAAAGAAAAGAAAGAGGCTCAAAGGGAACCTAAGAAGTGGCAATCTAAGGATGGTTTCAAGTTGTTTTGGATGGTGTCCTCGATATACCCGAAGGTATGTGAGGCATAAATATGTGATGACTACCTCTATGTGGCTTGGTATAGGGGCCCACCCCCGCACTTCACACATCGCAATGATAAGGGTGTGGGGCGCTTAATGATATACCAGATAGTAAAAAAATTATAACACGACTAGAACAATGTGATGGATTTCCTATTGGGTGATGAAATCCCAATAGTTCCACCTAGTAGAAGATGTTTCAAATGTGTTGATTGATTTGTGAGTTTGATGTGTGTGAAAGAAGTGTGAATGCAAATTATTACCTCCTAGTTAGACTATGTGAGCAAGAAAACATGAAGGTGTTATTTTTAAGTCCCAAAATGAAATGTGAATTTGATGAGATCATAAAAAACAAAGGAGAAGATGCAAAAAGAGAAAATAAGGACAAAATGAGGAATACTACATTATTTTCCTTTTTTTTTCCAATTTAAGAACACGCATTATTGATCAAGAAAGTAATTAACCAAACGTAAGCAAGCACTCACACCATGCGAGGTTAGCGGAAAGATAGAAGTGGAATATAAAATGAAGTGAAGAAAATAAATAACTCACCAAAGAGAAAGGGTAGGTCCCATTGGGAGTGCTAGAATGTTTGATGATTTCTTGTTCTTGTTACAAGTTAATGAAAAGGAAGCAAGAAATCAAGAAACTCATAAACTATGGGAGGATTTAAGGATACCTCCTCGTATGCAAAGGTGATGATGATGGAGATATAGGTGAAAAACACCCTCTTCGTGGTGAGCTTGATAACCTGCACAAAAAAGAGAAACTAAACAAGAAAATGATTAATAGATAAGATGGTAGGTTTTCTGGCTAAAGTCAGATCCTGAAAAGTGATAAATTCCTAAGATGAATGTCAACCCACTTTGATAAAAGATATAGATAAATGATAGTGGATAAATTAGATGCATCAGAAGACAACACAAAATAGGGATCTAGAATATGTTGAAGATGTTAAAATAGAGATATGAAAATGTAGATGATAAGGAATAAATTAAAACATGGTCGAATTCGACAACAACCCTGAGGATGTGGTTGAGTACGATCTACGGTGATTAGGGCTAAAAGGCAGGATATGAGGTTGTTAGGTAGATAGATGGAAGAAAGCGAGGGTCCTGAATGAAAAGGGAGTTGTAGGGAAAATGACATATGATGATAGAGATAGAAAACATGGTGGATATAAATAGGGTTGACAACGACTAGGTTGGGTTGACAATGATCGA
Organism: Taxus wallichiana var. yunnanensis; assembly: GCA_018340775.1. Classification (NCBI taxonomy): domain Eukaryota; kingdom Viridiplantae; phylum Streptophyta; class Pinopsida; order Cupressales; family Taxaceae; genus Taxus; species Taxus wallichiana. Next base: position 525,507,660 of record CM031236.1, on the reverse strand, counting down.
ACATGGTTCTAAGGTTTGAGGGGAAAATGGATAGGAAAATAAACCTGAGATGACGGATCAATGAAAACTAATGTACAAAAGAGTTCTAAAATAATTGGAAAACCTGCAAGAAATGGGATATGAAATGATATAAGGACTCCAAGCAAGCTTGAAATCTTCAACTCTCCATTGATGGTATGTAAAGGTCCTAAGGCAACTCCAAGTTGAAGATTTTTGATCACATGAGGAGGAGAAAGTAGATCAGGCTCGCAAGATAGATGAATACTTGAAAAATTACATCCTAGGGAGAGGAGGGGTAGAGGTATTTTAAATAAGGTGGACGATGACTTGGATGGGTCACCGACAACTATCTGAGAACATCCACTTGGGTGGTGGAGGTGATGTTTGTCTCAAAAATGGGGGCCTTAAAGAGGCTAAAGTTAGGGTTTTAGTCATTTTAGGTGAGTTAATGTTGCATGGGGAGAATAAATGGTAGTGGGAGGATAAGAGGATATTAAATAAGGGGAGGTGGAATCCTATGGAAAATAAATGGGGATGTTTATGGGTAAGATTAGGATAATGGATAGGTTTTAGTAGTAATTAAATACACTTAGAGGTGGAAAAATAATGATAATATTAAGATGGGATTAGGATAGGGAAAATGGGGGTTAGAGGAAAATGGAATGTAGGAGGAAAATAGACATTTAAATACTACAAGAGGTATGAACGTATGAGATGATGATGAAGGGGATGAACACGGTGTGGGGAAAAGCATACCAAAATTTGGTGTCAACATGAATCCTAAATACCCATCGGTAGGTAAAACCTCTCTAAACATGCTACCATTTGAAGAAATTGCTCCATGGAAGGCAAATGGATACCGATCTTTCAACGATGCCTTCTTGAGGTCTCAAAATCAATAAAGTCTAATTTCTCCATTTCTTTTTCACACCAAGACCAAATTTTCCACCCATGTTGAATTATTGATGAGGAAGATGATATTTTCTTCAATCATCTTGTTCAATTCCCTCTTCATTAGCGGCTCAATCCGCAGGTTGAAAAGCCTTTGTTTCTATTTGATAGGGTCATCGTGGGATCAATTCAATAGCGTGTTTTGCTAAATTAGGATCAAAACTCTTAAGGTTCTCATAGTTCCATGAAAATATGTATCAAAAAAATCTTGACATATTCCCACAAAGTAGTGTTTTTCTTGGGAATGCATGCCTTGCCAATTTTGAGTAGCTTGTCCTTGCCTATTGAAATGGGTTCATAGTCTTCTTCTTTGATTGTCATGTTTACTTTTTCTTCTCGTAGTTGATCATCCTGGATTGAAAATGGATTCCAAAGTAACCAATCCTTGGGAAACTTTTTAAACTTAGCTAAATAATTTGGTCCCCATATTGTTGTTTTAAATTATTTTGGTTCCTTGAAGAAAACTCAACTTCTTCTTGAATAAATTTGATGATTTTTTATCATTCTCAAAGATCGCAATTGATATTATTATCGGTACCATGGGTCTCACCACCACTTTGACACATGGTTGCTCAATGTATCTTTTGAGTTCCTCAACAATATCAAATCTTGCTCCTATTCATGCAGCCAATATGTTTGTATGCTTATTATCTTCTCTAGGTATGGCGCAGATATTGAAGGCTTCTAAATCCTTTATTAGGTCCCATACCCTGTACTTTTATGCTCTAAGCGGATGATTCTTATCTCGCATTCAATCCTCTTACTTGATTTACAATTAGCTCACTATCCTCGAAGGTCTACAACTATTTAATATTCTTTGTTCTTGCCCATTGCATCCCTTGAATGAGGGATTCATACTCTTTCAAGTTATTAGAATAACTAAATTGGAATCGAAAGAAGAAAAAAACTCATACACATGGGAGATATAAGTATTATACCTCCTCCTACTCATTGTCTTCTTCTTAAGCCATCAAAAAACATTTGTCATAGGCCATTGTCTTGTTCATTTTATGGTTTCACAATATAGGAGATATGCACATTTTCTTCTTACAAACAATAAATACCAAGTCCAATGACTTCAACTTGTTTATATGGGTTAAATCCATGATGTTCATTTCCCCACTCATCAAGTAGTGAATCGGGATATCCCTAACTTCAAGTATATTCTTCCTAAACATCCGGACAATCCTCCTCATCAAAGATGGTGCAATTTGCATTGATGGGAATGGGTGTATAAGATTCTATATGGTATGTAGTAATAGGTTCATATATTATGGTGACCTTGGTTCCAGATCTTGTTTTGAAGAGCATGTGTGACCAATCCACAAACAATTATCCTCTAGTTTTGGTGCTGAAATCCTATGAGAGGTACAAATCAAAGAAAGGAGGTAAATCAATTATGAACACATCATGTGAAATTGAGAATTTGGGGCATGATTACAAAGTGAGACCTAAGCCTCTTATAACCCTAATGGTTCCTACCATGGTTCCATCCAATTGCACCACTCCCTTAAAGAGTGACTCATATTTAAGACCAAGTTGATCTGTTATTTTTTTGGGCATCATTGATTTCTTTGCCTCTAAGTCTATCATGTAATTATATACTAGAGGATTGCCTATGATAAGAGACACATAGAAAGGCGGAAACCTTATGACTTTACCTGTTTAATTCTCTTTTAACTAGGGTGCATTGGTGAGAACAATTTTTTTCTCCTTGAGCTCCTCACACGATGCAGAAGATTAATTATGACAACTTGTAGGATATTTCTACGCCCCAGGATGGCCAAATATTCCCATGTCGAGATACTTACATTGGTTTTATTCATTTGATCAAGGATACTAAAGGGGTACCCACTAGATTTTGCAATAGAGGTGTGGCACTTTCTCTTCTTGTTTGTTCAATATACAACTTATCTTTATTTGGTAGTTTGCAACATGTTGCGGTCTTTCTATCTTTACGAACTTGTAATGTCCCGTGGGCTGGTAATTTTATGTGGATTTCCGCATTCTGCGGTTGCATTGGTAGAGCCTAAAACCCATATAAGTCCGAGTTTCGACTTGAGGATGCATACTTAAAGGAACAAGGGATGAGATGTTTTCTTATGCATATCTTCTTTTAGCTCTGGTGTTTGTGGCCACACTTGATGAAGGTGCTTGATTAACCTCTTAGAGTGATTGATTCCATAGAATTCTTCCATTTGTCAATTTATAAGTGAAGTACCACTCGGTGGCATTTCTCGTGTACTTTCTTGTTGTGGAGTTCCTTCTATAGGTATATCTTGTGGGAGGAAGCATTTTTCACTAAAAATTATTGGCTAAGAATACCATTGGCACAAGTTATTTGATTATGTGGAAGTTTACAAGGGAAATACCAGTCATAATCTTGTACAAGATTATTTTTTGGAACTAAAGCTTTAGATGAACTAACCATGTTTGGATTATATGATTGGAGTGGTCTTGTGAGAGTTATTTGATTTTTGGAGCCACTTGGAAAGGTGCTCTATTTTGTGGATAAGGAGGTCTATTAGGTGGTATGGGGTTGGTAGGGCCTAAATTTTTGAGTTGGTTGCCTTTTCAGGGAAACCAAGTGATTGCCCAAATTCTACAATTGCTTCATAACCTCCTGTAATTCACTTGAAGAGCTTGCGGAAATGGATGCTTGACTTGGGATTTAGCTTCTTGGGGATTGAATGGATACTAAATCGGGATTTTGATAAGGTGCACGTGTCCCTAGCTCTGGAAATGTGGGCATTGGAGGTCTTGGGGAAAGTTTCCCAACCTTAATGATACTATTCCTAGCTCTAATGGAAATATCATAAGCATCTGGTAGAGTTATACGCCCCATGGACTGAATCATGACTCAAATATCATTATTTAAGGCCTTTAAATAATAAAGAAATGGATATTGAGGGACAAGCCTTACCGGTTGTAGAATTCAGTCCCAAGTTCTTTGAAACCTCATGTTAAAATCAAACAGTGGCTCATTAGGTGGTATTTTTGTTGTTGTCATTTGCTCCACCAAAGATAGGTGATTTGATTTATATTCAAAATGGTTATAGAGAGCCTCCAAAGTGATAGAATTTATCCTTAAAATTTTGTACCATTGTAGGGCTTTTCCTTTGAAAGAAGCCACCAGTAACATGACCACTACATTATCTTGTGTGACATGGTATATAGAACAAATGTTAGCAACATCCTTAATGTGCTCCATAGGAGTTGTGGTGTCCTCTCCAGTGAAGAAAGGAAAACTCTTCAGGGCCGCAACCAAAATATCATCATATTGGGGTAGGAGTAGAGGAATTCCCCCATTAAACGTGATAAAATCTTGATTCCTTTGATGGGCCATAAATGCAATAGGTCTTAAAACCCTAGAAGACTAGTGAGAAGGGCCTACCAGGAGGAGGGGTAGAAAGAACTTGGTTTGGAGGTGATGGGGATATTTGAATTAACCTACCTCTTCTCCTTCTCCTTGGCGATAACTCGCAAATAGTAAAAGGGCTCTTCTCTTGTTGTCTTTGATCTTGTTTGGATTCTTCTCATGAAATGGGCACTTTAGTTGTGAAATCAGTAGATGAGATAGTTAGAGTCCCCATATGTGTTAAAGAATTACCTCAAAATGTGTAAATCACTATGTTACACACCAAAACTTAGTGAAAGAACAATAAAATCTCCTATCAGGCATGCCAAAACCGTTAACGCCAAAACTTGCACCACGTGGATATTCTTTGGTGAACATCCAACACTTCAAGTAACATGGGATGATCTAGAAAGTGTGGGAATTTACGCAACAATATCAACCTCCGAAGAAGGTTGGATTCCTCTTGTTCTATCCCACTACAACTAATCTAAAACCTAAGAAAACAACTAAACTATGTCTTCACATGATCCGAGTTGAGGGTAAAAGAGAGATAGGTTACAAACTAAAATATGGTGATCAACCAAACTAAAACAGGTTTCAAACATGGCTTATTGACATAGTTAAAACTATCACATGAGAAACCAAAATAAACTCAGGGCTTTGTAAAAGAAATGTATATATGCTTAAAGAGAGACAAGAGGGTTGATATTCACATTCAATATGCAACACATGAAGGAAAACCATAATTACATTTTTATTAAACGATGTCATTTGTATTCACAGAACAAAGGTTTGAAAACTTCCCCAAAATATAGTTATAAAGGTCCAAAAGCATGGAATTATAAGTCAAAGCTTACAAGTCCGGAGGAAGGAACCACTTTTATGTGCCAAGGCACTTACATTTATATTATTCTTGGAATGGAAGAAAAGAAGAAAGAGAGGGAAAAGGATTTTCGAAATGAGTGACCATCTTTTGAAAATGCATTGAATAGGTGTGGGCACCATGATTTCACTTAGAGTTTACTTGTGGTACTTATATGAATGCCTTCAATCTCAATTAACAACTTTAGCATGGTTCTTGAGTCTATCGCACACCATCGACTACACAGATAACATCATACTTAATTAAATTTGGGTGGTTATGGTGGTTGGCTCCTAGTTTTGGTTTTCTACGTGGTTTTGAGACTACCCATAGATTCTACCATGACCTTTCGTTCATTTCTTACCTCTACGGATCCTCATGACATTTCCTCATGCATGTTTTAAGGAGCAAAAATGATTCATTCCACCCGAAAGAGCCTAATTCTTCACTCCATGGTTTTCTTCATTGTGGTTATTTTCAATGTTCCATGGGTTTGAGAAAACCCATGGGACACTAAAATTTGGTGAACTCGTGGAACACCGAGCTAGTATTTGACGGATTTTGAACTCAACGGTTTCCTTGATCCTGTTGCGGACTTCTTCCTTAGTGTTTGCAAAGTTGAAAGAATGCCACACAACACTAAATTTTATCCATATTTGTTTAAGTCCTCGCATTGTTGATTCCTTCGTTCTGTGGGTTTTGAGAGTTCACAAAATACTAATTTCCTACATTCCGTGGTAAACCGAATTAATCTTCTGCAGATTTTCTAAAGCATAAAAATGGTTAAGTCCTTATGATAATTTATTAAAATTACATGGGGTGTAATTTTAGATAACAAGTTTTATTCACCGAGTTTGGATAGATAATTAGGTTTAAAGCAAGATAAGATGAAAGGTATTTTGCATGAAGAATACAAAATGGGAAAAGAATAAGCAAATAAAACCATAACATCACTATTAGGTTTTTATAACGCCCACAAATTTGACACACAAATACAACAGTAAAAATACCGGAATAATTTTTTTGACTTACATTGCTTGATACATGACAACACAAGGGATTGCTTAGGACAACACATAACACATGAGACACTTGCACAAACATTATCCCACATAGATAACATGAAAAATACATGATGCACACTCAGCCACCTTTCCCCAAATGACAAGGCACAACATAAAAATTCAACTATAGTATAACTCCCATATAGGCACCATCCATGACACAACACTTTCCCAGTTTACATATTTATTACCTTCATATTTTGTTATTGACCTTAATTATTTGAAAATCACTTATCATGCAGTCCTTCATTCATCTTTAAACTAGACTATGTTATCTTTATTTTACTTGACATTTCACTTGTAATGATTCCCTCTAATTTTGCTTGTTTCCCTTATCGCAATAGAATGATGTAGCCTGATTGTTGATAGGAACATATGTGCCCACATGAGGCTACTTGGTTTTTTTTTCTAAGGATTTTTTTCTAAGTTGCATGTTGTTTGGTTTTGCAATTTATCTCAGTTGCAACAAGGAAGGTTCACATGAAACAAAGGAAGTTTATTAGTTCAAGAGTAAATAGATTACATGTTCCTTTCATAATAGCATTTAAGCACTAGAGTTACACTATTTTGCTTTAAGTTATTACAACTAACCATACATTCTAACTACTTCCCTTAGATACTTAGTTTGCAATGATCATGATACACAGTAGAGGATTTTCCTCAAGTCAAAAGGGTCAATCCTCAAATTTCTTTTTTTTCCTTCTTAATTTTAATCATTTAATAATATTGTTTAAAACCGCGTTGAGGGGTGTGGTGATTATGTTCGTCCCTTACGTATCACAAGTTTCCCCATTTACTGGGTTAAAATATCACTAAGGAGACATTATTTTACTTTTTATTTGTTATAAAAATCATCTTAGTCGTCTTAGAATGTTGACATCATTCAAGTGTATGCGACATTTAATAACAATTCCAAAATATCCTCTCGTGTTCCTGTAACCCTTACATCATTACGTTGACCTCATGATGACTTCTTTTTAGGTCAACTATGGTTCATATACTATTTTTCCTTTACTTAATCACTAAGATCCTAAGGAGTATGATTTCACACTTAACCAAGTTTGGATTATTCCTGGGAAATTTAAGTATAATGTTATACACCCTATGATCCTCTAACATCTACCCTTCTCACTCGACAAATTATACTAATGTGTAATTCATCCTAATTCTCATAAGAGGTCCACTTTTAACTAATTTCAGTTATCACCAAATCATTGCACCCTTCGAATGGCCAAGTGATGGATAGGACATTCGGTGTGATTGGGTAACATGGGATCACCTCGCAAGTTGTGGGACTTGTGGCTTGAGGTGAACCTCCGGAGAAGGCCGGCTTCCTCTTCCTAAACTAAACACAACACTACTTCTAATGCAATAAAATAACTAACTAGACCTATACTAACATTTTCATGGGATTAGGAGAGAGATTTGCAAGAAGTAAAACCTATACTAGAAGTGGTGATGCACCAAGAAAGGGTGTTGCTAGACAATTTTTCAGTCTTCCAGTGAAGAAGGATGAAACTGAGAAGGATGAACAAGCACCACAACCCAACCACATACAAATCTTCACTCCCAGATAAGCAAAACTCCCAAAATCTGCAATGGAAACTTGAAATTACAAATTATACCTGTAAATAATAGAAAGTCACAAAGACGTAGCAAAAACTATGAAAGGACTAATAACTAGTGATGAACAAAGTCTCAGTATTACTTCAATAACATGTAAAATGCATCATTACATTAGGAAGAGGCAATGTTTTCCATTACAATCTTGGAGAAAAGGCTTGAAAGTTCCCAAAATCCACAACTTAGCTTGTGAAAAGAGAGAGGAATTGGAAAATATCTAACCCTTGGAATGAATTCCTCATTTACATTTATAGAAAATCCTGAAGAGAAAGGAGGAAGAAATCCTAAATTTTGGGCAGATGGTCTCCATACTTGATTACGCCATTAATTACACCATCTAAGAACATTCCATCATGCCTTCATAAACTCAAAAATTTGAATTAATCTCCACCATTTAATAAAAATAATATTTTTAATAAAATATTTTGATAAAATCTATATTTGCTTTTAGCGGGACCCCGAGGTTATTTGTGATTTAGAAGGGGTTTAAGTGTTCATTGACCAACCTTGACTCACCACCCAAATCGGTGAGCTCGATTGGCGCAGTTCCATGTTTCGAATGGAGTGGCAATCTCCTTGTTTCACTTTGATTAGGTCTCCCTTATTAATCACATCAACCACCACACCATTTGACTTGGCTACTCCTGAAACCATCTCATTTATGACTCAGTGGTTCTCATTGAATTTCCCTACCATCCTCTATACGTGGTTGACCTCCAATATTTATTCCAATGAGCTAAAATAGCTTGTTTAATGAGCCCTCCATGTGTTTCATACAAAGAGCTTCCCTTGGTTGTTAACCCCATTGACTCGATGTCATCCGAATCTAATATGACACTTCACCCACGTATTAATCATTGAATATCCCTTGGTTCCTGATGAACATTAATAGGCGAGCTCTCCCTTTCTTTGTTTATGCGCCCATCAACATGTAGACACATCACCTTGCATTTCGACTCCTCACTTTGATCGACTCCTACCTAAGCGGTTAGCTCACCTCCCATCATCTCGCCAACTACCTCGTATTGAATGGTAAGTTCACTATGTATCACACCTTTTGGCATAGCTCCTCGGCTGGACTTTACATCCCGCGGGTATGACACCTGGCTCAATCACCTCAATCTCCACATGGCCACAGGTTCCCGGGACTCAATCATTATTTTTCATGCCAAGCTTGGCATGGCTCTCATGCTATGAAAGTTCAAAGTGGGAATTCTGATGTTTGATGCCATTTTTCCACACACCAACTTGGTCGGATGGCTCTTGATGCCCACTTTTCCACCCGGTTTGTCGAGTTCATACACGAGCCATCGAGTTACCCATGACTTAGCTCGACACCTTGATCTCCTCTTTGTGTTGCGATATGGGTGTCATTTCCTCGCCGATTTTGATCCCACTCCTCAACGTCTCCACATTTGACTTGGTTTGGTCAAGTGAGTTATGATCCCATGCTTTTCCCATCAAGCTCCGTCACCTGCTCGGTCCCAACTCGACATCCTAGAAAACTACATCAACTCGATACTTGACTTGGCTCGAGTTTACATCACCTTCGTAGCTTGGCTTGCATCATTGATCCCAATGAGCCTAAATAGTCCTTAACATGTTGCAATACTAAGCTCTATCCGAGCCCACTTAAGTCCTCCACAAGCCGTGCTCGAGCTTATTTCTACAACGCCGAGTTCTTTGTTTCTCCTTGCCTTACCATTACCTTCTCATGACTCACCGAGTTCATGGTCCCAACTTGTATTATGAGTTACTTTAATAGTGACATGCTCTCCTTCCATCACAAAGTCCAGCTCTACAAGCTCACTGGAATGGTTTGACTTGCACCAATTCATAAACTCTAAACATTACAATGAATGGCTTAGTCCATCTCTATTTGCCTCGAGCCATTCACGAGTTGAAACCATTGAGCTCAACTTGGTTCCTATCAATGAATCCTCCATGAATGATTTTCCTAGTCCATTTATCTCGAGCTCACCATCAAAATGACTCCCAACGCCCATGAAATGATGTCTAAGTTCTCCCATGTTCCCGAGCCATCCAAATGCTACAACTCGGCATTCTCCTAACCGAAGCTATTTTAATGGCTCACTCACTTGATCTGATGAGCCCCACCTTTCATTTTATCTAGTCAAGCTCCCTTGTTGAATGTCCAACATTGATCAACTTCTAACCATTCCGACATGCATTGAGCTCGAAAGCACTTAGCTTTATCGAATCTTAGCTTCAACTCGGTGAAACACATTCTCCAATAGCTAGGTCTTTTGATTGAGGTCTTCCATCCAGTTACGAGCCCATCTGTAATGCTCCTACACACCCGGGCTCAACCCCGTAACAACATAGAGAGATTGAACATGACTTCATGAGTTCCTACCAACGCCGAGCTCCCATGAACTTTACGCTCCACCCGAGTGAATCGGGCTCCTCTTAGACCATTCAAACCTATTAAGTGACATTGTGAGCTCATAGGTAATACCTTGTAATCCATCTCGAGATGATATGACAAGCCATGCATTTCAAATTTATTTGATAAAAACTCATCTCGGTCGTCTTCTTTGTTCATTGTGTTACATCCATGTTGAGCTTGAATGCATCAAATTGTTTACCGATGCATTCTCCATGCGAGTTGTCTTCATTGCTTGGAGCCAAGATCTTACCAATATTTGAGCTCGCCACATTTGGCTCACCTATGCAACCTTGTGACTCGGTTTCATTCAAAACTTGATCTTCCCTATGTGCCTAAAACCCATGCACGAGCCACCTATAACTTGGATCGAGTCCTCACATGCAAAACCCAACTCATCTCGTCGAGTTGCTCACCTAGCTACTATAGCTTATGCCTTTCAAACCTAATTTTTCTTTGAAAACTAACTTTCCTATTATCTTTGTTGAACCCAGAGGGTAATATAAGCATAATAGACCCTTTCGACACAACTTATCAATTTTGATCATTTTTCCCATGTTGACTGGAAGTGGGCCCGTTGTGGTCAATTTCCACACTCTGAGCAAACTTTGAGCCTCCAAGACCCGGAAAAGGGGAAAATAAAACAAGATGATTCCGTAACCTCCTAGGAATACCATCATGCTCCTTAAATGCAAAATTTACTCGAAATGACCTAGACTCGGAATGATTATGGATGACTATTTCCGGTCAGATGAAATAGGCCCATGTTGTCCAATTTTACTCTAAGGGGAAAAATTGGATAACATTTTTGGTGACCTCTTGGGGATGATTGCCTACTAAAAACTAGTCTAGTAGCCTTAAGAAATCCATTGGGCATGGAGTCAATGTTGGAATCTTAAAATTGATCTGACCTTCGTGATGGATCTTGAAATCTCCTTGAGCATTGTTGAGTTTGGAACATCATGGAACTCTTATGAAAACTTGAACCTTTTCCTCTCCTGAAAAAACCTCCACTTTTGATACACAAAGTGCAAGAGCAACGACAAAACATAACACATAAACAACGAGGAAAACAAAAAGTAGCAACAAAACACACCACAAACAATGTGCAAAACACTTGGAGGAAAAACACCTAACTAAACTATACAAGGGGGAAAGCTCTCACAAGCAAGCTTTGAGATGTATCCCATTCACATGAATGGGAATTCTTCTCCATTAATCCTAGAGAGACAAAATGAATTCACCTCCTTGCAACTTGTGATAATGTATGGCCCGCTCAGAGAGGATCAAACTTTGTGTGCATGTCTGGTTTTCCCATGTCAACATCCCATTTGAGAACTAAATATCCCTCTTGAAAATGCATGTTGGATGCCTTCTTATCAAAAGATTTCTTAACTTGAGCCTGATGTTGCTCCAAAGTCTTCATAGCCTTGTTCCACACTTCTTCTAACTCCATGATTTTAGAAACCTGATTGTCATAGGATCACTCTCCATAACCTCAAGTTGATGTGCTAACTCCAAAGAAGGTAATTCCAAGGATAGAGAAGTTTTGCTTCTCTTCCATATACTAGCATGAAAGGAGAATTTCCGATGGCCCTTTTAGGTGTGATCCACAGTCAGTTGTGTGTGCCAAGTCCTCTTATTGGTTTCCATTATGTGTTTGATAATCCTTATGAGGTTCTTGTTGCTAGACTCAACCAACTTGTTTCCTTGTGGATAGTAATTGGATGAAGTTTTGAGGTAAACCCCATTCTTAACAGCCCATTCACTCAGCTTCAAACCAAGAAAATCCATTGTGTTGTCTGAAATAACTATAAATGGGACACCGAACCTTGTCATTATGCCTTCTAGGAAATCAAGAACAAACTTTTTCATTACCCTCCTTTAATGCTACCGCCTTTGTCCATCAAGTAAAATAGTTTGTTGTAGTAAGGACCCATTTATGTCCATCATTGGATGGAGGATTGATCATTCGATGAAATCCAACCCCCATTAAACAAAGGGTTGATCCACTTGAATTGGATGGAGTGGAAGAGCCGTCAAATTCTGCTTTCAGTGAAAAAGGCACATTCCTTGCACTTCTTTACCCAAAGATGGGCATCCTTGAACAAATTTGGCCAATAGTAACCAAACCTCATGATCTTTGTAGCTCTCATTCATGAAAAGTAATGTCCTCTCAATAGACCATTGTGGAATTCTTCCAGAATCTTACTCACTTATTCTCGGCCCTATGCACCGAAGGAGAACACCATTCAAATCCCTTTGAAAGAGAACATCATCTACTAGAACATAAGGAATAGACTGAAGATGAAAGTTCCATCTTTGAGTCATGTTGGTGAGGAAATTTTCAAGTGGACAAACTTGTGGATTCCTTGCCAAAACTATCGAGAATATAAGGCCCTCTACTTAACTTAGGTGTAGCTGCACATGTATGCATGCACAAAAAGTGTGGATTTCTATGGTGGCCTAGTTTGAGGATCTATGAGGGCACCCCACCGACCCTGAAAAATGTTTGCAGATTATCTCGCAAGGGGGAATTTTCTATGAAGGTGGGAAAGGGAGTGAGAAAAGAGGTAGGAGAACTAATGTCACAGGTAGAAAATCAGATTCCTACACACACTAGTTAGAAACTTCAACACATGCATTCATGAGAAGAAACAACCCTGCAAATGGCAACAAGACGAGATAATATTGTGAACTCAAAGTTTCTAAAATCTCCTCATCGAAGAGGCTACAAAATCCTTCTTCTTGTATTGATGCTTAAACAAAGATTGTACATAATGTGGGAATGGAAGAAATTTGAGAATGGAGGAAAGTAGAAGAAAATTGGCTATCTCCTTTGCTTTCTCTAGGTACAATGCACTATGGAGTTTACAAGATCAATCACCCCCTTTTACAATGGCGTGAAGAATCTATTAAATATCTTGCAAGAAACAGTTTCAACTTCTTCTTTTTTAGCAAGAAGCGGTTTACTGATCTATTCAATCCTTCACACTCGTTCGATTCTTGATTCGCGAAGAAATGCTAATGGCGAGAAAAACCAGACTTTCCATAATGCAGTCGTTACACTCGTTTTGTAACTTTGAATTTTAACCATTCATCTTGCCTTTGAAACTTTAAACCAGAGCCGTCCACATGGGAGAAATTTACTGGAGCAAAGGCGTGGAGGACACCTTTTGCATTTTGTGACTTGTGTCTCTTCAGAAAAATAGAGATTCGACATTTTTACATTTTTGGTCTGTTCTTCCGCTTTTAATATAAGCCTGACACGTGGCTTTACTTGAGTGGAGACAGAAGTCGTAGATCACTTTTATAATTTTACCTTTTTCAATGCGTGCTCAAAAATAGAAATTGCTCCACTCGCCCACCTACCTGCTTTGACCTTCGATGCGGGCTTAATATTTGACTTTTTCCATAGCATGATCGGGGTTGTGGGTCACTTTATGACTTTTAGCCCTTTTTACCAAAAAAGGCTCAAAAACATAACTTGCTCTGTCGGCCCACCTCCCGCTTTGACCTTCGAGCAGCAGGCTCAAGATTTGACTTTTTCCTTTGTGTTTGGTGGGGTTGCGGGTCACTTTTTAACTTTAAGCCCCTTTAATGAAAAAGGCTCAAATTATCAAATCTCCCGACGATCCCTCCCCGCTTTGACTCTTTTGTTGCAAGCGCTCAACATTTTACTTTTTCCCTCATAGCATGATCGGGGTTGCGGGTCACTTTATGACTTTTAGCCCTTTTACATAAAGGCTCAAAAACACAAATTACACCATCGGCCCGCCTCTAATTAGATATGTCCACGTACCCATGGATAATGGGGCCAAAATTTGATGGGTAAGAAAACACCTATCATTCATGACTGTGGAAAAATGCAAAGAAGAAGAAAACTCCACCATTTCACGCCTGATTTTTAAATTTCTTACTTGCAAACCAAGGGATTGAAAACAATACAAGGTTTGACGATCCATGGCCAAAGAAAGATTGAAAATTTCATTCAAATGAGGACAACAACAAAAATTTTCACGAGTCTAAACGGGAAAGCAGAAAATTTATCAAAACATGTAGACTAGAGAGTTTAAACAACTTCAAAGCACAAATTTCTCTATCTTTTCGGACTTCCAACTTTACTTGAACACTTACGGAGGGTGTGAGCTCAAAATTTTGAATTTGACTTTAAAATGAGGGGGATTTTGAGGGCGACAACAGAGTCCTATCCATGTCAACAGGGTATGTTCCTAAGAGAAGGAAAGCCTTCATCTTTGATAACCAGTCAACCTGATCATCTCTTTCATCACTATTCAGAAGTGTCACGTCCTCATCACCTTTTGATTCCAAATCTACTGGCAAGTTGTTGACACAAACCTTTACCCCGACTAGCTTAGTAACCTTGATGTGTACGTCATACTCCATCACTTTAATAATCCATCAGCAAAGACATTTCTCGTTCTGTCTTTATTCAGTAGAAAATCCTTAATGCTGGATGAGACACCATCAAATGAATTTTGTTGTTGGACAACATGTGCCTGAATTTTTTCAAAGCTTGAATGGTAGCAAAAACTTTCTTTTCAACAAATGAATATTTGAGCTCATAGTCTTTTAGAGATTGGCTGAAGAAAGCAATTGGTTGTTCCATTAGATCATCATTTTGTTGAGTGAGGATCCCCAAAATGCTCTCCTAACTGCAAAATCATAGAGGATAAAATCCTTATCAAACCTTGGATTCACTAGCGTAGGTGCTTGAGAAATGGTTGTCTTGATGGCTTCAAATCTCTCCTTTCCTTCCTTCGTCCATGAGAATGGCATATTTTTCTTCAACATGGTTGTTAATGGTTTAGCCAAGGCCACGAACTGAGGGATGAATCTTCGCATGAAATTTATGGTTCCCAAGAAACTACAAGACCTTTCTTGTGACTTGGGAGAGATAGGGAAAAATCAAATGAATCCTAGTTGGATCAATTGAAAGTCCTTTCGTTGAAACAATATGTCCCAACAACTTTCCCTCATGCACCACAAAAATGCATTTCTTTGGTTGAGTGAAACCCCAAATTCCTTGCACCTCTTGAAAACCTTCCTTAGATGTGCAATGTGATCTTTGTATGCCTTGAGTAGACTATTATATCAATAAGGTATACCAAGATGATTTCGTTGATAAATCCCTTAAATGTCATGTCCATAGCTCGTTGGAAAGTAGCTCTAACATTAGATAATCCAAATGACATTTTTGTTATAGGCATACATGCCCCACTTTTAGTGAAAGTCGTCTTGAATTGATCAGATTCTTTGACTAAGATTTGATTATAACCTGAATATACATCGAGCAAAGAAAAACTTTGTGCTCCTACCACTGTTTGAAGGATTTTCTCCATAGATGGAAGAGGATAATGGTCTTTCAATGAAGCACGGTTCAAATCCCTGAAGTCCACACATAACTAGATTTCTCCGTTCTTCTTTCTCACAAGAACTAGGTTGGCTACCCAAGAGGAATGCTTGATTGGAAAAATGATGCAAGCCTCAATAAGCTTGGTCAGCTCCTTTCTCATCAGTGGCTCAATTTTGGGATTAACCAACCTCTGTTTTTTATGGACTAGCTTGGCATTAGGATCAAGTTCAATGGTATGTTGTGCCAAACCTAGATCGAAGCCATGCAGATCTTTATAACTCCACATAAAAACATCATTATATTCTTGACAAAGTTTGATGAAATCCTCTTTCTCCTCTAGGGTACACACTTTTCCAATCTTTAGGAACTTTTCATTTGCTACCTCAACTTCTTCAAAATCATCCTCTTTGACTACCATGTTAGCACTTTGTCTTCTAACTTGATCATCTAAATTAAAGATGGACTCAAGAGTAACCAAGCCTTTTGGTAGCTTATTTCTTTTCAATTGTATAATTTGGTCACTATATGCTTCCTGCAACTTATCTTGATTTTTGCAACAAACTCGCTTCTTCTTGCAGAAAAAGAATGATTTGTTTGTCGCTATCAAAAACTTTCCAACTACCCGCATTATCAAGAATTGTATGTCGTATGACCATTTTAATAAGTTTTTACTCGTCTTTCATGATATCAATAGGTACATTGTATTGTGAGCCAACTGTAGCAAGCATGTCAGCATCTTGATTTTGATTCCTAGGGACTGCGTGGATCTCGAAAGCTTTGAAATCTTCAATCAAATCCCAAAATTAGTTCTTGTAAGATCTTAGCAAATCATTTTTGGATGCACTACAAACTCTTACTTGATGTACAACCAATTCACTGTCACCAAAAATAGTCAAGGCTTTGATCCCTTTCTTTTGAGCCAATTGAATTCCTTGCACGAGAGCTTCATATTCGACAACATTGTTGGTGCAACTGAATTATAGTCGAAAAGATGAGAAGTACTTATCTCCTTCAGGATAAATTAACACGACACCAACACCTAATCCATTCTTACTCCTTGAGCCATCGAAAAATAGTTTCCAAAGCCCTTTGAGCTATTTTTGGTTTTAACAAGTTGTGGTATGATCACACCTTCTTTGTATCGGGGACTTACCTCATCCAACATAGTATCAGGGACCTCTTCCACAAGAGTGGTTGGTTCGTGATCAACAACTTCTTCCTCTCGATCATGAATGGTATAATTCCCATTTATAGGACTAGCGGTATAGGGCTCCACATGATTATGACAAATTGGTTATGCCCTTATAGTCACTTTAGTTCTGTATCGATTCCTAAGGATCATATGTGACCAATCAGTTGATAGGTAACCACCCATCTTGGCAGTGAAATCTCGTGATAGGAAAATGGCGAAGAGAGGAGGAAGATCGATGACTGATATGTCTTGTGTGAATGACAAATGGGACATGCATGGATAGTAAGTGAGTCCTTTGATGATTCCAACAGTCTGAATTGTTGTACCATCCAACTAAACAACTCCTCTAGAGACTAGTGTATATTGGATTCCTAGCACGTCTACAATTTGCTTGGGCATGACTGAGCTATTGGCACCAGAATCAATCATGCAATTATGTACCAAATGATCACCAATGATCAGAGAAATATAAAATGGTGGTGGCTTATTTGCCTTAGGAATACTTTTCCCTTCGGTTGACACAAACTTGTAGTAGTTGTTA
Organism: Taxus wallichiana var. yunnanensis; assembly: GCA_018340775.1. Lineage (NCBI taxonomy): Eukaryota > Viridiplantae > Streptophyta > Pinopsida > Cupressales > Taxaceae > Taxus > Taxus wallichiana. The sequence goes on along the minus strand of CM031236.1, from coordinate 525,490,285 downwards.
CTCCATGACCCGATGATTTGTCGGTTGTACAAAAAATTTTCAGAGCCTCTTGCAAAAGGTTTCTTTGAGAAGGAATTGAGAGTGTGTCCCACATGGTAACACTCAGGTTGGTCTTCTTCATCTGTTCTACAATATTGAAGGGAATTGATCCTACTTTGTTGACATTTCTTTGGGTGTTAGAATCCTCTTTTGGAAAGTTCTTGTTGGGTATTGTGATGCCTGAAGAACCTTCTTTCCTTGCATCTTGACTAGCACACATTTATGTTGACTTCTTTTTTATCGATCGAAATCGCTTGTGGTCGAGGCTGTGAAGTGGATGCTTAATCAACTTTGAGAGGTTGAGATTCCATTGCCCTCTTTTTAGAGTGAGTATTTACCATCACTGATGAAGAATCTGTATTCAACCCGCAAAAATCTTCCACTTTCCAATTTAGCAAAGTGGTTTCTTCAAGGGCTTGTAGTTTATCTATTGTTTCCTGCGTAGATGAACTTTTTGTTGGCTCTGGTGAAGCAGATACACTTTGAACCATAAGGACCTTTTCAAGAACACCATTACGGTAAAGATCATGATTGTGAGGCTGAGAATAAGGATAACACCAATCGTAATCTTGAACCAAGTTATTTTGCACAGGTACCAAAGCTCTTGAGGAACTTGTAGCAAAGGGGGTTTAACATTTAGAGGTTTGACATTAGCAACCTAATTTTGGGCTTGAGTGTTATTATGAAAAGGTTGTCTATTGGACTGATATTGTTGGTTTTGAGGTTGGTAAGGGTGACTATACTGAGATTTTTGTCTCTTAAGAGAAATCAGTTCATTTCCAAAAGTTTGGAGTAGATATTTTACCTCATTAATCTCATTTGAAAGGATTGGTGCAGTCACAGCTGGTGTAGACACAATTTGGTTGGCTAGAAGTTGATGGAACATGGGAAATGGTTGGTTGATTACTTGAAAGTTTAGCAAACAAAGGCATGGGAGGTCTGGGGTGCAATCTTCCCTACTTGGATCAAAGAATTCTTGGCTCTTATTGCAACTTCATAGGCATCAGGCAAAGTGTGGTCCCTCCCATGGACTAGATCATAACTGCTATATCGTTATTCAAGGCTTGTAAATAATACAAGAATGCATTATTAGGAGAAGGCTTTATGAGTGCCAGAATTCTATTCCAAGTCTTTTGGAATCAGAAGTTGAAGTCACTCATATACTCTTGAGGATCTCTCTTTATGGTAGTGAGTTATTCCATGAGTGATGGTGATCACTCTTGTCTTCAAAATGTTTGCTAGATCTTCTCTCCCAACTCGTCCCAAGTGGTTATAGTACCAACTTCTAACCCACGAAACCACTAAAGTGTTTTTCCCTTGAAGGAAGTGGCAAGGAGTTTGACCGCAACATTTTCTTCTGTAATATTATGTATTGCACAAATGTTGGCCACATCAAGAATATGTTCCACCAAAGTAATATGAGTTTCCCCTATGTAGAAGGGAAAATTTTTGAGTATCGCGGTAAGTATGGGATCACGTTGAGCCAACTGGAGAGGATTTCTTACATTGAAAGGAGGAAAAACTTGGTTCCTTAAGGGTTGCCATAGCGATGAAAGGTTGATTGTTCCTTGGTGGAGGAAACCTTTCATAAGGGGGAGTTGAATGACCCCTACGAGGTGATGCTGCAATTAGTGATGTTGAAATGCCTCTTCTCCTTCTCCTTGGAGGAGACAAGGATAACTTGATATGTTGATAATTTCCTTGCTTTGAAAAATATCTTGTCTAAATTCTTTGCATAAGTTAACACACTGAGATACAAAATCCAGAGATATGGAGTCGTGGTACTTGATTCGGGCAAGTATGAAGAGAAGTACCAACTCTTGTCCCACTAAGCATGCCAAAAATTGTTATCACCAAATCATTGCACCCTCCGAATGGCCAAGTGATGGATAGGGCATTTGGTGTGATTGGGTAACATGGGATCACCTCAAGTGGGACTTGCGGCTGAGGTGAGCCTCAGGGAGAAGGTCGGCTTCCTCTTCCTAAACTAAACACAACACTACTTCTAATGTAATAAAATAACTAACTAGACCTATACTAACATTTTCATGGGATTAGGAGAGAGATTTGCAAGAAGTAAAACCTATACTAGAAGTGGTGATGCACCAAGAAAGGGTGTTGCTAGACATTTTTTTGGTCTTCTAGTGAAGAAGGATGAAAGTGAGAAGGATGAACAAGCACCACAACCCAACCACATATGAATCTTCACTCCCAGATAAGCACAAACTCCCAAAATCTGCAATGGAAACTTGAAATTGCATAGTATACCTGTAAACATGAGAAAGGCACAAAGACGTAGCAAAAACTATGAAAGGACTAATAATTAGTCACAGAACACAATCTTTATTACTTCAATATCATGCACAATGCATCATTACATTAGGAAGAGGTAATGTTTTCCATTATAATCTTGGAGAAAAGGCTTGAAAGTTCCCAAAATCCACAACTTAGATTGTGAAAAGAGAGGAATTGGAAAATGTCTAACCCCTTGGAATGAATTCCTCATTTACATTTATAGAAAATCCCCTTGAAGAGAAAGTAGGAAGAGAGCCTAAACTTGGGAAGATGGTCTCCATACTTGATTATGCCATTAATAGCACCATCTAAGAACATTCCATCATGCCTTCATAAACTCAAAAATTTGAATTTATCTCCATTTAATAAAAATAATATTTTAAATAAAATATTTTGATAAAATCCATATTTGCTTTTTTGGGACCCCCGAGGTTATTTATGCTTTAGAAGGGGTTTAAGTGTTGATTGGCCAGCCATCTCGCCAGCCAACTCGGCAAGTTAGTTAGCAAGTTCCCTATTTTGAATGGAGTGGCGGTCTCCTTGTTTCACTTTGATCGGGTCTCCCTTGTTAATCACATCGACCACCACATCATTTGACTTGGCTACTCCCAAAACCGTCTTATTGATGACTCGGTGGTTCTCGTTGAATTTCCCCGCCATCCTTTATATGTGGTCAGCCTCAATATTTATTCCAATGAGTTAAGATATCTCATTTAATGAGCCCCTCCATGTGTTTCATACAACAATTTTCCCTTGGTTGTTGACCCTGTTGACTCGAATGTCATCCACTTCCAATATGATGCTTCACCCACATATTAATCATCAAATTTCCCTTGGTTCCCGACGAGCATTAGTAGGCAAGCTCTCCCTTTCTATGTGCATGTGCCCATCAACACATGGACACATCACCTTACATTTGGCTCCTCACATTCACCGACTCTTGCTTGAGTGGCTAGCTCACCTCCCGTCATCTCGCCAACTACCTCGTATTGAATGGTGAGTTCTTTATGCATCGCCCTTTATTGGCATAGCTCCTCGGTGGACTTGACATCCCACGAGTATGACACCTTGGCACGACCACCCCGAATATCCACATGGCCATGGGTCCCTAGGACTCAATCACTATTTTTCATGCCAAGTTTGGCATGGCTCTCATGCTATGAAAGTATGAAGTGGGAATTGGGATGTTTGATGCCATTTTGCCACACACCAACTCATTCGGATGGCTCTTGATGCCCACTTTTCCACCATTTTACTGAGTTCACACATGAGCTGCATCAAGTTTCCCATGACTTAGCTCGACACCTTAAGCTCCTCTTTGTGTTGCGATCTGGGTGCCATTTCCTCATCGACACTGAGCCCATTCCTCAACATCTCCACATTTGACTAAACTTGGTCAAGTGAGTTATGAGCCCATGCTTCGCCCATCAAGCTCCATCACCCGCTTGGTCCCAACTTGACATCCGAGAAAAGCTGTATCGACTGACTCGAGTTTACATCACCTTCGTCACTTGGATTACATCGTTGATCCTAATAAGCTTGAATTTTCCTTAACATGTTGCTGTAACACTAAGCTATATAGAGCCCACTTAAGTCCTCCACAATCCATGCTCAAGCTTATTTTTTGCAACACCAAGTTATCGTTTCTCTTTGCCTTACCATTACCTTCTCACGACTCATCAAGTTCATGATCCCAGCTCTTATTATGAGTTACTTTCACAATGAAATGCTCTCCTTCCATCACAAATTCCAACTACGAGCTTGTTGGAATGGCTCAATTTACATCAGTCGCATGAACTCCAAGCGTTCTGATGAATGGCTCAATCCATCTCTGCTTGCCCCAAGCTATTCACAAGTTAAGCTGTTGAGCTCAACTCGATTCCTACCAACGATTCCTCCACACATGATTTTCTTGGCCCATTGATCTAAGCTCAACATCAAAATGACTCCCCAATGCCCATGCAATGATGTCCAAGTTCTCTCTCATTCCTAAGCCATCCAAATGTTATAACTCGACATTCTCCTAATCAAGCTATTTTAATGACTCACTCAATACAACGAGCCCCACATTTCATTTTATCTCGGTCAAGCTCCCTTGTTGAATGCCCAACATTGATCAACTTCTAACCGTTATGACATGCATTGAGCTCTATCTCTTAGCTTGATCAAATCTTCACTTGACTCGGTGAAGCGAGTTGTCTAAAGCTCGGTCCTTTGATTGAGGTTTTCCATCCAGTTACGAGCCCATCCTACAATGCTCCTACACCCTTTGGGCTCAACCCCCGAAATGACATAGAGAGCTTGAACATGACTTCATGAGTTCATACTAACATAGAGCTCCCATGAGCGTTGCGCTCCACCCGAGTGAATCGGCTCCTCTTGGACCATTCAAACGTGTTATGTCGACACTACGAGCTCGTAGGTAATACCTTGCAATCCATCCCGAGATGATATTTTCAAATTTCTTCGACTCATCCCGGCCGTCTTCTTTGTCCATTGTGTTGCTTCCATGTTGAGCTTGAATGCATCGAGTTGATTACCACTTTGCATTCTCCTGTGAGTTGTCTTCCATCATTGCTTGGTGCCAAGAGCTTGTCAATCGCTAACCTCACCACATTTTGGCTCACATATGCCAACTCATGACTCGGTTTCATTCAAAACTTGATCTTCCCTATGTGCAGGAACCCATACACAAGCCACTTGTAAGTTCGATCGAGCCCTCACATGCAAAACCTAACTCGGCTCATGTCTTTCAAACCTAATTTTACTTTGAAAATTGACTTTCCTATGATCTTTCTTGAACCCAGAGGGTAATGTAAGCACAATAAGACCCTTTCGACAACACTTATCAATTTTGATCATTTTTGCCCATGTTATCTAGAAGTGGGCCCGTCGTGGGTCGGTTTGCACACTCGAGCAAACTATAAGCCTCAAGACACGGAAAAGGGGAAAATAAAACAATATGATTTCACAACCTCCCAGAATACCATAATGCTCCTTAAATGCAAAATTTACTCGAAATGACCTTAAATGATTATGGATGACTATTTCCTATTCGATGATGAAATAGGCCCTTGTTTTCCAATTTTACTCAAGGAGCAAAATTGGATAACATTTCCATCTTCACCAAAAAGGGGGCCTACACCATACCAATAGGAAAAAATAGATAAAACAATTATGCTCGCCTCATAGCTTATGCACAACTAGATGGACTCATGTCAAGATAACACCCCTATTTGTGAAGAGACGAGCTTCAAAATCAAGGGTTTCATGTATAGGTATATTACAACGTAGGTTCCACTCATGGTTCAAACCCTCATTTGATAGGTACATAACATGATTAATGCTAAGTCCATCGAATAAATCATGAATTTTATTTTTCATTAGGTTCAACACCTCGTTAGGACCAAGTCTAGAAGTTTATACTAGATATGAGATTTGCAAGGCAAAACACAAGGGCACAACCCATCGATCACGAGGTCTATCAAAGCATGACACCTGAGAGAAGAACTACTAGTAGGTAAATGCTTGCACCCATACTTAGGATGGTCATGGTCAGAGTGGAGATCACCTAATATGGAAGAAATCTCAAGTTTCTCTCAACTGTCTAGTGTTAAGGCTCACCTACTAGCCATGCAATAATCGAGGGAGGATGAAGAATTAAAGGGGTTTAGAGCACAATTCCATTTTTATTTATATAGAGATACTTATTTCTACCATACTTGATGTAAGTTTCACAACATAGCTATAAATGAGGTCAAGAAGAGCATTAAATAATATTTGGCTAATTCTTTAAACTCGATGACAAAGAACAATTACAAGTTTATCACAACTCCATGCACGACAAGGAAAATATTTTATTTGATAGCAATAGGAAGATGAAACTTTACTGTAAACATAGAAATACATTTTTTTCATTAACATATATAAATTACAATAATACATAAATAAATTACAACCACACCATTTCACCACCTTATTTGTACCCTGCGAAACCATGTGAGCATGAGTTAGCAAAAATCACGGCATGGCATCCACCAAAATCTAGTATAATTATCATTTTTAGTTTTCCATTTACATAATAACAATAATGCATACACACCAAGAGAGGGTTAGGTACATATATTCATTCCATTCCATTTCATTTCATTTCTTAACTAAGGGAGGAGAAAGAAAGCTATAGGGAAGAGAGACGAGAGAAGCACTATTTTTCCAAAAGTTAGCTTTCAAATAATAAGCCACAAGAGAGAGTTGCATACAATTAATTATAAGTGTCGTAGGTTGTCATGACAGTTTATTGTCTTAACTAGGGTCCTACGACCTTATTTTACATTTTTATACTAGTTGCAAAAACGTCAGATTTTGGCTCGGAGGCTAAAGAACCACGATCTAAAACTATCTTCGAAGGGGCAAATGCACAATGGTTAAGTTCCTACGTGCACTCCTATATACCAAGAATTCACAGAATTAGCAGATTTGAGAACTAGTGAGTTGTTTACAAATAGCAATTGGTTTTCTAAATCCACCGGTCGATCAGTCCAGTTTGACCTAGTCAAACAGAGACCGAAGGCCTATAAAAACCTCGTTTCCAAACTAGCTAGAAATGTTTTTTTCCAAATTAAAGGTTACATGCAATTTCCTACTAGAAATACTAGAGGTTTTGCGAAGGCAGAAAAGTGTTCCTTCACTCAGGGTTCAAATAGTGGGCCGAAATGAAAACCAACTTTTCACTTTTAGCAGCTCTCTAAAACTGCAAAATGGGATAACATGGCTCCTAGAGGGATGGAGAAGAGAGATAACAAACGGTCAATCGGGGTCAATCTAAAGCACGATGTGACTCTCCACATAAAAAGGGACATAGACAAAACTTAACATCTCTTTTCCGGGTTACAAAAGGTTATTTTATGAGTCTTTGACTATTGCATTTTCTAACTTTGCAAGGTAGATAAAGATGGTCGTTTTATTTTGACGACTCGTCTAACTCTCTCGAGATCTTGAGGGGTTGGTCAACAAGTTTTATTATTTGGATTGGGTTATACAGGCTATGGAGGAGAAAATTTTTGGCTATCAGGAAACCATGATGGAAGTCATTCGAGCTTCCAAACAAATGTGTTCAGACCAGGGAATTTCAAGCAGAAGATTATTCTGTTGGAGAAACATGTCAAATATTTGAGTGACATGATGGATGTGATGGAGGAGGGCATGAAAAAGAGAAATTTCAATTTGTGTATCGAAGCTCTGAGGAAGATCTGGAAGAAGATATGAATGAGATGAGAAAAGAGGAGGAACTCAACAAAGATAGTCATATTGACAACAGGGAAGTTTCCCTAAAATTTAAATGATCTTTTGGTCTGGACTATTGGCGGGATTTTTGTGAACTATCTCATCCTCATTTTTCTGGTTGTTTCATTTAGTGCCTTTGGTTTTTTTGCTCATGGTCCAACTTTTCATTGTAAGAGTTAAGCTTGTTTAACTCCTTATGGACCTTTTTGTCTCTTTTTGTTGGTTGTTTTCTACTCCTTTTTGTTGTTTCCTCCTTTGTAAGGCCCTTGGGAGTCGATCCCTGTTTTTACCTTATATAATAAAAAAATCTAACTCTCTCCAAAGTACCAATGAACATGAGCACCCAATTCTAATACCACAGTTAACAATGTATAATGTTATGGTAGTAAGGCAATTGAGGGTCAAATCGAAATTCAGAATATAAATCACAAGGTGGAGTTTTATTGTTTCGCACTAACAATCTAGTTAAAATATCCAATTGTTTAAGTATCTAATGGTTTAATATTTATATTATATTGCAAATGAAGAACCAAATTATACAAAAATTATAAAATATGAAGGTAAGGAGACCATGCATGACAATACTAGCATTCATATATAGTAAGAGGAGGTGCTCCATGTGGGTTCATCCACATTCCACAAGGCTCTAACTCTCTTTTAGCATTCTGTCAAATAGTTCGCGTGTATCCACAACCCCTCCATTTTGTACCATTCAAGAAAACATCCAAGGCCACGTATGTGTTATCCCACTAAGCACGATGAGCTCCACTAAACCAATGAACTTCCATAAAATCAACCAACTCGCTATAATTCCAACCAAAGCAACTCGCCACATAAAACATGTCATCATTCAAACAAATTATCCCCCACCAACATAGTGCCTGCCATATTCAAAATCCAATACACCTTGCCAACAAAAAAGCCAATGTGGCGCATCCACTTAACATGTTATTATCCTTGCAACAAACACTTTCAAGGTGTGACTAAAGCCCCAACTTACCAACTTTAGCGCTTATGCGGTCCCAAAATAATGAAGCGACTAAACAACCATCAGGTCATATATTTATGCGAGTCCTTTGACCTGTTCCACAATCCCCATTTGACATAGAATATGGAGGATACTAGCAACGGCCGTGGAAAATGGCTTCCCCCTACTAGTTGCATTTTCTTGGAAGCTTCTATGACATTTAAACAAAAAGGACCATTTCGTGCATATCCGGCTACCATGGCACTCGATGAGATGACATCCAACTGAAGTATTTCTTTGTAAATCCTTCTAGCCTCCTCATAAACACCATTCGAGCATATTAAGCAAACAACACATTTCCAAGAGACCACATTTTTTGGGTAAAATGTAAAATAGTTCACTTGGCTTGAGTTATCTTTCACATTTCCATATCGGTCAACCAAAGCACTTGCAACTGCAACGCGTTGAAGGCATCTAGATCTAAGTTTCAAGATCTCATTTGGCATCAATAAAGGAAATGTTGGCAAGGATGAATGCAAAAGGACAAACATAGAGTTTTTACACAGAGGAAGAGTGAAAGAGACAAAATTGTAGAGAAATAAGTGGAAAGGCAGGAAAGGGCACTTTCAATGCCTTAATCAAAAAAATAACTACTCGGGATAAAAGATAAAAAAAAGTGGGAAATAACGAAATGATAGTTTTTGTTTACAACAAGAATGGTACTACGAGGTTACGGTACACACAACATATGTGTAAAGACGCAGAAGAAGCAAAATCAATACAATTAAACACTACACTTGCTTGAAGCGCCTTGTAATGTCCCTTTTTTATAAATTTTAAAAAAAGATAAAATTGATTTGCACATGTAATTTTAAAATAAAATTTTATAAATTGTGCAAATCGAAATAAAAGGGGAAGTTTGACTTCACCTTGAGATAATAAATACTTTTTTAAAAAGGTAAATCAAGTGACTAGGCAAGTCGCATTTTCCTGGAAGCATTTAATAATTAATATTTGAGACAAAGTGATTATTCCTAAGCATGGGTCGACCCATATGAGCATCTTTTTAAAATCCCTATGCATTTAATATTTGTTGTTGGTGACTTTCAGGCACATTTTTAAATAAGATTTCCTCCTAGATGATGGCGCCAAAGATGGAGAAGAACTTTGGAGGATGTGCAAGCAAAAGCTATAAAAGAAGATGTGGTTACTCCTTTTTTGGCATGTTGACGGTTTATAAAACTTATCTTCATGCTTGAAGAAGGGATGTATGCCCACTTATGATCAAAACAAAAGGTGTTTATTAACACCACCATTTGTGAAGTGTGTGTGCCCATATAAGCTTGAAGTAATAAATTTTTGCACTCATATATATATATATATATATATATATATATATATATATATATATATATATATATATATATATAAGGCGCCATTTTTGGGAGAAGATATAAGCTTGCTTTGAGGGTTTGGAGTGTGATTTATGTTGAATATCTTTTATTATATGTTGTTGGTTTTTACTCAATGAAGTCGACTTGTTTGGGCATGTGCTAAGAGTGTTTGGAAGGGATTTTGAAGTAATTATAAATCTGTTGTTTTAGATTTATTAATTGCAGATTTGGAACTACATTTATTGACTCTTAAAGTGAAGAAAAAAGTGTTGGAATTATGTTGCAGATTTTACCCTAACCCTAGCGACTGGGTTTAGGATTTTGGGGGTTGTTTGAGGGGTTTCTAGTGCATGATAAGATTTGATATTTATTGTGAATAGAAGCTCATAATTTTCCCTTTCTACTGCACTTGGTTTCAATTCAAAAGAGTTAGTATTTTGGAAGTTATGGATTTTCAAAGTTTCAGTTAATTTTCAGCAGTATTATTTATTATTTTACTTCTGCAAAGTATATTGGATAGAGGAGTATAAATACCGACTGGATTGCCCATCTAAACCCTCACCTTGGCTCACTCCAACCCTATTTGGGTTGTATTGAAGCTGACACTAGGGTTAGTTGAGGTAAACCTAGGAGGGTTTATCTTCTAAGTTGTTTTGTTTTGCAAGTAATTAATAATAAATCATTAATATCCCACAAGATAAAAAAGTGGGAAATAACGAAGTGATAGTTTTTGTTTACAACAAGAATGGTACTACCGAGGTTACAAGACACACAACATATGTGTAAACACGCAGAAGAAGCAAAATCAATACAATTAAACACTACGCTTACACGAAGCTCCCCCTCAGCTTTAATCTCCTTCTTCCTCAACTAAGCGACAAATAGTATTTCACCCTCAGAGGCATTTGAACCCATTTTAGATATAGATATAGATCCAAATCAAACAATTTTAATACAGTGAGATGAAGAGATAGTGGTTTACACATTTATCTCTGTGTGCAAAGCTGATTTAACTCACGATGGGACTGGTTTTTAGGGCGGCTAGAGATTTATTTAGTACAATTCCCATAATGTTCTGTTTATTTGTTTATTAGTGTTTTGCACTTGTTGCGATTATCCATTCTTGCTAAATTACAACGTTAACTTGGGTTTTAGTGTGGTTGCTCCTCTGGATCTTGAACAAAGTGCTTGTTTTATTATGCAAGGAAAATGACAAGTCTGTAGGCTGCCTGCTGCACTGACATCCCATACTCCACACCACCTCTCATTCCCTTGCCCACCAACCCACGCATCCCAACATATATTTTTTAAAAATATTATTGTTTTTTTTTGTTTGTTTGTTTGTTGGGCACTACGGCTTTGTTAATTTTCCCCTTTATATGTTATATGCTTATGTGTTCCCCTACGTGTAAGTAGGTGACTTAATCATTAAATCTTTGGGCTCATAATTGTAAGGTTTAGGGTTTGAAACTCACAAAAAATTATCTTTTAATTATAATCCCAATGAAAATAATGTGTATTCATATTACAAATGAACTACTATTAAAACTAAACTATGACGAGGGCATCATGGTAATGGGAAAGATGTTTCAAGTGAGGGTTCATAAGTTCGACTCCCTCTGCTCCCTTAACATTTTATCAAACATAAAACTAAACCTAGACACTTAACATCTATTATAAGATTGACGTGAGTTTAATTCAAAACAAGGAAAATGAGTGAGGTTGAATGGCTAAGACCACATATGTGAAGGGAGGGGTCTTGAGTTCAAACCCCTCCCAATATTTTAAATGAATATGTATTAATTAGAAACCAAGATAGGTTTTTTGGTTTTTTTATAATAAATTCAAAAACTAATTGGTTATAAGAAATTCAAAAGACTTTTGGTTCATATTAGGTCCACCATATGTATAGGTTATAAAGGACTTTATTTGCGCAAGGTTGTATATTGAACCATGCGATATGAGTTCAAATCTTATCTAAATGTAAAGTGGGTTCATGTATATGTAGTGAAACCAAAAACATAATCGTAGCCTATATGGACATGGTAACTATTGAAACATAATGGTTAAGTGGGCTAGCCACCCCTTAATTAAATATGGGTCCAACATTATACTATAGGTTAAATATTTAATAATAAGAAATATTTCTATTTCTATTATTAAATATTCAAACATAGGGATATACTTTAGATTAAATATGTAATACTAAGAAATAATTATATTTCTATTATTAAATATTTTAAACCTTGGTATATGTGTCAACCATTTAGGTTGAAAAGGTGGGTCGGGAGACATACCCGATCACCTCATATAAAAAGGACTTTGGGTCCTCATTTGATATATTGGAAAATATATATCAAAGGTGTTTTTACCCTTGTGATTAGGGTTTCTAAAGGAGGAGGTAATTTACTGGATGTAAAAGGGTTCTCTACAATAAATGTTACTTTTCACAGTGGTTTTTACCTTCTGAGTTTTCCACTATAAATCTTGTGTCATTTGTTATTTACTTTCTGTAAGTATTTCTTTATTTGTTATGCAATATAGTGTGATGTTTATTGATTTAATATTGCATAGTTTATTAATGTTGTATAATTTAATTGATTAAATCAGAGTTAATAGAATCCTCAAATTCTATTAGTAAGTATATAATCATGATAAAAGAGTCTTGATGTTAAAGTGAATCATAGAATTCTTAACCATGTTAAAATATCAAACATAAGATTATGACCATACTTGGTGATAAATACGAAACTAAAAGTTAAGGCCATTGGGTTAAATGAAATAATTATTATGATTTATACACCTAAAGCAATAGGTAAATGATGAAAACCATTAGGGTTTATTACAATTTAATCGTAATATTAAATGTATTCATTATAAAATGAGTTATGACATGATTAACGTAATTATGTGAATTACGAAATAATATGCTTTTATGCTTATATTATCAATGTTAAATAAGATAATGATTGTATATGTCTTTACATCATTTATGAAACTTATAAGAAGTATTATCAACTCGAAACTATAATATATTATTATTTTAAACATGATAAATCGATAATGAATTCATCATGGGGAATTTAAGAGCTAAAGAATGACGATGAAAACCTATTGAAACTTGAAGGGGAATTGATACTTTCCTTTTTATGTAACCTTGTGCGTAAAAGGTTTATGACGAGTAATTGACTCACCAAACATTTGAAATAGTGGACTTTCATGGAACAAAAATATGATAGTAATCTATCATAAATGATGTTATAACTAAATCTAAGAATATTATATCACAAAGAGAAACCATATACTTGTTTATAACGATATTTGTGATATCATAGTTCCTTAATAAAGGTTATTAAAATGACATATTGGGAAACAAAACAAAGTGATAAAACAATTATGAAACATGAGATGATTGCCTTGATAGAAAACATGATAAGAATGTAAATCAAATAAGGACGATTAAGAGGAAAATACAACAAATTAATCTAGATATGTGAATATGAAAGTATTTAGATTAAACAAATGGAAGAATTAAACGATTAAGTCTTGTGAACAATGTATGAAGACATTTGTACCTGCGAGAGAGGATACTACAACTTTAACCATTGATTGAGGTCCAAGAATATGTCGTAAATTGAGAAACTCGGAAGTTGATAATAATTTATTAAATATAGGTATATCTTAATTATATCTTCTAGAAACCTGGATAATTATGCAATAAGAATCCATTATGATTTGGTGGAATTTTATAACCCATCGACCCTAAGATCGAAACACGGTTTTCAAATATAAATAATATATTCTAATTATGATTCGATGAATTGATAACTATGGAAAATAAATCATTGTTTTGATTATGAATTTTGGTAGAAATTAGAATCTGTTAGCATATGGATTTGCACGCATGCAAATGACATGCAACAGTGTGGGAATGAAGTCCCTCCTCAATGAAGGTGAGGTTGCCTTTATTGAAAATCAAAGCTGTATTTACATCTATACATTCAAAATTGTATGTGGGGGGTGTTTTGGAACATCAATGGAAAGAAAAGTGAATGAGGGAGATGGAATGGAATGAAGGAAAGGAGTGGAATGGAATGAATTGAAAGAACATGCAAGAGTTAGGTAAAAATAGAGCCTAATATTGCACGAAGAGGAAAGATGAATAACTAACACAAATAAAATGGAGTTTGAGTTAGCTAAACAAGAATGTGTAAAAGGGAACACACGTGAGTAAGTAGATAATCAGAGCTTGATCACTATGAACTAGAATAACAGATTAATAATGTTGACAATAAGATTAAAGACAATATTTGCATGCAAGATTCAAACACTAACATCTAATGAACATAAGAACATCAAATGCTATAAGAGACAATGAATGGGACACAAAGTTCATATTTCGTTCACTCTAAAATGTCTTCTCAAAAGAACACAAAGTTTCTTTCTTTGAAGTAAAGCTTGCGTACAAAAGTATTTTCTTCTCCTCTCTCAAAGTCACCCTTTACAAATGAGCCCCTCACTTCTTTTTATAACCCAAAAGTTGGTTACAAAGTAGTTAGGGTTTAACATGATCATTAAATAAGGCACTTAAGTGACCTTTGACTTTTTCTAACCAACTTTATTAAAGACAACCAAAAATAGAAATCACTTAAGTTAAAAAGTCATTTAAGGAAAAATACATAAATAAAATAAATGGATACATGTGGACTCCACTTAAATGACTGGATGCAACATAGACATCCTAGCAACAATGTGCCACCTAGATAAAAACACCTAGGGTCAGTGCCTTATCCATTGGGCCAAGAGTCCATCTATCTTGGTCATACGGGAATGAACTCATTGACCGTGCTCCACAATCCTCCAGATGACAAGAGAGCTGAGCTTGAAACTTGAGCAATTCATCCACCTCTTCGTTTGAGCAACATCCTGGTGTGAGCAATTTTGTCTTCATTTGTATTCACATTCAAAATTACATACAATTCTCCACATGCTCTGAATACCTTTCCATGGTGAATTCTTCATTTTTCACGAGATCAAAGTCGTTACACCACCTTGGCTTGTCAGAATCCAGCTCTTAATCTTTTGTCATTGAGAAGATCTTCCAAGAGCCAAAATTACAATTCACTGCCTGGAGTTATGTCCTTTGTCTTTGTCACCATCCCAAAGTGTTGGCATTCTGATCTGCTCATGATCGTCCAATTCGAAAATGCTCCAACTTTAAGACTGGCCGATGAAGTATTGTGCCCGCTGCTAACTGAGAGCTAACAGGGACACACTTGAATGATGTGGCCTTGCTTGATGATCCACACAATTATACTTATCATTGGTCTTGGTTTGTAGATGAATAGATTCGTACAATGATCAAGTGAAAACAATTGTGTAGACAAGATTCTCCCATTATCGATTTCTGCCGATAACAATGGTTTTTGACTCAAGAGACATATGCCAATAGCTACGACTTATACCGCATAATGAGGAAGTCAGAGGTTGCTTACGCTTCAAAGTCGTTGAGTTGAATCACCACACTATGCAGGTGTCGTGGTGCATCTATGCAATTCAGAACAAGCGTCAAGAAAATTGTGACTCTCCTTTTGTCGATATGCGATCGCAGAACCGACTTACATCGACGTGTCCCAAGTTGGCATCGACGATGTTCTCATACTCTGAATGGAGCATCGGGGTGATTAGAATGCCCTAGAACTTATACCGCAACATCATTTTGTTTGGAGATGACATGATTGTGACAGAAACGTGATTTTAGGTGATTACTTCCATCTTACAAAACTACACAAATCACTTGTAAAATTAGCCTGGTAAAAATACCAAACGTCACCTTGAGCATCTAAAAAATGGCAAGGGAGTATATGAAGGTGAGGATAATTGAAAAAAATAATTCATTTCTCTTGACAATCATCTGAGTATAAAATATCAACTCTCAAAGTGAGTCACCTTGACAGGCTGAAAATTGCGCAAGCAACGAAATCATGCAAACTGCATTTTATTTGACTCCGTGAAAAATATCAAACGAACTTGCTGTACATTTGAATTTTTGCAAATAAGTACATGAATGTGGGAATAATTCAATGAACCAAACCGTTTCTCTTGACGATCATTTGGGCTTGAGATATGGATTCTCAAAGTAGGCCTTCCGCCAAGCTGAAACTACTGCACGCGGCAAAATCGAGTAAACTGGGTTTTTCTTGGGTTCGTGAAAAATATCAAATGAGGTGCTGCACATTTGAAATTTGGAAAATGAGTATACGAAGATGGGAAGAATTCAAGGAACCAAACCTTTCTTCTTGACGATCATCCGTCTTCGAGATATCGAGCTCCAAAGTTGATTACTTCGACAGCTACTACCCGCGGCACGTTCTTTCCGCATCTATTGTTTTCTTCATTAAATTCATTTTTTTGTGCCGATATACATCGGTAATGCGTTTGAATGCGTGATATTTTTGTCTGAGTACCTTGGAACGTGATTTCACGCTATGCGTTGAAATCTTTTTATTAACAACTGCTTGGAAATTGATGTTTTTAGCCAATGCGTTGGAAATAGATCTCCTTTGCTGAGACGTGAACTGGTTTTCCTTTGGCAAACGTGGGAACTCTCTTTCTTGAATGGCTGGGCGTTTAAACTGTTGCTCCCTATTGCAAGTGCATGGAAACTTTTCTTGGAAAATGCGTGGGATTTTGTTTCTTTCTGCTCAGGCATGCGTATGGACTGTTTTCTATTTTTTAAAACTTGCTTTTATCATGGGTGGCTATTCTTAAAACTCAATGCAAGTTTTATTTTTTAAAACTTGCTTTTATCATGGGTGGCTTGGACTATGCTGCCCAAAGAAATGGGTGAGATTTTGTATTTTCTCTGCTCCACACGTGGACTGTCTTCTTTCCTTGTCTGCATGTGTAAATCTCTGTTGAATGTGTTTTATTTTGTTATTTGGTTGTTTTCCCTCTCCCTGCTGCGTGGAGTATTTGCTTGTGGACTGTATTCCCTTCGTTGGTTTCTTTGCTAGCTTTTATCCTTCTCACGTGGATGCTCCTCTTGGTTTTAGCGTGGAAAACTCGGTTTTAGCGTGGAAAACTCTGTTTTAATCTTCCTTTGTTTTATTCTCTCTAAAATTTCTTTTGCTTTGGCCTATGCAAAACTAGATAGTATACTTTGAGCTCTGAAGTTCCAAAACCCTGTGCTTGATGCCTCAATATCCAGCACAGGAACGCCTTGACATCTTCAACCGTGTGATATATGAAGCTTGAAACAGGTCAGCCACTAGGCACTCAGTCGTTAAAACATCCAAATCTGATCCTTCTATATGTATCAAAGCCTTTTACACCTTAGAACATACAAGTGCATCTACTTCAAACTCAGAAAAATTATTGCTAGTGCAGAGATTCGTAAACTTTGAATATGTGCATACATTGGGATTTTGCCATTTGAGAACTGTGAACTTGTATTGCATCAACCGATTAAGAAGCTGAGAAAGGTGTTTTAATTGCAAAAGGCCTGTGTGAATCAATGAGGGTCGTGCTCGTGCAATCTCCACCGCCAAAAAAAAGGCCCTGCTTTTACCATACTTTATCATTCCACCATCAAAAATGGGAGATGCTCCATTCTTATTCGCAACCCCACTCATTAATTCCCAACTCCGGGTGGTAACATGGATTTTCAGTGTGATCATGGTTACCACGAGGTGAACTCTGGTTAAGCGGAACAGGACGAATTTCAATCAGTCTGGTGGGGAAATATGTGGGGGCGCCAAATTGTCTTCTGCCGTGAAAACTTGTTCTTTGTTGCTGCTTTATTACTTCCCATGCGTGGAATAAATTATTAGACCATTCTCTTATTTTAAACAATGCATGGAAAGTATTTTGGACTGTCGAGGTAAATGCTTGCACTGTTCTTTCTTCTTCCTCTTTTACAATGGCTTTCAGTGAGGGATGTGATAAAATATTACTTTGTTCCTTCAGAAGAAATAAGAAGCAATTGGAAAGCTTCACACGACTCTTTCCAACGAGTTTGATGGAGGAATTTATGAGGATTAATTCGTCCCGTTAAAACAACTTCCCTCTTTCCCGGGTAGTGGCATTAATTCCCAGGGGAAATGGGGAAATCAACTGCCAATTGCCAACGGAAATGGCAAGGCGGGTTGGCAATCCCCATTTTATTTCCCCATGTGGGAAATCGGGAGATTTTTTGCCCATTTGCCAATTCATTAATTTGGCAATTGGGGAAGAAATCCCACAAGCGGGGATTTAAAACAAATTTGCCAAGAAAGGGAAATCCGGGCCGGGAAGCCAATTTGGCATCCCCGGCAATGGGAAGCGGAAGCTTATTTTTCCCCCGACAATTAAAATAAAACTTGTCGAATGAATTTTAATTAATATTTATTTAATTAAATACTCCAAAGTTATTAAAAATTAATTTTATCAAACAAAGAGTAATTAATTAATTAAATATTAATTAATTAATTTTAAACGCGACTTGAGACCTGGTGGGAGGAGTTCTTGCCCGAAAAGGACGAAATGAAGACCGGAACGATCACAAAAATGAGATGGTCGTGATGAAAGTGATAAACCACACAAAGTAACACTTTTGAAAAATTGCAAAATTTCCATTTTTATTTTATTTATTTATTAATTTTTTGTAATCAAAATTGGTGATAATGTAATCTACTTTTTGGATATGATCGTGTATATGGCATGTTTTTCTAGATCTTGCATGGAGAAAATATAGTGACTTTATTATATGAACAAGATGATGTTTTAGATTATGAATATGACAAAATTTTTGGACATATCAATGAATATCTTATAGATTAGGGATGTTTGTGGCAAACCTGGGTTTAAGAATCTTATAATAACTATTCTCATAATTGGGATAGGGCAATTACGAGAGTTGTAATTGTTAGAGTGTTATTCCTAGTTTGGAATGACGTGTAATGTGAACAAACTTTGTTCAGAGTACTTGTAATTGTGACACTTGTAATTGGTATGACATGGCTACGAGTGATATTGTTGCTTGGATTATGTCCTCAACTTGATAGATCTATATTTTATGGGTTTCCATTTCTTACGGTTTCGTTAAACTAAGAAAACATATTTCTAGCACACTATTTGCTAAACATGGAAACCCTATTTTAGGAAACTGAATATAAGTTAGACACTTGAAATAATAAATTGAAAACTAACATGGATTATGATTGAAAATTTTAAGGATGGTCACCTAACCTTAGAGGAAACTGAAATATGTAAAGCTACAATGTGTATTATAAGAGTATATATGGGACTTGATTTGACAAACTAGGGTTAGAATCCTTGTAATGACAATGTTTGCGGGTGGTACATGATATTCACAAGGGTTGCTAATTATTTGTGTTCGCCTCTATTCTTTCTTTGTTTTTATGATCGGTTTGTAGGAGAGTGTAATGGAGATATCCTGTTGTGAGCTATGAATGCGAGTACTTATAAAGATGTGTATATGGACAAGGGAGTGACCTAAATGGATGGGTTAGATAACCTAATTTAGTGAATCACACATGACAAGTGCTAGGGGGTTTGGGGTTGACTGCACATAGACTCGAGGTCTTCACTCATGATTAATAAATATGGGATTATTTCATGCCATCATATGTTGTCGATTTCATTAGGTTTGTGTACATATTGTTATCCTAAGTCTTTTTGGCCAAAAACATATTCATTACTACTATTATTTCTAGGATGTTTTATTCCTACCATGTTCATAGGTCTACCACTTTTTGGATGATTGTACTACACATGGTATTTCTCTCTTACCTTATTGATTACTCACATCTTCCTTCTCGTGAAGGGTAGGACCACTCTTATTTTTGTGAGAGGTGCGTGGGGATTCGTAAGGCTCGTGGTTGGAGGTAAAGTGCTCCAATGATATTTTTTCTCTCTCATTTGCACGACTTCCACATCAGATCATGGATCTCTAGCAAAAAGTGGCAATTGTGTTATAATGTAGTTATGATGTATTGTATTTCATATCATATTTATTGTATTATTATATTTGAGACATATGGGTGTAAACCTTGTATACTTGTAACCTTTTGTAAGTTTAAACACCTATCATGATGTAATTGATTATAAGTGATTAAGAAATAGAGACGTATGTATATTGAATACATGCAAACCATTATGTATTGGAAATTATGTAAAGTGAATCACATATTCTTTTGTAATCAATTTTAACACGATACTTGAGATGTATACCTATATAATACAACTTAACACATATAACTTTAGAATGAATGGAATTATCTACTTTTGTAACACTTGTCGTACATTTTTGAATATGTTGTAAATCTTTAAGTTAACAATATGGGTGCATTGTGATCAAGGAAATAAATGAACTTAATGGAATTGTATTGTAATGATCTTGTTTACACTATTGGAATAAATAGAAATGAATGCACACGTTAAGGATTAAAAGCGTAATGTCTTAGTTTAATTGAACGAACAATTATATGTAAAATCATGTAGGCACTTATACTTTATTCGAGTTAATTCACTTATGTTATAATGGAAGCAAACTATACAAGTTAAATTGAATGATACAAATTAATCTACTTTGTTAGATAACTCTTATTACTTGTATTAGTTATATATTGCTTCTTGCATGTGTTTGTTTAATTAAGTGTAAGACTAGGAAGTTGAGAGGCATCAATTTCCATTCTTCGTTGAGTAAGGATGATTCAAAATTCTAGTTCAAAAAAAAAACTATCATGATTTTCTGGTCACCCACCGGGGGCTGCTACAAGTTTGAAATGTAGTGCTACGTTCAGGCTGGATTTAGCTAGGATTGACCATCGATGTTAGTCCCACTCAAACACCTAACCTTGTTTTTTTGTCATCTAATGTTCGATTGAGTTCGTTGCAAGAAGTCGTGGTTTCACACATATATCGCTAATGTGAAGGCTACATATGATCTAAATATACCATGAAGTAGTGTAGGCAAAGGTGAAGTGATACAAGAAAACTAGAAGCACATCATCTACATGTACAAAACTTTACACGTATGGAACTATGAGATGATTCAATATGAAGTTGGGACGGTTTGTTCACGAGGAAAGCATGCACACAATGACCTTTTGATCATCTTCCTAAATCTTAACACCTTCTAGATTCACTAATGACACATCCATAATATCTTTAATGTCAGCTAACTGATCTCTCCAACTTTTATTGTACTCCTACTTGTTTATCAAATAATTATACTTGCAATATCCTAGTTTTCAATCATGTAAATTGAATGTATATGATTTGAATGTATAACAACACAATATCCCGATTAATACATATCTCATTATTTAAATTTTAGGGTGTAATAAAAATCTTAGACAAGTGTAATAAAAATCGCATACAACCTTCCATCACATGATGAATCCTTTTCAAGCTTTGAGCTCTAATATCACCCGTTTTGATAACAAATAAAAGCAATCTCAAGCACTCTAATAATCTATTTAATAAAATAGAGATGTATTTATGCAATTGCTTGATCCTATTATTAGGATTTAAATCTTATCATCATTTGCTCAACTCTCAATCTATTCTAATTATATGCGGGGATTGTTACATCCTCTTAACAATCCAACAATTACTTATAATTGATTGTTAACCAAACTATATATTATATTACTAAACTAACTATGTGTAGTAATTCCTAAAAATACAATAGTTTTTCTTCTTGCTTAGAGGAGGTACTCGAAAATCATGATTTAATCTTGACGCATAGTAGGATTTGGAACCCTTTTTTGCTTGGTTTTTTTCAAACTTTAAATAATGGTGTAACAAGATTGATGACATCAATCACTAGCCAACAAGAGAAGATGATGTAGTCGTTAATTAATATGAAACCCTTCAACAGAAAACTATGAGAACAAATCCTTAGTAAATATCTAGAAATTGATGTATTTCAAATGTTTCAAATAAATAAATAAATATTTACGTGTCATAATTACCACCGCCATATAAACATCACACAAGAGAGAATTGTTCTTACTAAAAAGGCACTTTAATGGAAATATATCTATTAAATCAATTAATATCAACAATTTGAAGCTCTTCTCATTTTTATCGGGTATGGGATGTAATGACAGAGGGGTGTTCACTTTTATTTTCAATCTTAAATTTGACGCTCGTTTGACCATCACCATGTAGTTTCAATCTTACATTTGATATTCATTAGACCATCAATTTTTTTAGCTTGGAGAAATCGAACGAAAAATTATACTATCTTGATTATAATGCGGAATTTAAAATCTATTTTTTAAATTCTCAGTGACTAAATGGATACCATTTATCATCAATCACTTAAAAATTGACCAAAAGAGAATAAAATTATCAATCAATGTAATAAAAAAAAAATCCAAGATAAAAACATCTTAAAAGAAGTGTTTTTCCTTAACATGGAATAAGGCACGTACGATTATTGGTTTAAAATAAAGCTAAAAGGCAATAGAATTGTGAGGTTAGGAAAACGAATATTATTAGGTAGTGTAGCGACAGGATAAAAAGCCTTAGGGCCAGACCAGGGTTTTATTCATAAAAGAAAACCCAGCGGGAAGCGAAGGAGAGCGAGGAAATGTTGCTGATGACGATGGAGAAAGAGCTTGAGCACTAGAACTTTCTGCAGGTACACTTTTTACGTTACCCTTTTCTTAATTTCCGGCTATACGTGGTCATATGTAGGCAAATTATTGCTCCTCTGGTCATATTGGTTAGGGCTTTTCCTTTCTAAGCTCTCCAGAAAATCTCTACTGCCTGTTAACAACGATGGAGCCTATGCATGGCGAATTTATGAATTGGGCGTGTTTAACATTCTTTTGGCAGAAGGCGAAATTGCGTACCCACTTGCCCTAGCTTAGTAATTGTGTCTTTTTAAAAATTCCTTCTTCAGAACTTTTTAGTGCTCGTTACCGATGATCGCGTCTCTGCGTGGAAAATTTATGAATTGGGCTTGTTTAGCATTGTTTTGGCAAAAATTTAATTGAGCAATCGACCTGTTTTAGGTTAGTAAATAGGCCTTTTAAAAAGCCCCATTCAGATGTATTTAGAGCTTGTTAGTGACGATGACTTCTCTGTACTAAGAAGTTATTTAGTGGGCGAGTTTAAACATATTTTGGCAGAAGTTACATTGGATAGTAATCAAGGACTTTTTAAAAGCTCCTTCAGAAATCTTTATGAATGATATTGATGATGGTTAATAAAAAGGGTTCTAAGTAATTTATGATTGGGTTGGTCTGCATGTTTCCTTAAAATGAGTTTATGAGTTGGGTGCGGTGTTTTGGAAACATTTAAATTGGGTACATACTTTCCATATCTTAATAAAAAGGGTTCCGAGTAATTTATGATTGGGTGTTTATAATGGTGTTTTAGGAAAAGAACTACATGCAATAGCATCTCATGTTTAAAAAGGGGGCAATGTATTTATTTTATTAGTTCTTAATAATCTTATTGACCCGGAGTTGGAGAAATTAATTAGATTGATGTTCACTATCTTTAAATGAATTGGAACAATTTATTTGCCCCCTTTGTAAGAGGCACAACTTGAACTACATTACAGTGGATTTTGACACTAGATTCTGCTCACTCACTAAATTGAATTTGACTTTCACCAATGCTCTTTTGACGTCTATTTCAATCATGAGTGGTTGTTTTCTCTTTGAATAGGCTTATCGCTCATATGCCATTAACAAGTATCATTCGCTCGCTACTCGACAGAAATTAATATTACCGTTAATGTTCAAAAACTTGTGACATTAGCAATTTTCTAGCCCGAGCATGCAGTGTTGCTAGTTTATTAGGATGTAACTTACTCATTTTGTCTTGGATGTGTTTGGCATTTTTAATGCAAATAATATGGTTAAAATTTCTTTCCCTGCCTCTAGCGTTGAAACTGTTTGTTATTCAATCTTTTTGTCCAGCTATACGTTTATACTTAAGAGGCAACATCTAAGGGTTGTATTTTGATGGAATCCTTATTGACTTACAAGTTGGAGCTTTTATTACATTCTTTAAGACCATGGCTTGCATTAGATCCCTACTAACTCTCTGTCTAACTATACGTTCAGACTTGAGAGGCAATGGCTAGGGGTTGTGTTTTTGATGGAATCCCTATTGATATATAATTTGGAGTTTTTCTTATCATTCTTTAAGACCATGCCCTGCATAAGATCCCTACTAACTAGAATTTAGAAACTATGAAACTACTAATGAATCTTTGAAGTCACCATTGAGTGTTTTTTTTGTTTGTGTAGTCACTGTAATCCTTCTATACTTACAATCATTAGATCCAATTGATTTTATTGCAAATGGTTCTCTATTTAATACTTGGATTTTATATGGAGTAATTCCAGACAAAGGCACAACCATTTTAGTGAGGGGATTTTTCAAATAACAAAATTATAAATAATAGGCTAGACGTTGAAACAAGACAATTCCAACAAATTTGTATACTTGTATTTTCATATTTTTCAATATTGGAAGCCTACTGGCAAGCATTTGGGGACGACAATTTTTTTGTAATTTATAGCTCTAATCGAATAGATTTCCCTCCTTTTTTGAGGATATTTGTTGGCCCTCTTCTGTTAGCCTCTGTTCACCATCTCAACCATTTTAGTGGTTTTTGTTATGAAAATAATCTTTAGCCGAGGAAAATATTGCTCATGGTAATCAACATGTTCCCCTCACAAATCAACATGAATATGTTCAGCATATACATTGCCAAAGTCACGATCTTCAGCACACCCTTTCTTTAACTCTTTGCATGGCAATGCTTAGAACTGCATAACAGTTACTAATGCTAAACTCTTAGGTGAGTGTGGCATCATGTCTCCCACCATATTGTTGACACCCTTCTTTTACTTGATTGCGATATTATATTGCTACAAAAACATATCCACGTGAAATAGGCATTATATTGCAAGCTAATTATGTGTTTACACGAGTTGTAAGGGTTTGCAACACGGGTTCACTGTGGTCTTATTTTTATCCAAGTACTGTGGGTAATTCTAATTGCTTGAACCAAACCACAAAATATCTTTCCATATATAGGGCAGTTGACTATTGATTCTGAAACTTTTTCAATGATTTGAAATTGGATGACTTGTCGCACAATCATTGCCTCCAAAGCAATATGATGAATCATCCAACTCTTTGAAGGAAGTTGAAGATTTTCCTACTTGATGTAGGTGTAGTCACTATTGTTCAAATCTTCGTCTTCAAGGTTTGGAAGGCTTATTGTGGTTTCTTTGAGAATAAATCTTAATGATGCCAATTTCAATTTGCTTGCATCGATGCATGTGATTTCTTTTCATACGTGGGGTAAATTGACTATTGCTTCTGAAAATTTCTTAACAATATGCAATTGGATGGCGCTGTTGCATAGTAATCACTTCCAAAGGAAAATGTTGAAGCATCCAACTGTATTTTAAAAGGAAGCTGAATTATTTTCTACCTGATGTGGGTGTTGCACAATTTTTGTTTTCAAGGTTTGGTTGTGGCTTCATTGATATAATCCTGCCTTTAAAAGTGCATTCAATGTTGCTGCCAAATTTGAGCATTTGGCGGTGAATGTCTTGAGATATTGTATGGCTCTAATGAAAGTCCTCACCTTTGTCAAATTAACTTGTCTTAGCAAGGTTTTTATGGCTCCAATTTTTGTTGGGTTTATCTCTAGTTCTCCTTCACCTACCACAAATCTTAGACATACCAAAGTTTGATAAGAATAGTGCACTTCTTTTGTTTATCCAAAAGCTCAAGAACTTGTCCCACATCTTAATGTATTTTGTTTTTACCAAGATATCATTCCCATTGACAATAAAAACTTATTGATTAATTGCCTCAAGACTTATTCATTTGTCTCATAAACATTGTCGGTGTTTGCACAATCTAGTGGGCATACTCAACCATTTGAGCAATCTTTGCTTTGTCTCAAATGTTGTCTTTTGAGTGCCCAATTTGGAGAATTTTTGGGCCTTCGGCAAGGTGATCCTATAAGTCGGCAATTCTTGGTGATGATTAATGGTTCATGATTGTTTGTTCATTTAAGGCAGAAAAATCTACACACATTTTCTATGATTATTTCTTGGGCTCCATCATGATTGGTAATCGACATGGCAAGTCACTTTTGTCTTATTGAATTGATTTCTTTATTTCATGAAAATCCAACACTAAGATCGCATACAATGCAATGTTTGGTAGTGTACTCCATTTAGTGTCATTTGTATCTTGTGCTTGATTGGATGCTTCAACAACCCTTTCCACATGAGGACTACCTCCTCATATTGCATTTTCAAGTCACTCATTTGTCTCCTCTGTTTGACTTCAAGTCTGTGACTAAAAAGGGCTTTACTCCTCTCTTGCCTTGCTATCAAGAGTCAATCTTTTGACAATTGTTGATGAACATTCTCTCCCATGTAGTTGATACCAGCTAGATTTTCTCCCTTGACCTGGCACACAAGAAATGTGATTTCCCGTCTCAAACTAATCTATTCTTCTACAATCAGCAATCTAGATAATAACATCTCAATTCCACACATAGGGACTGCCTGTCACCACTTCATATACATTTTGTGCTCTACACCTAAATAACTTTGCTTACCAGGTCCTTTTGTCAAATTTTTTTGCCTTATTCTCTGATCCTGCAAACTTCTAACATAAATTAATAAATGAACTGTGTTTTTTTCCCCTTGTTTCCTTTCTTAAGAGAACCTACCATCCGCCTCTTCTCAAATGCTATGTCAGAGAATTCTCATGCATGCCTCGCTAATATGGGGAAAAAATCTGTCCATATACTGTACCAATCTTCCTTATCTGTCACTACCAATCTAAATAGAGATTCTCTAAAATTGATTTTTTTGGAACACTTAAATATTGTCTTGTCCATTTTGTCCTTGCTTCTTTTGAAGATATTGCTTGTTCTTTGTTGCTTGTCCTTTTGTTTTGTACGTTGTAATGAATTGTTCATTCTCATGCCCGATGGCGTAGAATTGAGATTTAAGTAAATTTTTGAATGCGTTCCACTTTTGACCAAATGAAACAACTGTTTTTGCAAGCTTTGTGTACGATTCATTAAATCAATGCATGCGCTGACATCTTCAGTGTGTTTAATTAGATTATTTAAATTTCTCTAGCAACCTTGGATATGAAAATATACTTCCATATGATGCATCCAGCCATTCAATTTCCTCTCCTTAAGGGGCTTCTTTAATTTGGCCGTAATTTGGTTTTCCCTATTGAAGCCCTTAGACTCAACCCTAAGGTCTTCCTCATGTTTGACATGAGAAGAAGATTGTGTCTGCTCTTTTCAATGTAGTAAGCATAAGTTTGGTAAATACATATGTTAGAGTGGAGATGTAACTGAATATTGAAGTAAGCCCTTTTACAAAAATTTCCCACTCTCGTGCTTTCCTTTGCCTTCAACTCTGCGGCATCTCCATTGTTTGTTTCATCAGTTATCTTCAAACACATTTCAGGATCTAATTTTATGTGCAATGGTATGCCTATTAAAGCATGTTTTGTGTTAGTTTTGGTCATGCAATAATTCAACACATTATAGGAATTGATTTTGATACAAACATGATCTATTTGTAGGGTTTGAGTCAATATTGACCCATGTTTTCACACAGACCTCCTTCAGCAAGCAGCCAAGCACTGCATGCTATGGGGTTTTTGTGCACTTGCTACACTACAAAACTGAACAAGATATACACAATCTATCCAATTTTGTAATTGCTAAGATACTAATTATACTACAATGGGTTTTGTATGCTTTAAATTTAAAGATATGAAAGTTTGCTGTCATTTATTTTCTAAATCACCTATATTAACTAGATATAGCTCCTATGAATTTTTAATAGACAAAGCACTGGAAAAATTGATTGAACACTTTGACATTGCATTTACTAATATGTATACTATCCACAAGCAAGAAGACAATTAAAGAAGTGTAAATCATATGGAATTAATTTCAGAGAGTTCGTGGAATAGACATTGGACTTGACTGTCGTTCTTCCCCTATTTTTTCTTCATTTATCTAATGTAAATTTTTTGATAGCTGCTACAATCTTTGTTGCTCCTTGTTGACTATGAACACTCATCTTTGTTCAACATGCATAACTGATTCAGGCACACTCTTTATGCCCTAGTGAAACTTAGTGGTACTTTCTCTCTTGATGAGCTTCTTCCATTCAGGGAAAACACCATTATTTGATGATGAAACTAATGTTTTTGACAAAGACCTTTCACCAAAGCTGTCTGTAAACTCTTGCCAGTCCTTGAGATGTTTGATTTGGGCTACAAATCCTTTGCTCACTGTTGGGGTCATGGTCTTGAAAGCAGAGTTGCAGGATACGGCTTCCCCTTTAACTGGATACGCGAATCTGTGTTCCATATATGCTATGGCCCTGATATGGCCCGAGTACTGTACCTGCTGGTATCCAAATACAAACCCTTACACGAGCCGTGCCAGGTACAGCTGGATACAATGCTTGGCCCGTCTGTTGCCGTATCCCGAAAACTAGCCTAATAAAACAATTCAAAAACACTGGATGTCACTGGATTTAGCAGATTTAGAGGCATCCTGTCATACGAAAAGGATGAATATTTTATTAGTGTTGCAGCTTATTGGAACCCATTCCATTTCAAATCGTCCTTTGTCAACATACTGATATCAGGTCTGATCTGTTGTGATCTCAAGCCCAATTTCCTTGTCTCTAAAGCTGCTGATTACTGGATTAGAAAAGTTTGGTGGTGATATAGATTGATATTCGTAGATGCAATACCCATCTGTGGGACCCATCTGCTGAACTTTTTGAATATGTGACCCACCCATAGCATGAGCATGAATGGCATGAGACACATTCTGGGGGCAATGCAATGTACGTGAAAAAAATCGATCCCTTTCCAATAATTTGACATAAGTGGCTTAAAATAATGATTCATTTCCATTAATATATTAATACTTAAAATGTCTTTTGAGATCTATCATTTATAACTTTAAAATCTTACAAGATTTAAAAGTAAAATATTTATTATTCATAATTGTAAATTTTAAAATTGTTATGAAAAGCTATTTTTCAATTTATTTCTTTATATATTTTTATTTATAATATTAAAATCTCACAATATTTATCATTAAGAACCTAAAAATCTTACAAGATTTAAAAGTAAAATATTTATTATTCGTAATTGTAATTTTAAATATTTTTATTAAAAGCTATTTTTCAATTTATTTCTTTATATTTATTATTTATAATATTAAAATCTCACAATATTTATCCTTAATAACCCAAAAATCATACAAGATTTAAAATTAAAAAAATTATTATTCATAGTTGTAATTTTTAAAATTGTTCGATTCTTTATATTTTTAAAATCTCACAATATTTAGAACTTATTTAAAAATATTTTATGTACTATTTGTAATTATGAAATATTAATTTTAATGTTTTCTAATTGTATGATTTATTTTTTGTTTTAACATTTTTATTTTATAATATATATTTTATTTAAGTTGTACTTTTTGTGTATTTTTATTTAGTAGGTATATGATCTTTTACAATTTTAAAATTTGACGTCCGTTCAACCGTCACAATGTAATTTTGACCCTAAATTTGACATCTACATGAGTGTCACTTTAAAGTTTTTTCTATTTAACTTTGAGAATAGTAATATCTTTGGTTATACGGTAAATTTTGTGGACCCTTTTTCCAAGAAAGGTTTTGGCCCTTTTTCAACCAGCTCCATAGCTACTCCTTGCTTTGCCAACAAGATGGGGCTCTCTTCCACTAGGGTAGGGGTATTTTCCCAAAAGCCCTTGTGCATGCCACGAGACTTGGACCGAGTTCTAATGCCCACTCTTTCTGCTTCCAAATTTATGAATTTTGAAAAGGTTAGGGCATTACAGATCTTCTTCGGAAGGGCTTGATATTCTTCAAAGCTAGTTGCCACCTTGTTGACCCTTGAAACCCTAGGCTCTTCCTTGAATGTCCTTCCTCCTTGTAGGCTTTGCATGGTGGAGGCAAGATAATCCAAGGTACTTGCTAGTCTTCCTTGAGCCTTCATCAATCTGTCCATTAAAACCCTAGGTCTTGAGAATCTGTGCTCTGATACCAATGTAATGACCCTTTCAAGGGTTTAGACCAAAGAAAAGGAATTTAGCCAAACACCACAATTATTCAGATCTGATTTTAATTGCAACAGACTGAAAATGCAAAATCAGCGAACTGTACCCTTCACAAAATATGCCAAAACACCATGAAATACTTCAAATTCACTTGCCACAATTTATATATATATTTTATACATCCATAAGAGCCAAAATCAATGAAAATATTGAAGAAATACACTGCTGGAAATTAATTAATGTACAATTAATTGCAGCCACAAGAAAAATGTAGATCTAGGGTCTAGAAACCCCCAAAAATCATGAAACTTGAGATTCCAGCCTTAGAAATTATGATAATTCAGATTATCAACTGAAAATGCATATATAAATTCACCAAACCCTCTAAACCCTACTCAAGGTAGGTTGTTCCACTAGAAAGAAGCCAACAACAATCTGAAAATGATAGATTTCTTCTTGAATCTGCCTTATACTTCGATCCCAAGTCAAGATGAAGGGTTTTTGTTTTGCATGCCTAGACAAGACACACATGAGGGTTTTCGTCCCCAAGTGCAAGAACAAGGAGCTCCTAGCTCGCAATGCTCAAGTAAGATAAAATGCGCCAAAGTCTAGATGCCAAATGATTTTTTAGCTCTCCTTTTATATCCTTCCATTGGCGCCAAATCATGAAAAGGTAAGGCCGACCCCTAAAGAGATGTTCTTTTCCTTCATTAGCTTCCATTAATTGATTAAACCCAGCCGACCTGATATAAGAAAGAAAACACTAAAAGAAAATAATAAAAATTACTTCCTTGCCATGGGGAAGGAATATCAAGAAGACTAAATAATGGCTCTCAAGTGGGAAAAAAGGACATTTCACCTCCCAACACACCCGAGAGATCCAGCCCCACTAGTTCTTAAACGGCTTTGTAAGTCTGCCGTGAAAGGAATCATTATCTGAGCAGTTTTCATTAGTCATAAATGTTTAGGCTACATTGAGATCATTAGATAACAAATGGTTGAACACATATACCGCTTACTTGGGGCCATGCCAACATAAGTTAGCATTATAGGCATATTTTTCTTGTTCATACATCAAGACTTGAGAACCATTTTGTATTGGTTAGCAAATTCTTTTGTCACTT
This sequence comes from Taxus wallichiana var. yunnanensis, assembly GCA_018340775.1. NCBI lineage: Eukaryota > Viridiplantae > Streptophyta > Pinopsida > Cupressales > Taxaceae > Taxus > Taxus wallichiana. The sequence continues at coordinate 525,459,034 of CM031236.1, read as the reverse complement.
TAGGCTGTGTATTGAAGAAATCTTTCACAGTTTTTGTGGTCACAATATGCTTTTGGACATATTTGGGTAACAGGGCTATGAAAACATCCTCCAAAGGCCTTTGCCAATTTTAAGCCGATGTAGGGTGGTAGGGACTTAAAATCTTTAGCTGCTTAATTGCAATGTGTCTGAGCTTGGTTCTCTATTATGCAATTCCTTATCAAAAAATAGATTTGTAGTAGTTTGTTAAAATGCTCTATTTCTCTCATAGTGGTTTGATTAAATGTACTGATTTTCCCGTCATTGAAGCCTCTGAGAAAACTAAGAAAAGAGGCTCTTTGAGCAATGTAAATCATTCAACTGTGAAATCCACCCTATGTTGCCCAACTGCCCAAGGGCTATGTTCCATACCCTAATAAATTTTAAGAGATTTGAGGCTTCCATTGTCCATAATTGACTAAATAGGCCCAACCAGATTAGAGCAATTAATATAATTTTGGCAAAATTATAAACTAACTGTTAGAAACTGGCCATTATACCATACCCTCAACTATTAATGTATAACCATTTACGAAAATTAAATAATTAGCATTAATTCAAGTAGGCCCAATCACATGTATAACCATTTACATTTGATGCCAAGTAGGTCTAATCAGATTAGAGCAATTATTTGTTTCATATAATTTTGGCAAATTTATAAACTAACTGTTAGAAACTGGCCATTACGCCATGCCCTTACCTATTAATGTATAGTCATTTACGAAAATTAAATAATTAGCATTAAATTAAGTGGTTCTGTGCTTGGCTAACCACCTCTAAGTTTGCGAACGATGGGTCACCAAGAATGGCTCAAGCACAATCCCTCATCCTTAATATTTATTTGCATCTGCTGCTACAATGCACACTATTTAGGCACAAGAATTGAGGAGGCTGTTTCTGGTGGTGTGTAACTGGTTACGCCAAGGCGTATTCCAAATTATATATAGGGAGGACAAGTGGTTGCTTCTGACAGCCATATCGTCGCAAATGTACCTGACTATAATTACACTAGTCACATAAACTGGATGCGCAAAATATCGCTTGGAGCTGGCTTCACATTTGCTTGAATGAGGGCATCGTCGTTGGTCCGAAGCCAACAGCGGAATTGACCGTCGCTTTCATCCTTACATAAAACAGTCACAAGCTGTGTGTTGGAAGGAAGAACAAGAGTCTGGCTGGCTAATTTCTCAAAGATGATCGCCGTGCCCGACATGTCTCTGCCACCCACAAGATTTGTCAAACTAATACTCTCTTTCCCATTGATCCGACTAATCAGGTCCTGATTGCCGATCACACTCGAAAGCACCATGGTGTCCTTATGAATAAGGTACACAATTTCCTCGACCCCCTTGTCTGCTTGATTGATTGGACTGATGGCCATGTAGATGAAGTCAACATGCTGCGATATTGCTGCCATTTTAATGTCTGAATCCTCAAATTGTGTGGAGGTGTAGTACTTGGTGGTTATCCGGTGTGTTTCTGCATTCACCAGCCACAAGGCTTTGGATTGGGTATTGAAGAAGTAAGCATCATTACCAGCAACGGCGCCCAGAAAAGCAGCCTGAGTAGTGACAACATCTTGGTCAGCGTCCACCTTTGTGTACAGCCTTCCAGTAGGGTGATCTTCTCCCAAATGCCCATCCGAGCCCAGTGGAACCTCCATGAATTCACACCCTATGTCCACCTCCACATCTGTGTATAGCATCCGATCGCGAGAAACATCGTAATAGGCACGCCCCACTTGACGTTGCTGCCCATCGTGTTCTGCGATATAATTGTTTACTACCACAAAGTGCGCAGATACCCTATTTTCCCGAGCCAGCTTCTGTAGATGTTGTTGGATAGTTTCATTCTTGTTGGTCCATTTACTGGCGTCTTCTGATTGGATCAATGCTTGCTGAGACGCGAAGTCCACCAATGAAACCTCACCTCTAGGAGAGATTATCAACAAGTGGCTGAATTTTAGATTATAAATAATGTAGTTTCCTTCTTTATGTTGCCAAATTTAGCATACATGTCTATCAAAGCAGTCATGTTTACAAAGTCGACAAAAATCTACTTTCAATTATTTTTTATGGATCCCCATACCTTGTTCCAAATCTCCAAGTTTGGCACCAATTGGGAGGATGCTGGCAAATGTTGATGAGTCTGGCTTTATACCTGCCAATTGCATTTCCTTAAAATTCTCCAAGGATTTTTCAACAAGACCATTTTGTACATATCCAACAATGATTGCAGTCCATGGGACCACATCTCGTTGAGGATTTTTGTCAAATAATTTGTGTGCCTTCCGCATGCTTCCACATTTTGCTTACATGTATATCGGGAAGTCGTAACCATATCCTCGTAGTTATTGTAGTTACACAATAATTAACTTAGAATTTTAAAAATGTATTTCCATATCTTGTTACAAAGCTCCAAGTTTGGCACACATTGGGAGGATGGTGGCAAAGGTTGATGAGTTCAACTTTATACCGCCCAATTGCATTTGCTTAAAAATATCCAAGCCTTTTTGAACAAGCCCATTTTGTGCATATCCCACAATCATCGCATTCCATGCAATCACATTTGGTTTAGGCATTTCTTTGAGAAGTGTTGAAGCCTCATCAAGAACACCAAATTGAGCATATTCTGTAGTTACTGCATTCCATGAGACCACATTTGCACTGTGCATTTTGTCAAACAATATGTGTGCTAAGTTTTGTATGCTTCCAAATTCAACATACATGTCTATTAGGGAAGTCATAACTATAACATGTGATGAAGTCCAATTCTTATCATTTTTCGATAGAAATTGTAATCATGTCTCTGCTACGCCCTTAATCATATATATTACATCGATGTAGTCGACTTGTGGTTATCATAACTTCTTATCATGATGTTTCTCTTCATATATGTAATATTATCATTAATGTGTCGGCCTTGGTGATGGCCATAACATAGGAATAGTATATATAGAAGTTAGTAGGTAGTAGGTTATCATCATATTGAGCATTTATATGAGTATGGTTCTGAGGTTGCCCTCAAAGTGGCTAAGCTATTATACTTGCATATTGTGATCATTTATTTGAAATATTGTGTTCTTTGGTGTTCTCTTTGTTGGTATTCTTATTTATCCAAGTAATTTCCTTACAAGTGGTATCAGAGCTTGATCTCACCCAGATATTGCGTCAAAACCCTAATTTCAAAGAATCGGCTATATCTCCAATTTGGTAGCGAATTTTTCGTTGGGTGTTGCGAAATCAATCAAGTAAGCTCCTCTCTAAATTTCAAGATATTTTGACTTGTTTTGCAAAAGTTACATCAATTTTAGGGTTTTTGATAAATTTGCTCTATCGATTGCAAATTGTGGAATTTTTCCAAGTTCTTTACATTTTCGGAAAGAGGATAAAAAATTAGTTTGAGTTCGTTCTTTAAGTTTTTTCATATTTGGCCGAATTCTTATCAATCTCCAAACCCTAAATTTTGACCTTGATCCCTAAATCCTACCATTTTGGGGCATCATGGTGGGGCCTTCCACAAGAGGCAAAAAGAATCCCATCACTTTGGGTAAAACCCCAGACAAGGATGAGATAATAGTTGATGAGTTAGAGTCAGAAGGGGTAACTACAAAATCCTCAAGGCTAGGGTTTACTTCGACGGACCATAAGGTAAGCCAACTTGAGTTTGAGTTATGAAACCTCGAGTTTAGAATGGCTAAAGCAAAGATGATGTAGAAAAAAATGGACAATGATTGGAGGATTTCATTCACCAATTTAGTTCAAATCTAATGGGTCATCAGGGTATTCCTAATCAGCCACAACTCAATCATACTCATATCAATCAAGGTGGATCTTCAGGTCAAAGTAATAGACAAACTAGCTAGGGTGGATCTTTGAGCATGCCCAATCCAAATACAAACACTCTGCAAGGCCGTAACATGATTCCTAAAGTGGAAATGTGTAAGTTTGATGGAAACGATCCACTCAATTGGATTAACCAAATGGAGAATTTCTTTGATCTACATTAGATCCCATTGGGACGAAAGGTTACCATGGCATCCTTGGATCTCGAACCCGACCACCCGTTTGGTATCGATGGCTATGTGCTCAAAGGCAAAAGAGTGGTCTCAATGTTACATGGACAATATTCACCGAAGAGTTGCAATTGCACTATAGTTCTAGTGTGTTAGAAAATTATTTCAGCCAATTAGCCAAGTTAAGACAAATAGGATCAGTCAAGGATTACATTCATCAATTCCAAAACCTTTCCTTGCGGGTGGAAAATATTACTAAAGAGAATTTGAATGACTTATTTCTTGGGGTCTTAAGGAACACATTGAGAATGAGGTGCATATGTTTAATCCTCATAAGGTTTCAAATTCTATTATCATGACATGTAGGGTAGAGGAAAATTTTCTTTCTAGCAGGAGACATACTGTCACTAATATCAGAGATCGTAGCACCTTGCCACCATCATTCCCTCGGCTAGTTAGATTGACACCTCAACAAATGAAGAAAAGAGAGCCAAAGGGTTGTCTTAATTGTGATAGTAAATTTGGACTAGGACATAAGTGTGCTGAAAAGAAGTTGTTCTACATTGAGGGGCCTAATGAAGAAGAAGAGAATGAAGAAGATGAAGAGGTAGAGTCAAAGAGGAATTAGGAGATCCCTAGCCAATCGATATCATGTCATGCAATTTCAGGTATTAGTACTCCCCAAACTCTCAAAGTGGTTGGATTTAAAAAAATAGAGGTTAACAATGTTGATTGATTTGGGAAGTACTCACAACTTCATCAATCATAAGTTGGCGGTGCTCTTGAACTGCTTTTTTATCCAGCTCCAAAATGTCAAGTAATGATCCCTGATGGGGAACTATTAGTTGTTTAGGAAAATGCCATAACATTAATCTCACCATGGGAGATTACTTGCTAACTAGCCCTATGTATGCCATTGTCATGGGAGGAGTAGACATTGTGTTAGGAGTTCAATGGCTTACCACCTTGGGAACCATTGAAATGAATTTCCAAGAGTTCATGCGATTTCAGTCAGAAGGGAGGAATTTTAAACTAAAAAGATTAAGAACAAAGTCCCCACAGTTGGTGAGCTCGCACCAGATGCAGAAATTGCTTAGAAAAAGATGCAGAGGGGTTTGTGGCACAACTATTTTCATTGGAAGCACCTCAGTCAAACACAATTATGCCCTCATATATGCAAGCTGTTATAGATAAACACTCAATTGTGTTTGGCGACATGCCAAAGGGTTTACCTCCAAAAAGAGACAATGACCATGCCATCCAGCTAGTACCAGGAAGTCAACCACCCAACATCAGACCTTATAGGTACCCTTATATGCAAAAGAGTGAGATTGAGAAGATAGTACAAGAGATGTTGGAAGTAGGAATTATTTGTCATAGTCAGAGTGCTTACTCTTCTCCTGTAGTGATGGTACGGGAAAAAGATGACAATTGGCGCATGTGTCCAAATTACAGAGAACTCAATAAGTACACAATCAAAGATAAGTTTCCTATTCCTGTAATTGATGATTTGCTTGATGAGTTGCATGGTGTTGTTTACAAAACTTGATCCCTGTTCCGGATATCATTAGATTAGAATCAAGGATGAAGATATCCATAAAATAACCTTCAGAACACATGAAGGTCATTATGAGTTCTTGGTAATGCCTTTTGGTCTAACAAATGCATCCTCTACATTTCAAAGCTTGATGGATTCTATCTTTAAGCCATTTTTCGGAAGTTTGTTTTAGTGTTCTTTGATGATATAACATGGGAGGAACACTTGCATCATGTAAATAAAGTGTTGGAAACTCGGAACAACATCAACGTTATGCAAATCCTTCTAAGTGTTCTTTCGAGTCAAGGAGGTTGAATATTTGGGTCACATTGTCTCTTACGAAGGTGTTAAAGTGGATCCTAACAAGATAAAAGCCATGCTTAAATGGAGGGTTCCCAAAAATCTCCGAAGATTTTTGGGGCTTACAAAGCTATTATCGTAGATTTGTAAGGAATTATGACAGCATAAAGTGGCCCCACTCACAACTTTATTCAAGGAGGACTCTTTCCATTGGAATGAGGAAGCTACTACAACATTTGAGAAGTCAAGGAGGCCATGTGCACCTCTCTAGATTTTTCCAAAACATTCATTGTTGAATGTGATGCTTCAGGTATGGTATGGGGGCAATACTTTTTGCAAGAAGGTCAGCCCATTGCCTTTGAGAGCCGCCAATTCAAAGGTAAGAATATATCAAAACTAGTTAATGAGAAAGAAATGTTAGCCATACTTCATGCGGTGAAACAATGGAGACCATATTTCAAATTAAGATAGATCATGATAGTTTGAAATACATCGCAGAGCAACGCTTATCATCTCGAAGAACAACAAAAGTGGGTCTCCAAAATGTAGGGGTATGATTTTGAGATAATATATAAGAAAGGGAAAGAGAATGTAGTTGTTGATGCTCTATCTCGGATGGATGAATTTGTCGAGGCATTATTGTGTGCCATATCGTATTACAGGATGATTGGATAGAGGATGCAAGGTCGGAATGGAATAATGACCGTGTACATAAAATCTCATTTAGAATCTCCAACAAGATCCAAGCATGTTAGACAGGATGTGTATGAAAAGGAGATGCTTCATGGTACAAAGATAGACTATACTTGAGTAAGAATTCAACCCTTAAAAATAGGGGTCTATCTCGAGCTCCATGCTTCTCAAAAGATGGGGCAATTATGGCTTCTTGAAGACTTATCACCAAATCAAGCATGATTTCTTCTAGGAAGGGCTAAAAGGGGATGTCCAAAATTATGTGGCAGAATGCATGGTTTGTCAGCAAAATAAAGGCAAAACAATTAAGTCCCCATGCCTTTTACAATCTCTATCTATTCCTAACCAAAGGTGGGAAGAGGTGTCCATGGACTTCATCACAGGATTGCCTAAATCAGAAGGAAAAAATGTAATCATGGTGGTGGTGGACAAACTCACCAAATTTGCCCATTTTTGTACCTTATCACATCCATTTATTGCGAGTACAGTAGCATCAACTTTCATGGATACAGTTCAGAAGCTACATGGGACACCAAGGATTATAATAAGTGATCAAGACCTTATCTTTATTAGTAATTTTTGGACTGACTTGTTCTCATGTTTAGGCACGCAACTAGCTCGTAGTTCATCTTATCATCCTTAGTCTGATGGGCAAACAGAGGTGGTAAACAAGTGCTTGGAGGGATATCTTTGTTGTTTTACCTCAGATAAGCAAGCGAGGTGGGTACAATGGTTACCACTGGTAGAATGGTGGTATAACACCTCCTTTCATACTTCATCTAAAATGTCTCCTTTCTTGGCATTATATGGGTACCATCCACCATCCATCACCTCATCTTTGAGAGTCCAACCAAGGGTTTGAGTAGTTGAAGAACATATTCAACACCAACAAGAGGTACTTTCTAGTCTCAGGGAGAACTTGGCCATGGCACAAAACCGCATGAAGCAAGCAGGCAGACCAACATCGCAGTGAAAGACACTTTGAAGTTGGTGATTGGGTTTTTGTGCGTTTACAACCATATAAGCAAATGTCCTTGAAACAACAGAAAAAGGATAACAAGCTTTCACCTAAGTATTATGGCCCTTATCAAGTGTTACAGAAGATTGAAGTGTAGCATACAAATTAGAACTTCCTCCGGTCACTCGAATACATCCAGATTTTCCATGTATCTTGCTTGAAGAAGGTAATTGGATAGATGGTATCAGCCCAAACAATGTTACCAGAGCTTGACGAGGAGGGAAGAATCATCTTGGAACTATAATGCATCCTTCAGACACGCACTAAGCGATTAAGGACAAGGGTCATCATTGAGTATTTGATCAAGTGGAAAAATCTAGACAATGAAGACACAACTTGGGAGGATGCAAATTTCTTGCAGCAACATCCAGAGCTTCTCAACATTGGGGACAATGTTGCTTTGAAGGGGAGGGGCATGCTACGCCCTTAATCATATATATTACATTGGATGTATATAGCCGACTTGTGGCTATCATAACTTCTTATCATGATGTATCTCTTTCATATATGTTATATTATCATTAATGGGTCGGCCTTGGTGATGGCCATAGCATAGGAATAGTATATATAGAAGTTAGTAGGTAGTAGTTCATTATCATATTGAGCATTTGAGTCTTATTGTATGGTTTGGAGGTTGCCCCCTCGAAGTGGCTAAGCTATTATACTTGCATATTGTGATAATTTATCTGCAATATTGTGTTCCTTGGTGTTCTCTTGTTGCTGATATTCTTATTTATCCAAGTAATTTCCTTATAGTATCACACAATAGTTAAATTTCAATTATTTTTTGATGGATTTACATACCTTGTTGCAAAGCTCTAAGTTTGGCACATGTTGGGAGGATGGTTGCAAAGGTTGATGAGTTCGGCTTTATACTGCCCATTTGCATTTGCTTAAAAATATCCAAGCGTTTTTGAACAAGCCCATTTTGTGCATAGCCCATAATCATCGCATTCCCATGAGATCACATTTTGTTTAGGATTTTCTTTGAAAGTGTTGAAGCCTCATCAATCTTGTAGTTATTGCATTCCATGAGACCACATTTGCACTATGCATTTTGTCAAACAATATGTGTGCTAAGTTTTGTATGCTTCCAAATTCAACATACATGTCTATTAGGGAAGTCATAACTACATGTGATAAAAGTCCAATTCGTATCATTTTTTGATGGTTCTCCATACCCTATTGCAAAGTTTCGATTTTGGCACTTGCATGAAGGATGCTGGCAAAAGTTGATGAATTTTCCTTTACAACTGCCAATTTGTTTAAAAATATGTAAGGCATTTTCAAAAATCCCATTTCATGCATATCTAGCAAAAATTGCAGTCCATGAGACTACATCTCGCAGAGGCATTTTGTTAAACAATTGGTGTGCATTCTATATGCCTCCACATTTTGCATACATGTCTATTAGTGCAGTCAAAACCACCTCACTTGAAAATAGTTCACTTTTGACTATTTTTGAATGCATCTCTACACCTTGTTTCAAAGCTCCCGTTTGGTAATATGCAACGAGAATACTGAAAAGGTTGTTGAGCTGGGTTTTATACCTTCCAATTACATTTTCTTGAAAATTTCCAAGGATTTTTCCACAAGTCCATTTTGTGCACATTCAGCTATGATCACAAGCCACAATACCACATTTGGTTGAGGCATTTTATCAAACAATTCACTTGCCTTCTCTATGTTGCCACATTTTGCACATGTCTAACATGACAGCCATAACTACATCATGTGACAAAAGTTCAGTCTCAGCTATTTTTTAACTGCAATGAAGAGACCACATTCCGTTGAGGCATTTCCTTGAAAATCTTGAAAGCCTTGTCGAGAACACCATCTTTCACATATGTTGTAATCATCACAGTCCATGAGACTACGTCTGTGTTATGCATTTTGTCAACATTACGTGTGCTTCTTGTATACTTTCACATTTTGCATACATGCCTATCAGGGTATTGGTCATAGTAACATGAGATTGAAATCGACATCTGGTGATTTTCCCATGGATCTGGAAACCATGTTTTAGATATGCCGCATTGGCACAAAGAGGGAGAATATTGGAGAAGGTAAATTCATTGGCTTAGACAAGTGTTGTTTCTACTTGGTGAAAGAGTGTGAATGCCTCTTGAGCCTGCACATGTCCTGTATAACCTGTCATTATCATATTCCAGGACAACACATTCATGTGGTCGAAAACTTGGCAAGCATCCACCAAACCTCTACAATTGTCATACATGTTGATAACTGTATTTTGTAAATACATGTTTGTGGGAAATGAAGATCCTCTACCATCGATGTGAGAGTGGATTTGCTTACCCTTTTAATGGTATTTCTTGGCAATGCAGGCCTGAAATGAATATAAGTAGAAGAGGCTACTAGAGGGTTGTATGTTGTAAGAAGAATCTGTATCACCTCTTTCAAGCCACCATCTCGACAGAGTGCCCTGACATTTTAATTGAAATGGGCAAAAGAATATATATCCCAATTCGAAGATATTTATGCAGAAGGTATTACCCCTATTATATTTGGGGTTGTTTGCTCTGACAGTGATCAGAGAGTGGATGACTAAGATCTTCTCTACAGAGATGTTGATAGTACGTGTGAAACTTCATTGTCCATGTATAGGCATGCTTCTCAATAAACCTGCCAGCAAATACATCTTTCAGATATGCAGCACAGTGAAAATCAAACATTAGATAACAAATATGCACGTGACAAAATACATTGGTGGCAGTGGCGAAAACACAATGAATCATTGTAATAAGAGTGTTTATGTGTACAGTATATCAGATTCGAGTGGTGGAGCTGCAAATCTACGAAAAATGGTTAATACAATTCTTGTTTTGGTGGTCGTAATATGTATTTTATTTGGGAAGCTGTACGGGAAAGGGAAAGCTTGCAAATATCCTTTTCTTGGCTACCTTATATCAATCTGGAAAAATCAAAGTATGCTTTTAAAGTGATACACACATCTACTAAGACATTCCCCATGCAGACCATCACATTTCGACGCATGGCTGGTGTTACCAGTGTGGTCACAACAAATCGAGAGAACGTAGAGCATATACTGAAGACTCGATTTGAGAATTATTCTAATGGAGAGACTTTCTAGGCTATTCTTCACAGATCACTAGACAATGGCATCTTCAATGCAGACAGAGAGATATGGCAAATACAGAAAAAAATTACGAGCTACGAATTCAATACAATGTCACTGTGAAATTTCGTAGTTAATTGTGTGCGGTGGGTGGCGATTGCAGATCTTCTGCTGGTCTTCTTCACCATGCTTGTGAAAGACTTTTATAGTGCAAGTGTCATTGAGATAATAAAGTGGAGCATATATCACTCTTCTTCACCGAGAATTGCAAAAGAATTTTATAATGTTGTCATTAAGATAATAAAGTGGAGTTGTAGATATTATTTGGGCAGTGACAATCTGAGTCATGCAAGAGGTGTGGGACATGCAGGTATTTAATCCCCGCTTTTTTGTTTCCAAGTTTTTATTCATGTCTTCGAGGTATTGAATTACACCTAGGGCGTTTACATTGTGATAAAGGGTTCCCCTCTCACAGAAAACAAGGATGTGGACGGTGTGGATTAACATCCGCATGCAAATGACATTAATATTTTAATTTCATCTGACGAAAGGGCTTTGTCGTTAAACGTTCAGTGAAATTTTCAATAAATATTTTTATGCCGCTTCGCACCTGCAAGCCAGTGGTAGTGTCACAACCAGTTAAAGTTTTTGATTAAATATTTCGATAAGGTGCTCTCACGTCAGTTGGACAGCGCATTCAGGTGCTCTGCTCTAGGATTTGGAGTTGTCAATGTTAAAAAATCGGCAGCAGTCTGTCAACCCAAGTAAAAGTAGGGGAGAGTTGGGTCCACTCACCACCATTGTGGTGTTGTGGATATAGAGGATTCATCGAGATTTGGGTCATATGTGCACTGCAAACAAACAATTCACCAATCCTGTATGAAGCAAAACATTAAATGGAGGAAACACAAGACTAATTGCTACCAAAGCATCGGGATCATTATGTTGCAGGCTAGGGTAAATGTGACCGCCACCTATGCCTGTCAAAGTTTGTTTTAATATTTAAATTTAAAATTCAAACAATTTCTGGGTGACATTAATTTTCTAAAATAGTGTTATTAAAACACTGTTAATTTATATATGTTTAATTACATTTATATATATATTAATATAATTTTTATATAAATCTATATAAAAATGGTGCTCTTATTGTGAATATGCAAGTCACACACAATGCTTAATTTAAGTATTTGCAAGTATTTTACTGCCTTGAGATGACAAAGCATAGCACATATAGTAGGGACGATTGAGTTGTGGAAGAGGTGTGGGACATGCATGTATTTAATCGCCACTTTTTCTTTCCAACTTTTTGTTCTTGTCTTTGTCTTATCTAATAAATAGAACACCATTCAATTGAAAGTCTTGACGCTGTAAAAAAATAGCAAAGCCCATTTCCCCATATTTTCTAAACAAATTTGATTTCTTTCAGTTGTGTAAGGGTCGTATGTTGACGACATAGAACTAATGGAAAAAGTAACATTTCTAACTTAATGAACCCTCCATATGGCATTTACTAAATACGGTAAAACGTTATTCTTAGCTCACTGCCACTTTTTATTAGGTTGACTCATATTACATTTTGTAGATGTCTGGTCGGCATTGGGAAAGACCCCAAGTGTGAATCTTTTCATCTGCAACTTGTTGCCCACCACAGAATAATAGAAACAAACCCACAAATATTAAATCCTCAATCGTGTTCGAAAAACACATACTATAAAAGCAAATACAATCACTTATATACACACAAAAAATCGTCATCTCTTCCAATTATCCTCCATTGACATCCTTGCATTCAATAGTTTCCATACATTCAGATTGTTTCTTCATCAATAAATTGCAATCTTCAGACCAACCTTTCAAATTATAATCTTCCAACCAATCCGCCAAATTATAATCTTCAAATTCAAACATTCCCTTTTTGTAACCTTGGATGACATAGACAATCGAAGGAGGACATGATGCACATGGGGAAAAAATCTCTTTTTCCAATGCCTCAACCATTGATTATTCTAACAAAAATGTCCAAATGCAAGTCTTTGTTGAACATTGATTGGGAAATGAGAGGTCAACAAGCATCCGTCTTTGCATTGCCGGTCCTCCGCCAGATTGATATTGTATTGCATTATGGATCATGTATTGAGTATTGTGATCCATACTTGCTCGTATCTAGCATCTCCTCGCACCACTGAGAGGATCATGATTGTCATCTCTTCCAACTGTCCTCCATCGACATCTACGCATTCAACAGATTGCATGATTTCATATTTTGTTGGCTAATTGATATATTATAATCTTCACATCGGCGTGTTTACTTTTGTAACCTTAGATGACCTGGATGATCGAACGAGGACATGATGCGCACGGAAAAAATACCACTTTTGTCAATGCCTCAACCATTGATTAAGCTAAAAACATTTCCAAATGCAAGTCTCGATAACCATGCCTTTCAAGCATCAAGGAAATGAGAGGTCAAGGTGTTGTGACTTCTCCTCCCTCAATCTTCTTCTTTGTCGCCCTCCTTTTCCTCCCAAGTTTATTTCCCTCAAGTTTAACTTTTCGATGCATCCCCTTCAGCTTTTCCATCGCATGTCCCACATGCGATTGCTACTAGGTACCCTTATCATTGAAAAATTAAGCAGTTGGTCTAGACGACTGCTTAGCCATAATCTGCACTTGATTCAAATCCCAGAAGGTCCGGGGCAGCACTCTAGATGTGTTGCATGAATATGCAGAAGCAGTATTAATTAAGTTGGAGACTAGAGAAAGTAATAGAACTGGAACAAAAAGGTAAATTGATCTCTGTGTTCTTTATACGCAAATCTCTTGAGAAAGATATATGGCTGTCTACTTTGCTACTATCTATCTGCTATATAATGTTCCCTATGTTCATACATATACTACAAAGCAGTGAAGGCATAAAGATTCCTTATGGAAATTGAACCACTTGTGCTTGCATATGTGACTTCACCTTCTGAAATTTATACAGGTTGACTGCCAGGTGTGCAGTATGCTGAGTCCTGACAGATTCCTTGGCATAACAGGGGCTCTGGAAGTGCCACTTGGCATGGCACAACGTGGCATGGAGTATCCATGTGGCCATGTGAGTTTGGGTGTTCCTTCACAGGAGTTAAGCGATTGTTGTGAACTGCTTTGAGGTGTTGCAAGACTGCAAAGTGCTACGTGGCACTGCAAGGTTCTCAAGAAACTGGCACAGGATTACCCCATGAAAGGCGATGCTGACCCTCAACCCCCTTCCTGCCAAGCCTTTCAAAAATATGCGCTCTGTGCCTATTGGGTGGCGTGCGCCTTGTTGTCTTCTGAGTTTTGCTACATGTTTTCTGGTGCTGCACAGAGGGCTCGTGATGGAAGCGGCTTTGAGGTGACGCTTGAAGCACAAATGTTGTGTGGCATGTTCCTTGGTGTGTGCAGGATGCACATGATGCCAGCGGCTGCAAGGTGATGCAAAAGTGACCAAAGGCACTCAATGCAAGAGCATGAGGTTGCGTGGCTGCTCATGGATCAGCACTGGTCTGGATCCTTATAAATTAAAGGAAAGAACGTTCTCCTCTGACAGAATGGTTTTGGTCAAACACTTTTAAAGCCTGCTATTATCTATTTCAACATTGGATGATGTCCATTGTAGATCCATGGAATTTTCTTTGCTATACATGCTTGTATCATGATTGAGTTTGTAGATCGATGGAATGTTCTTAGCCATACATGATTGAGTTTAAATATAAGTCCACACCAGGATTCTCTCTCCCGGACATACCATGCCACGTGCAAGGTGGTCTCCTTATCTTCCATTGACTCAACCATGATAAAATCCTGGGAAATCAACCAATGCAATTCTAGGAGCTCATTGATGTTTTTTGTCGAAATCTGCCCGATCGAAGGCATTCTTTGTTATGTGTATGCTGTCTAGTCCAGTACATTTCCCCTCCAAATTAAGCTGCAGCCAATCCATATGTTGACTGGGATTGGTCCACCAGCTAGCAATATTGTTGACTAGCCTGGGTGTCACAGTGCCACGTTCCTCGTGCAAAGTACACATTTTTAAGCATTTGGACAATTACAGCTAATAGTTACTTGCAACATAATCCAGTGTTTTGCATAATTCAACTGTTCTTTTTCGAAATTGGTCTGTTAAACTGTGTATCTCCTCTAACCTGATTTTCATGGACAATTGTCAGGCAAGGTGCCAAAGTGCATCTCTGCACTTTCAATGGCACATGGTGCCTTGTATTTGTGGATCAGGATATCAGCAATTATAATTGACTTATCTATATCCTAATGAGATCACTGATGGAATTTTCAAGTATTCTAGGATATCATTTGATTTTACTTGTGATTATTGTTATATAGTAATTTCTTTTGTAGCTGTGTAGATAGGGATTCTCAGAAAGCTGAGTTGGTATTTTATGGGTCACGATTCAGTCAATCTAGCAATAATTGATGTTCCTGTTGTCGGGGGAGTGTGTTCCACTGCATCTCAAAACTGCTGGTTACTCCGCCTTGTAATATTAGTTTAACGAAGCATCTCGATTGTTTCTACCATATAGTTTTTAAATGAAATAAGTTCTTGTTACTGTAGGTTGCAGTTATGTATTTATTCTATCCTTTTAGGGCTTGATTTACTAATGGTCCAAATATGATATGATAGAAATGATTCTTTCTGATAAGTGCGTGGTCTGTGATAGTTTCCAACATTTTACTTCTGCTCTAATGCTTTCATCTATGCAGCCTCTTTTAAAATGTATTTCTCTCATATGGGTTTATAGTATGATGCAAAGTGTGTACCTGTAGGCTGTAGCTTTTGAAATATGATGTTCGTCATCTTTTCCAACAAATCCATGATAGTTGCAACTCTCTGACACCGCCTTGTAATATTAATTTAATGAAGCACATCGATTGTTTCTACCACATAATTTTTAAATGAAATAAGTTCTTGTTACTGGAGGTTGCAGTTATGTATTTATTCTATCCTTTTAGGGTTTGATTTACTAATTGTCCGAATATGATGTGATAGAAATGATTCTTTCTGATAAGTGTATGGTCTGTGATAGTTTCTGACATATTACGTCTGCTCTAATGCCTTCATCTATGCAGCCTCTTTTAAAATGTATTTCTCTCATATGGGTTGATACAAAGTGTGTACCTGTAGGCTGTAGCTTTTGAAATGTGATGTTCGTCATCTTTTCCAACAAATCCATGATAGTGGCAACTCTCTGCCTGGAGATACTATTACAACGTTTACATTCAAGCACCTTTTCCATTTATTTTCATCAGGTGCTGGGGATGGGGAGGACCTTCTACAAAGTTGGTAGGAAAATCACTATTAATAGCCAAGAATTTTCATGTTTCCAAGTGCTATGGTTTAGTGCCTAAATGAATGTTTTGCAGTCATCTCAAGACATGTTTTATGGTTTATTGTCACTAATATTAGTTGAAAATTTTTAATGCTACATTTTGAATGTTTATAACACCCACTTGAACACCCAGATTGCAAGTTTCCTTTTTGAAAGGTTAAATGTACCAGTACCGCACTTTTTTCAGGATTTCATTTTTTGGTTTTTGCTACTTATCTTATAAGCAATCTATGTGCACATTAGATTTTTGATCTGATTCTAGTCTGGTGGTAGTGGTTTTTTTATGTCAAAGCTGGGGATTCTTTTTGTTAAAAAAGCACTAGTGCACGAGTTCCTTCTGGCCTGTGTTTTGATAAAGGCTCCCTGTTATGTTATGGTGTTTTTGTTGAATGTCATGATTATACACCTTATTCTCTTCTTTGATATTCTAGTAACAATATTCATTTTAAATATTCAACAGTCTTCCTTCTGAAGGAGTATTAAGTTTACGTGCTTTCTTTTCCCCAAAGCATCCTATGTCAATTTCATGGTTTTCTTTCAGTGTTCAACCTCATGTCTCTCCCAACATTTTGAAAGGTAGAACTTTTTCCATGTATTATACTGGTTTAGCAGAATAAATTTCATTACCAACAGAGGTTAGTTAATGTTGTGCGTTTCCTTTCCTCTTCCATGTAACATTGGCAGCTTGATATCGATATTAGTTTATGTTTCTCTCAGTTATCTGGTTTTCTGCTTCCACAGTTCTTGTTCTGTCAATGATACTGGTTTAGCAGAATAAAATTAATTTCAAGCAGGGTTTAATTAAGATTGCACATGTCCTAATCTCCTCCATGTTATGTCGGCAGCTTGATATTGATATTGGTTTTTGTCTCTCTCAATCAGCTGGTTTTCTGGAGACACAGTTTCTGTTATTGTATGCAGTAAAACTTTAGTGGTTTATGGCACTTTCCCTTATGCTTGCAGGAATCATTTAGACATTGCATTGAGCCTGTTTGTGCTGGTTTGACAAGGCTCCCACTGGAGGAGACTCCTTAACATGCTATTGAAGTTAGTTTGCCCTTGGATGATAAAATGTTGGATGAACCTTTTCCAGAGGCTCTCTGTCTCAATCCAATGGCAATTGAAGATGCAAATGGCGTGACTAATAAAGATGAAATAATTGAGGATCAACATCATAACATGCAAGTAGAAGCTGTTGCAGAGGTGATCTGTAGGCTGCCTTCTAGTCATGAACAATGTGTGGTTATTCCACAAGATGTGCTGGAAAAGCAACAAAATTTTGCTTCTCCACATAAGGGGAGAGTTCGATGGACGATTTCGGACACACTTATTCTAATCAATGCAAAACAACTGGAGAAGAATGTGCACTCTGCTGATGCAGTCACAAAGAGAACAAAATCAGCTCTTGAGAAGTGGAGACTAATTTCAGCACAGTGCCAAAAGAATGGCCTTCATCGCAATGGTACTCAATGTCGTGACAGGTGGGAACATATCATACCAGACTATAAGAAGATCAGGGATTTTGAAAGAAATCTTCCCCTGGGCATGAATGCTTTTGGAACATGATGGCAAAGGAGCGGATGGATAAGAAGTTGCCTACAAACTATGCTAAGGAAGTTTATGAAGCAATAGAAAAGTATTTTGGTCAAAATCAAATTAGTAGTCCTGCAGACATGATTATTGACACATCTGCATCAGATCATAGAGCTTTTGATGAATGCCATTTTCCTGTGAAAAATTCACCCCCACAGGACAATGGATCTCTGGAGTCGCCATTTCAGAGTGTGAGTGATAGTTCCTTTGATAGATGTCACCAGTATGCAAGAAAGAGGCCAAAAATTGTTTCTGATACGGCAGATCTGGTAGCAACCCTTGTTGAGAACAATAAGATGTTAATTACTAATCTGAAAATGGCTGAGGAAGGGCACATGAAATGCCATGAAAGATATTGTAGTATGTTTGAAAGGAGAATGGAAATGGATGAAAAGTTCCTGAACCATCATGCAATGAACATGCAAAGAGTTATCAATGTTGAAGAGCAGAAGGTGAAAGCGCAGCATGATTTAGTTTCTGCATTAAATACTATTGGGAAAGCAATGCTGAAGATTTGTGAGTCTGTTGACAAACAAGTTTGATCTGTCTCATTTGCCTTTTTGTTTCCTGAACACAATGGGGCTTAACTGGAACCATCAACAGCTATAACTTGTCATGCATGTTGCTGTCCCTCTCTTGGCAAAATGGAGTCTGTTTGCACTAGATTTTAGGAGTGTCTGCGAAATCTATGAACAAACAAGTGTATATGTAGTTTTGTAACTTTGTTCAAAATTGTGTCTGCCTGGAAAAAGTGGTGGTATTTCTGTAGACTTTTCAAAACTGATAAACTTGTTGCTAGAATTATAAGTCTCGAGTAATTTTTGGGAAGGCCTTCTTGCTTGACTCAATTGCCATGGATCGGTTTATCTTTTGGATATCCCCATTAAATTTTCTTTATTGTTGGATTCAAGTTGATTGTAATGTTACCGATTTTAATTTTAGCAGCTACTCTTGTTATAGTTTGATTAGGTGTTATTTGATAATATCCAGCCAGATTTAGTGACTTTGTAGAACTTAAAGAGTAAATTACTGATCAAGTAATTTGTGTCACGAACTGCATCTTGACTGGACTGGACTTTGTAGAAGTTAAGAGTAAATTACTGATCAAGTAATTTGCATCATGAACTGCATCTGGAATGGACTGAATCTTTCTATGATCATGTAAGAACCCACATATTCCAGTGGAGCGGGTTTCTTGAAGCTGCTTCAAGATTTGAAGTTAAAATTTGACATGTTGCAGTTTATGAGGTTCACTTTTTCAAGAGTCATGCTTGATCAGACAGTGCAACTAAAGAAGGCTTTCCCAACAAATATGATATCACTCACTGCTAGGGCTTCTAGTTCTATCCTTTCAGACTGCTGGAGTTTAATTGTGACTATCGTATTTATAGAAAGCTATTTCCAAGTCCTAGAAATTATATTTGTATTAACTAGGTTTATTGGTTTTAGCCTAGCGTTTTTGAAAATGAAAAGCTGAACTTATTGTTGGAATCTTATATTTGATAATAACGATCATATTACCTAGCCTTGGGGTCTATCCTCTGTTTAACTTGTATTGTTGCATACTTGCATATTTTCTGTAATATTAGCAAGGCTTCTGTTTTTCTGTGATTGGCCTTGTTTGCTATTATAATTATTACAACCATTCATATAATTTTTGACAATTTTTTCAATTGTTTATGATCATCTTGAACTAATTATTTGTTTTTCAAAGCTTTCGCTTTTCCTAAAAATGGTTCACCTTTCCTAGCACATCTAACAGGGGCAACCTCTACTGTTCTTTCTTATCTGCCATAATGCACTGGAAAGGAAAATCTAAATTGTTCCTCCAAATGTCATTGACATCGGATCTGTTTTTTACAGAAAAGAGTTGCTTCACTTGTAGGTCAAGTATATGCTGCACAGCTATTTGTTAGTTAGCACTGAGACTCCTCTATGGTTTATGCAACTCTACTTCATGCTTGCAGGATTTGTTGACATTGTTCAACTTTTATGCGCTGGACTTGCAAGATTCATGTTGGAGGTTGCTCCCTAACATGCCATTGAAGTTGCTTTCCTTTGGGAGATGAGATGTTGGTTGAACCATTTTCCGAGGGCCTCTGTATCCCATCAATAGGACCTGAAGATCCAAATGCTGTAATTAATACAGAGCAACAACCTAACCAGCAGATAACGGCTCTACCAGAAGTAATATGTGGTCTGCCATCTGCCAAGGAAGAAGTGACACCACGTGAAAAGAGGAAACTTTCTTCTGAACACAGGGGAAGAGTTCGATGGACAAGTTCAGACACACTTATACTAGTCAATGCTAAATTGCTTGAGAAAAATATGAGTTCCATTAGTGCTGCAATGAAAAGGCCTAAATCAGCTATGGAGAAATGGAGAACCATTTCAGCTCATTGTCATGAAAATGGTCTTGACCGCAATGGAACGCAATGTCGGGACAGGTGGAAGCATATTTTACCAGACTATAAAAAGATCAGGCATTATGAAAGAAACCTTCCACCTGGCCATATGAGCTACTGGAACATGACAGCTAAAGAACGCTTGGATAAAAATTGCCAACTAACTATACGAAGGAATTATATGAAGCAATGGGAAAGCACTTTGGCCAAAAGGGAAATGATGCTGGAGACTTGATTATTGACACATCTGCATCAGATCATGGAGTATTTGAAGATTGCCATACTCCTGCCAAAAATGTACAACTTCTTGAGAATGCAATGCCCGACACATTGTTTCAGAGCCCTGGTGATACATCCACCGATAGGGACAAGCAGTACTTGGAGAAAAGGCGGAAAATAGCGTCAAAGACAGCGGCTATCAAAGCAACGTTGTCTGAGAACAATAAGTTGATCAGTTCAAATCTTAAGCTAGCCGAGGAGGGGCGAATGAAACGTCACGAGAAATATTGTAATATGTTTGAACGTAGAATGGAGATGGATGAAAAATATCTAAACCATCATGCAATGAATGTGCAACGGATGATCAATGTGGAGGAGCAGAAGGTTAAAGCACAACATGACTTGGTTTCAGCATTGAATACTATTGGGCAGGCAATGTTGAAGATTTGCGAGTCACTTGACACTAAAATTTGACTTTTCTTTGTATTATCTTCTGTAGTTATTGTAGTGATTAGAAATGTATTCTCACTGTCATAATTAGCACCTATTTATCCATACTTCGCTGTACCTGTTGTGTTATATGAAATATAACTTGTGCTGCATTTATGAGCACATTTACTACTACTGCCTGTGATTCAGAATTTTTGACAGCAGTAGGAGCTTACAGATGATCTTCTTGCCAACCAATGTTCTTTTGCATAAGAACTAACTGGAATATTATAGAATTAATTGATAGCTAGCATTGTGTTCTAAGTTGACCAATAATCTTCCTCTCTTCGGAGTTATACCATGTTCTGACCTATGTTTCTCAGGTTGAGTACCTCTTACAATCCTACTTACTGTCTATTAACATCTAGACAAGGATCTCAGGGATCTTGTAAGCTTTCAGTCATCTATATTTCAAATTATGAATTGCAAAACGAAACCTGGAATGAAAGTTTGTATAGTAGAAGTTTAATTCCATCAACAAGTGGAGTCAGTTTCGACTGAATTTATTTTCTATTCTGGAACTATGCATTAATTGTTTCAGTTAGTTTCATTCCTCTTCAGGACAATTTTTAAGTACAAGCTGTTTTGGTTTGTAGGTTTTAAATTATACGATTAATTTATATGGGTATATTTTGCATTTTAGGTCTGTATGCTTCCTTGTTTTACCACTTTTTAAGATAATCATATTTTGCTGGATAATGGCTCAATTGTATCCTCTCTGCAGATAAGGTTCTCTCGGAACAAATACTAATGTGTTTTCATGGAATATCATTACACGAGTTTATTTGTGTGACATGGATGCTGTCCACACTGTCTTTTTTTGTATGACGTTTCATGTGTTAGTGTTGCTATCTTGTTACGCCAAATGATCCAATACTGATAACAGTAGTCAATATCAATGGTTGCAATTGCATGGTCGTTGATCGCGTCAATATCAGCTGTTCGTTGATGACATGCAACACAAAAATAAAGGCTCTGCTATAGTTAACCACAAGGGCAAATAAGAAGCTGCACAAGATCAATAATGCCGATGCAGATGGCCTTCCCGGCTTTCACTCCATTCGAGATCCTCACTCACTGTCACTCACTTTACGCTGACAAAATTGTGTCAGGAACCTGCAACCATTACATGTGAACATTGTCTTTGACAGATGCTTTGGTTGAATGTCCTTATGCAAGAATTAATTCCTGAGCTGGTGTATGTTAGATTGCTGGCGTTGGTGTGTTGCTGCGTTTTTAGTTCCAGGAATAGAGGAATACAGACTCACCTGTCTTGTCCATATTAAATCCACAGCTATAAACAGATTTCTATCTTGGTCATCTATGCCTTCGCTCTTGTTGCATGTGAAACACATGTAGGAACCCCAATCAAAAATATAGGAAGCCCCAATCAAAAATACAAGATTCTCTCGATGGATGAATGCAACAAATGCTACTCAAAAAACAGTTATATTTTACAACAAAAACACACCTTATCTTCTTACCGATGGAGGTCACGAGGTTGAGTCTGTCTTGTGCAATCTATGGGAAGAAATTTTACAGTATTTTTCATGCTCGGATCACCATTGATTGAGATAGCCTTTAATCTTGTCATAAGACCTGAATAAAAAGAGAATTGACTTCCCTGGCCATGTTTGTGAGGACCTAAGCATGACTTTTTGTGGGCATTCCATGCTTTGTAGGAATATTTTCATACATTAGAAGACATCGCAGCAGCTGCTGGTAGCTGCATCAGGGTCAAAGAAAGTGCAGGGGAAGAAGTTCAGAAGATTATTATTTTATCAGACCCTTCTTGTTGAGGGAATTAGAAGCAACCACTGATTCTGGCATGGTTGTAGGAAAGGGCAGCTTTGGCAACACTTATCTGGTAACAATGAAAATGATGTAGACCTTGATTTTTCCATGAAAGTGTCAATCGTAGGGCTTCTGTATGGCTGCAATATCCTATAAATATGAGGTTATTTTGGTAATGAATGACTCTCAATGTGTTATTGTTATATAATCTTAAACAATATCTGGTAAGGAGTTAATGTCCCTTGTGTTAATATATATCCAACCTATATTTTATTAGTATTATTTATATTTATCAAATTTGTTGCAGACCTATACCATGTTTGTTTAAATATTTTCGGTGTGTTTAAATATTTATGCTGTTGTTTTAGTTACATGCTCATGTTATTTAAACACATAATAATGTAATCGTAGTAATCCCAAAAAGTTGCAAAAAGTCTGGAAGGCATTGAAAAGTAAGGATTTTTAGGTACGATAGAGCAATCTCTTTTGTGGACATCTCTATAACTGATGAATAGAGCCAGCAACGGGGAATATTGTGTTGTTTCCATGAAAAATTTGGAGAGTGACTTGACATTATACTAGAAATAGTAAACCCTAATGCATACCACTTAATGACCAAGGTATATAGCTTAACAATGTTATAGTCCTAACAGACAAGCCAACTATAATATTTTTAATCCCTAATTTAAGGTAGTGCCACGATGGCAAAAAAAATAAAATATATATGTTGTGTGTTCTAGTGGGCACTACCACTATATGCAACATGTGGTCGATTATGCTATAAGCAATTTTAAGCAAAAACTTCATTTTGGTGATCAAAATTGGGGAAATGGGGGCACATGGTGCTAGAGTGGTGGAAGCAGACGTTTAAGAGGTGAAAGAGATGGGAAATGAATCAATGTTCAACCACTACATCATGTGGAGTGAAGATGGTGTAGTAGTGAGTAGATTGGTCTATTGTGCCGGGAGTGAACTACGCTTTGGACTGGTTCATTGTTTCCACTATTCCATACTACTTAATGACTAAGGTATAAGCCCCGACTATGCTAAAGAGACATACAAGAAAGCTATAATATTTTTAATCCCTAATATTGCGATGCCACCGTGGCAAAAATAAAGTATGTGTTTTGTTTTTAGGTGGTCACCACCACCATAGGCAACAAGTAGTTAATTATGCTATGTAGTTTCAAGCGAGAGGTTCCATTTTGGTGATTGTCATCGGGGATATGGTGACACGTGGTGTGAGGTTTGTGGTAAAAAACATATATGAGGTGACATAAATGGGAAACAACTCGATGTTCATCCATTGCATCATGCAAAGTTAAGATGGTTTGGTGGTAAGAGTGGACTTGTCCATCGTGGTGGGGATGAACCACAACCTAGAATGGCTCCATCATTTCTAGTGGGTTCACGCTATAATATTTTTAATCCCTAATTTAAGGTGGTGCCACTGTGAAAAAAAACAAAATATACATGCTTTGTTTTTTGGTGGGCACCACCGCAATAGGCATCATGTGCTTGATTATGCTAAGTAGTTTCAAGTAGAGAGGTTTCTTTCCAGTGATTGTCATTGGGGACAATGGCACATGATGTGAGGGTAGTGGCAACAAACGTGAAGGAGGTGACGGAGATGGGAAACGAGTCGATGTTCAATCGCCACATCATGTGGAGCGATGTTGGTGTGGCAAAAAGAGTTTATCGGTCTATCTCGGATGGGGTAAACCACGACTGGATTGACTTTATCATTTCCACTGGGTTCCTCATTTGCAACATCGTATGGATCTCGTCTATGGTTCTCCGCCTATCTTGTAAGATGACATCTTCGCTTCATGATTTTCCCCTCATAAGGGTAAAACACTTAATGACATCCCTTGTTTTCCTTGGGGTGATGGATGTTTACAAATATTTTTCCTTTCGAGTCTTGACACAAATGTCTGCACCTATATTTGATTTGATTTGATCGGTAAATGATTTTTACCTGAGCTATGAACCGAGGGGTTATGGGGACCCCACCCTTACAGTACTAGATTCGACCTGTTTACAAAGACATGGTGATCAACAGATGAAACAAAAGATTTTGCCACCCCGAACCCCCAAAAAAACTATATACCTAGCTATATAACAAAAACTAGAGCAACCACAAGAAAATTACTCAAAAATTCTATGACTTACACCTTGATCCAAGACTCGGCCACATCCTTGCATCTTTGACAACAACTTCTTCCGCGACCTCTGCGTGCGCGTTTGTGCTTGTTGAATCTTTGTTTTGCTTCCCCGGCCTTGGTTGCCTTTGAAAGGAATGCGTAGGCATACTTACCCTTAGCCATGAGCCGGAAATGTTGGCCGAGGTCGAGTCGATTGGAGAGGTTTGGTATTCCAGTCCAGGGGGGCTTGATATGGGCGGATCCCGCATCCTTCAATCGACACTTTTGGTGGACCGCAACAACAAACTCTCACAACATAGAGTTCCTTTTTTCCAGTTCTACTACCAGCTCCCTTGCATCAGGAATGGGCTCGCCGCTTGCCGATACTCTATGAAATGTCAGAGGCACATAACCGAGCAACCGCTTCCTCCAAGCCCTCCGCGTGCTTAGGCCAGATGATATGCCGAGCAATCAACAAAGCCTCCTTATTACCGCCTAATAGTAAAAGATTAGAAAGAAACGTAGAAGCAATTTCTGTGTTAACTCGAGCCCTACCTCTCCCCGAAGGTATCGGTCCCCCAAAATTCTTTCCACGACATTGCAAACCGAACTTGATCCAATTATGAAAACCTTTCTCTGGCGGGACTAAGAAATGCAGTCGTAAAAGGCCATCTCCTTGGTTTCTCCTTTCAAAAACAAGGTCGGGAATGGTGGTATGGCCATGACCCTGTCATGAACCCTCGACAAAACCAAGTAAAAAGGTGAGTGGGATATGAAATTGGGCCTTCTTAAAATCGGGCTCCCACGCGTCGAGCCACTCATGCAGGGGCCTGAATAAATTCCGCATCCTTTGAAATGATTTCATTTAATCCGACAACCTAGAAGCATCATTGGAGATGGTGGTCTCATCAACTTGCAAGACCCCTACGTTAGCCAAAAAATCTGCTGCCCTAGTAGCCTCCCTAAAAATGTGACTAATACTCCAAAAGTCCAATTTGTTGAGCCAAAAAAGAATGTTGGCGACATAGACATCCAGAGCCCAATTGAGAGCTTTGCCATTTTTAACCGCTTGAACTATGATTTGCGAATCCCTTTCAATTTGAAGGTCAGAGCTCCCACATTCAATGGCCCTTTTGACCCCAAAAAGAAGAGCCCGAGCTTTAGCCATATTACAAGTCCCAACTAGAAGATGAAATGAGCCAACGCTTATCAGTCCCCCTTTCTCATTTCGAAGAACGCACCTTGCCCCTAAAAGACCGAGGTTCCCCTTGTGCATCTATACTTTATTAATAATATTTAAAGTTGTTTAATTTGTTACAACCCTTACAAAATGTGTCAAAATTTATTCTTAATATACCATGTTTTTATGTTGTGATGTTTTTCTCAAAGAAGTAACCCAACATAGGTCTATTTCTTGTAACTTCTGCTTAATATACAAAATGTAGAGGCTAATTTCAATCGCTGAGAGGCTCACATATCTCAAAAATATTCTATTCTTTCAAAACACTAAATCATGCCTTTTTTTAAGGCTCTGTGCACCTATTTGTAGCAACCGCATCAGTGGGCCATCACAAGAAGGGAATGTTAAAGTCATTGAATGTTCTTGTGGTGAGGTACAATGCAAAAATACAAGGCACCAACAACATGGCTGATGGGATGTTTTGTGTTCCTGTGAGAACCATCACCATGGTCAACATGCGACATTTTCACTTCATACTATTTCACCTCATCATAGTGCTGCTCAAAAGTGTCCTATTTATTGTAACCCTTACAACATGTGTCAAAATTTATTCTTAATACACCATGTTGTTATGTTATGAGGTTTTTTGACAAGGAAGTGATCCAACACAAGCCTCTTTCTTCTAACTTATGCTCAAAATATGAAATGAAGACACTGATTTCAATGATTGGGAGATCCACATGTCTTGAATAGACTCTATTATTTCATAACACTAAATTGTGCATTTTTTACACTCTCAACATCGATTTGTAACAAACAGATTGGTGGACCACCACAAGAAGGGAATGTTAAAGTCATTGAATGTTCTTATGGTGAGGTATAATGTAGAAAATACAAGGCACCGCCAATTTCACGATGGGATGTTTTATGTTCTGCGAGTGCCATCACCATGGTCAACATGTGACATCTCCATTTCATACTATTCCACCTCATAAGAGTGCCACTCAAAGGTTAATTAGCACTATTTTTTTATTGATTGTGTGTCAAGAGAGGAGTTAATGTCCCCTTCATTCAAATGTATCGATATATATTTTATTAATAATATTTAAAGTTATTGAATTTGATGTGACCCTTAGAGTATGTGTTGGAATTTATTCTCAAGTATGTCATATTTTTCGTTGTTTTTACCATTTTTAGTAAGTTCAATACTTATATTATTAAAACACATAACAATGTCATTGCACAAATCCTTAGAAGTCACAAATCCATATAAAAGTAGGTTGTTTCATGTTGGTAGAGCTAACATTACTAAAAACAATTATTGACATTGGGAATTTTGAACGAGATGAGATTTCTTTAAAAGTTATCTCCGAATTCGTTGCCTCAACTATTCTCAAAACACACCCCTTTCTCCCTATAATGATAACAAAAAATGGAATGTCATCCATATGTGATTTATCACAATAAAGAAGAGGATCACCTATGTTCCATACACTAGATTGCCGACCACGACATTTTTTCTCCATTGATCCCCTTCTTCATCACCCATATTCCACACATGATATTTTAGCTTCGATCCTCTCTCTTTAACTTCTTCTTTACCTCCCCTTCGACATCTCCATTACACCTCTCGCGTGTGATTGCTAGTATTATATAAAAAGGAACAAAAGAACAACATGGATTTCTTTAGAGCTTAAGTATGTGGTAAAACTTTTGTTATGTTGCCGATGACTTAATTCTAATGGCAGAGTCAATCCAAGACCTAAGAGATCACCTACATTCTCTACAACTCTTTTGCAAAGAAGTTGGTATGTAGGTAAACATTGACAAAACCAAAATTATGATTTTCTCAATGAAAAGGAAGAAGCAACATCTTGACTTTTGGTTTGCGGGAGTCTTTTAAAGTGGTGTCGAATATGATGCAGAGCATCTCATGATGCTTGAAGGAACATGAACAAACCATAATAAGCCTTCTTAAGGCATTAAACTACGTACTACGTGTTTCAAATAAGTTTCCCTCCAAGAAGTTTGATTTTTGAATATTTGTAATTGTAGACATCTAAAATATCGACATGATTAATTACGATTAATTTGTCCCGCAACATCATCTATATCTATATAATAATTAATCGCAAGGTTAATTATTATTTAATCCATTTAATCATAATTTATCATTTATCCCATTTTCATCATTAATCTTTTTAATCCATTATTATATCCTATTATCCTATTTTAATCCCCATTAAATTTTTAAAGGAATTTAATATTCCAACATCTACCTACCCACCTACTCTACATATCCCTACACGCAACCTTTCCATGTAACTTCACCCCTAATCATCTTTTATTAACCTAATCTAATTCTAATCCTAATCATATCCTCACCTCTAAATTTAGAGGCTTCTATTTCTAGAAGCCTCTCTAAATTTCCCTTTTTTATATTTAGAAATTCAAATATATCTCCCCGCCTCCATTTCAATGGAGGCTTCTTGAAATTCTAGAATTATCCAATTATAAATCTTTCAATTCTCACATGCATCATCCACCCGTGATCCAAATCCAACATGGCTTCATCTTAGCCATTGAATCCTCCACCCATCAACTATAAATCTAGCTCTCCTCCTCCATGAGAGCAATCTTAAGAATCCATAACCAAACTTTGCCATTTTTATCATGCACTATATCAATCCATCTTCAATCCATTTATCCACAATCAAATTCATCCTTCATCAAGCAATCATCAAGCAAAATCAAGGGGATGTGTTGCCTAAGTGACCTGCAAAAATCTAAAGCATCCAAGTTCAATCCAACATCTTGAGCACATCCAAAGCATGAAGGGAGATCTTCATTTGGTACGTGAAGGTATTACATTCTCTCTCCATTCCATCAAACTCAATCTGAAGTAGTGTATTAGATTGTTAGTTATGAATCAACTCATTTTGATTTCTTGTTTGCATTTTCACTTACATATCTTTTTACATTTACAATAATTATGTATGTAATAACTCCTCTAAGAGTAAAAGTAGGAAAATAGGTGTCAAGGTAAATATGAGCTGTTCTTACACCATATTGCTATGTAGGAGGAAGGATTATGATATTATGAGGATATGTTTAGTTGTCATAACAATGTGTTAGTTGGAAACAACATCCAGAATCTATTCTTATTTTTAAGTTGAGTGAAAATCTCAACCGGTGAGTCAAAGTCTTATCTTAGAAACAAGATCATATAGTTGTTATGGTAATGAGAAATAAAAGGAATGGGTCGAATGTCTCTATGGGAATAAGGATTTTAGGAAGGGGGAGTTAGTTAGGGAGCATGCAGTGTGTAAGACAGTAAGGGAGGAGAAATGAGGATAGTAAAAATGAAGAATCCTCATGTAAAGATTTGTAGAGTTGTTAAGACAAGGTAATGGGCATGTAATTGGTGTTCATTCAACTCCTCGACATGTATGAAGGTACTTTTAATGATACTAGTCTCATATTTCAATGAAATTATTAAATTGATATGAATTCACTTTAAGACTGCAAGTGTCTTGTGTAAGGTTTCCATTGTTCTCTAAGTGATATTGTGTGGGTAAAGCAACAAGAGGATTAGCTCAAATAAACTCATTTTGGGATTCTATAGATCTTAACTCAATTAGAGAATGAAATTCACATGACATTTATATGGTGTCCTTCCATTTAGAGTGTTAGATAATCTTCGTGGGTCAAGAAAATTCAATCTTCCCAAAACCCTATTAAACCATACCTTTCATGGTTTTGGGCATATCTTATATTCTAAGAATTTCCAGGCTTCCAAATTATATATATAATAATTATGATAGTGTGAAGGAAAACATGATAGTCTAAAACATGCCCGAGAAAGTCTTAAAAATAGTCACAAAATTGGGCATATCTCGAACACCATTGATCAAAATGTCAAGAAATCAAAACCCATGTGCAAAAATGTTGTTTTCTACTTTAGTACCAAATTTGGTTCCTTTATGATTTGTAAAAATAATTTATTAATGAATCTCCTATCAAGACACTATTTGTTGTTTACTAGTAAATTTGAGTTTGAATGAGATTTTGTGCCTTTAAGGATTATAAATCATGACATTGCGGTAGTGGATGACTACACAAGTAGGGGATAAAATTTTATAGGTTAGTCATATAGAAAAGGATGTGAAATATACCTTAACAATAAACAAAATGAAGTAAATTCTTAATCGCCACGTATTATGGAAATTGTGCAAACCAGTTTTGGGACATCAATGATAACTTTTGCACGGAGTTTCCAAGTCACACAAAATTTTGACTGTAGATGTATTATGCCATTCTCCGATGTGCTTTCATCCATTCTTCTTGAAGGCACGTGACACTTATTTTATGAGGAAATTTTAGTTCAATGTCTTAGAAGCCTAAATGATGGTCCTAGAGGCAAATATGAGCATACTATAAAAAAATCACATATACTTTGGAATGCATGGAGAAGTTTTTTTACCATGTCTAAGATGATCTATAAGGTTCAGTCCCTCATACTTCAAATTTGAACCATTTTTGCTTCAAAACCTTGTTAAGAGACAAATAGACTAAAGGGGCTAATGATGGAATCAAATTGAGAAGTTGTGGAATCAAACGATGGAATATTGAGATGAAATTTTGCATGCATTTGTAAGAGGGTAATTGGTGTCCGAAAATACAGTTCATATTTTGAAACTCCTTGTAGTTTGTTCTAAGCTATAAGGTTTGAAGGATAAGAAGGCTATAAGTACAAGAAGAGTAAATTAGCAAGTATGTATCTTTTGGTGGTGTTGATTATTTTGGATGGGTTATAGTAGGGTACACTAGAGATGGTAGTAAGCATTAGAAAATGACGCCTATAAAGACTACTGTCATGATATCTCTTAACGATCCAAGTGACAATCAAATTCTGAGTAAGGTGAGTTCTTATGTCTTGGCTAATGAATGTTATGATCTCCTCCATCCCAATTAAAAGGATCAATATTGCATTTGAAAGGACTGTAGGTTCTTGATAACTAACTTTACATGACCATGATCGGTTGATATGAGAATAAGCCGAGCTAAGATTATGCATCATTTGTGGTATACGAGCGAAGGATACCTCTTGTATTTTCATATTTTGTGCTATTGTGGATAATACAATGCAATTTGCAGGTGTTTATAAGAAGAGACTACATGTAATCAAGGACTAGAAAGGCTTAAGGAAGGTAGTGAGGCAAGAATAAACCCTTAAACCCATAAAGGGTTGAAAGGAGTCAATAGCCCAAGGTGAAACAAACTTTGGTGAGACAAGTGAATAGACCAAGAGACTAGGGTGCAAAAGACCTAGGTCAGAGGATCAATAGACCAAGGTGGAAAAGACTTATGTGAAGATCTTAGGGAATTAGAGAGATTAAGCAACATCAAGGGCTTAGAAGAAGAGAAATGCCATAGAAGAAGGAAAGACTTAGTTTCAGATGAAGAGATAAAGGAACTAAGAGAGAGGATTGAGAAATTGGGGTCCATGATAGATACCATGATGATCCAAGAAGTTGGATGGAAATTGAGAAAGAAGGTGAAGTGGCCAATCAAGCTACTCATAGAGAAGAAGAGGAGGCAAGAGCTGATTGCATTGGAAAAATAAATGAAGAAGAAGAATGAGTTACCTTGTGAAGATGTGAAGAGAGTTCTCATTGTGGAGAACATGAGAGAAGTGCCAAAAGAATCACTTGAGAAAGAAAAGGAGAAGAAGAGAGTGTCCATGAAGGAGACACTATTGAAGATGTTTTGGTATCTTGCTATGATTTCTAACTTTGTGTTTTAGTTTGTATATACAAGTGTGAAGAGTGGTCTTAAGAAGATCAAGGACATGACCTTGAAGATAACAAGAAATGGGTCAAACAAAGAACCTATTGAGAGAGATGGAGGAATGAAAGAACTTGTGATAGTTCATGAGGAAGAGATGCATTTTAAAGCATCCATGAAAGAAAAGGTTGATAAAACACAACAACAAGCAAGTAAAGAAGAAAATGAGTCAGATTCAGACTTCTATGATGTTTTAGAGGATGTTCTAGAAGAGATAGATCAAGTACACCAAAAGGAGATGTTGATAAATAGTGAAGTCTTGAAGATAAATGTAATCATACATCAACCTATGGGAAAAATAGAGAAGAGTTCAAATGCTGATTTCAGTCATGTATACAAGGAGAAATGTTCAAGAAGTCAAACCATGGAAGAGCATACACCAAACCAACAAGTTATCAAGAATGTAAATTTTATTTCAAAATCTGATTTTGTTCCTATATCTAATGCAAATATGAAAGTTGGCACAAGAGCATGGCTACAAGTTTCCTAAATGGCTCAAGAAATTAGATGGTAAGGTGAAAACTAAAGTATGGATGGCTAAGAATGCAATAGGTAACGATAATACATATCAAGAAGGTGTATGCTATGATGATGGACTTGATTAGGTGATGATAATACCAAGAAGCCTTTGGAAGAATGTTGAAGCCATTTCAAGCATGCAAGAAGCATTCAATGAGCAAAAGAAGTACACAAGAAAGATAAAAGGTAAACATGTTGTTGATAATGATTTGAATGATGACACTTGTGAATATACTTGCATTTTATTGCCTCAAATCAGTTTAGAAGAAGATGAAGTGTGGAAGAGCATGTTTTTGCTAACCTATATGCAGTAAGTGAAGGATTTGGTTTGGATTGTAAAGATCATTGTTATAATCATGTAATGGAAAAGAGTGAAGATGATTCATACCTCTTGAATGAAACTAATAAAAATTGTTGAGAAAAGAAGTCTTCGAAAGCGTATGTTGATACAAAATAGGATATGGAAGAAGAAAACATAGACTTATCTCCAAAATTTGTGAATAATATGATGATATAGATGATGTTACATTGAGTGAAGAGATAAAGAAGATCAAGGAGCTATTGAGTCCTTCAAGAGGGCTGCATACAAGTTCAGATTAGAATGAGGAACTTATTGATCAAAATGAGGATGAGACAAGACTAGAGAAAAGCATGATGATGATGGCAGATTTGAGAAAAGAACAACAACATGGAGACAATCAAGGGGCTACATGGCCTCAATTTTGGCATCTAACCTTGATTTTGATGTTTTGAGTGCAAGTTTGAAAGTTGATGAGATGAATGAAGTTAATAATTCAATGAACAAGCTCTTAAACCAAGGAGAACAAGTACTATTTGAAGACATGAATGTTAGTGAAGAATGAACATGGAGTTTTGCAGTTGAAAGAGAGGAGGAGACTATACAGAGAGAGAGAGATAGAGAAATAATAAGATAAAGGAAAAAGACTACATCAAGAAGATTTAAACACCGATTCTACAAAAGAGACCATGGGATCCAGACATACAAATGAACAAGCCATAATAAGCCTTCTTAAGACATTAAACTAAGTACTAGGTGTTTCAAATAAGTTTCCCTCCAAGAAATCATATTTATGAATATTTGTAATTATGTATGTAATAAATATCTCGTGAGAGTAAAAGTAGGAAAATAGGTGTCAAGGTAAATATGAGTTGTTCTTACACCATATTGCTACGTAGGAGGAAGGATTAGGATATTAAGAGGACATGTTTAGTTGTCATAACAATGTGTTAGTTTGAAAAACATCTATCATCTATTCTTATTTGTAAGTTGAGTGAAAATCTCAACAACTAGTGAGTCAAAGTCTTATCTTAGAAACATTATCATATACTTGTTATGGTCATGAGAAATAAAAGGAATGGGTTGAATGTCTCTATGTGAATAAGGAGTTTAAGAAGGGGGAGTTAGTTAGGGAGCATGTAGGTGTGTAATATAGGGCAAAGGAGAAATGAGGATAGGAAAAAATCAAGAATCCTCATGTAAAGAGTTGCATAGTTGTCAAGACAAGGTCATGGGCATGTAATTGGTGTTCCCTCAATTCCTCAAACATGTATGAAGGTAATTTTAATTATACTAGTCTCATATTTGAATGAAATTGTTAAATTGATATAAATTTGCTTTAAGATTGCATGTCTTGTGTAAGGTTTCCAATGTTCTCTAAGTAATATTGTGTGGGTAAAGTAGTAAGAGTCTTAGCTCAAATAACCTCCTTTTGGGATTCTATGGACCCTAAATCAGTTAGTGAATGAAATTCACATGACATTTAAATGGTGTCCTTCCATTCGAGTGTTAGATAATATTTAGGGGTAAAGAAAATTCAATCTTCCCACTCTCGGGTTTTAAAACCCTCTTAAACCAAAACTTTCATGGTTTTGGGAATATCTTGTAATCTAAGAATTTTTAGGATTCCAAATTATATATATATATATATATATATATATATATATATATATATATATATATTGATGAGAAACAGAACATGCATGCAAAATTTGGGTTCATGATATGGTGTACAATGAAATATAATTGAGACAGAGTGAAGGAAAATGTGACAGTCTAAAACAGTATGAGAAAGGCTTAAAAACGGTCACAAAATTGGGCACATCTTGAACACTATTGATCAAATTGTCAAGAAATCAAAAAACCATATGTAAAATTTTGTTTTGTACTTTAGTACCAAATTTGGTTCCTTTTCGATATGTACAAAAGAATTTATTGATGTCTATCCTATCAGGACTATATATGTTCTTTCTTGGTAAATCTAAGTTTGAATGATTTTTTTGCCTTTTTAAGGATTATGAATCATGGCATTATAGTAGTGAAAGATTACACAAGTTGAGGATAAAATTTTAGAGGCTTTTCATAGAGAGAAGGATGTGAAATATACCTTTATAGTAAACAAAATGAAGTAAATTCTTATCTGCTATATGTATTGTGGAAATTATGCTAACCCGATTTTGAGATAACGATGATAAATTTTAAACGGAGTTTTCAAGTAACACAAAATTTTGATTGTTGATGTATTATGTCATTCTCCAGATGGATTTTCAGCCATTTTTCTTAAAGGCATGTAAAAATTATTATATGAGGAAATTTCGGTTTAACTATCTTAGAAGCCTAAATTGTGGTCCAAGAGGCAAATTTGAGCATTCTATAATATAAATTACACATCGACTATAATGCATTGATATTTGTTTTTGAACATGTTTAAAATGATCTATAAGGTTCAGTCCCTCAAATTTCAAATTTGGACCATTTTGTTTCAAAACCTTTTTAGGAGACATATAGACCTAAAGGGGTTAATGATGGAATCAAATTGAGAAGTTGTGGAATCAAATGATGTAATCTTGAGATGAAATTTCACATGAATTTTTAAGAGGGTAATTGGTGTCCGAAAATACAATTTAGTTTGTGATACTCCTTGTAGTTTGTTCTAACCTATAAGGTTTGTAGGAGAAGAAGGCTACACGTACAAGAAGAGTAAATTGACAAGCATGTATCTTTTGGTGGTGTTGATCATTTGGATGGGTTATAGTAGGGTAAAGTGGATATGGTAGTAAGCATTAGACAATGGAACTTATGAATACTCGTCATGATATCTCTTAATGGACCAAGTGATAATCAAGTGGCAAGTAAGGTGAGTTCGTATGTCTTGGATAATGAATGTTATGATCTCCTCCGCACCAATTAAAAGGTTTAATAAGGAGTGTGGGTTCTTGATAAATACATTTACATGATCATGATCAGTTGATATGCAAATATGCTTTGAGCTACTATTAGGCATCATTTGTGGTATTAGAGTGAAGGATACCTCTTGTATATTCATATTTTTGCCAATGTGGATGACATAATGTCGTTTCCAAGTGTTTATAAGAAGAGACTACATGTAGTCAAGGCCTAGAAATACTTAAGGAAGGTAGTGTGGTAAGAAGAATCCCTTAAACCCATAGAGGTTTGAAAGAAGGAGTCAACAAACCAAGGTGAAATAGACTAGGTGTGAGACAAGTGAATAGACCAAAAGACTAGGGTGCAAAAGACATAGGTGAGAGGATCAATAGACCAAGGTGGAAAAGACTTGAGTGAAGATATTAGTGAAATGGAGAGATTGAGCAACATCAAGGGATTAAAAGAAGGAAATGCAATAGAACTAGGAAAGACTTAGTTTAAGATGAAGAGATAAAGGAACTAAGAGAGAGGATTGAGAAATTGGGGTCCATAATAGAGACCATGATGATCCAAAAAGTTGGATGGAAATTGAGAAAGAATGTGAAGTGGCCAATCAAGCTACTGATGGAGAAGAAGAAGAGGCAAGAGTTGATTGCCTTGGAAAAATAAATGAAGAAGAAGAATGGGTTACCTTTGTGAAGATGTGAAGAGAGTTCTAATTGTGGAGAACACGAGAGAACATGAGAGAAGTGCCAAAAGAAGCATTTGAGAAAGAAAATGAGAAGAAGAAGAGAGTGTCCATGAAGGAGACACTATTGAAGATGTGTTTGTATATTGCTATGATTTTTAACTTTGTATTTCAGTTTGTATATACATGTGTGAAGAATGATCTCAAGAAGATCAAGGACATGACCTTGAAGATAGCAAGAAATGGGTCAAATAAATAACCTATTGAAAGAGATGGAGGAATGAAAGAACTTGTGATAGCTCATGAGGAAGAAATGCATTTTGAAGCATCCATAAAGAAGAAGATAATGATAAAACACAACAAGTAAGTAAAGAAGAAAATGAATCAGATTCGGACATATATGATGCTTTAGAGGATGTTTTAAAAGACATAGATCAAGTACACCAAAAGGAGATGTTGATAAACACTAAAGTCTCGAAGAGAAATGTCATCATACAAAACCTACGGGAAAAATAGATAAGATTTCAAATCTGATTTCAGTCATGCATACAAGGAGAATTTTTCAAGAAGTCAAAGCATGGAAGAGCATACATTAAACCAACAAAGTTCTCAAGAATATAAATTTTGTTTCTAAAGATGATTTTTTCCTATTTCTAATGCAAATGAAGGTGTACAACATGGTGAAAGGAAAAAGAAGATCGATATTTCAAAGTTGGCACAAGAGCATGGTTACAAGATTCCTAAATGGCTCAAGAAATAATATGGTAAGGTGAAAACTCAAGTGTGGGTGGCTAAGAATGTAATTGCTAATAAGCATACATCTCAAGAAGGTGTATGTCGCGATGATGAATTTGAGAAGGTGATGATAACACCAAGAAGCTTTTGGAAGAAGGTTGTAGCCATTTCAAGCATGCAAGAAGAATTCAATGAGCACAAGAAGTACACCAGAGAGATAAAAGGTAAACAAATTGTTGATGATGATTTGGATTATGACACTTGTGAATATAATTTTGATTTATTGCTTAAATTTAGTTTAGAATAAGATGAAGCGTGGAAGAGCATGTTTTTGCTAACCTATATGCAATAGGGAGAGGATCTGGTTTGGCTTGTAAACATCATTTTATGATCATGTAATGGAAAAGAGTGAAGATGATTCATACCTCTTGAATGAAACTATCTTGAGACAAGAAGAAGTGGTGAAAGAGTATACTTGATGTAACATTATTTGGAAGAAGAAAACATAGCCTTAGCTCCTAAATTTGATGAATCATATGATGATATATATGATGTTACATTGAGAGAAGAGATAAATAAGATAAAGGAGCTATTGTGTCCTTTAAGAGGGATTCATACAAATTCAGATCATAATGATGAAATTATTCATCGGATTGAGGATGAGACAAGATTATAGCAAAACATGATGATGATGGCAGATTTGAGAAAAGAACAAAACCATGGAGACAATCAAGGGGATACATGGCCTCAATTTTTTGCATCTAACCTTGATTTTGATGTTTTGAGTGCAAGTTTGAAAGTTGATGAGATGAATGAAGTTAATAATTCAAAGAACAAGCTCTTAAACCAAGGAGAACAAGTACTATTTGAAGACATGAATGTTAGTGAAAATGGACATGGAGTTTTGCATGGTTGAGAAAGAGATGAGGAGGAGACTATACCAAGAGAGAGAGAGAGAGATAGAGAAATAAGAAGATAAAGGACAAAGACTACATCAAGAAGATTCAAACACCGATTCTACAAAAGAGACAATGGGATCTAGACATACAAAGAAGATTGAAGAAGGAAGACATTTGAACTGGGGTTCAAATATTTTTCTTACCTAGGAGTCTAATGCAGGAGCATCTCATGATTCTTGAAGGAACATGAACAAGCCATAATAAGCCTTCTTAAGACATTAAACTAAGTACTAGGTGTTTCAAATAAGTTCCCTCCAAGAAATCATATTTACGAATATTTGTAATTATGTATGTAATAAATATTCGTGAGAGTAAAAGTAGGAAAATAGGTGTCAAGGTAAACTATGAGTTGTTCTTACACCATATTTCTACGTAGGAGGAAGGATTAGGATATTAAGAGGATATGTTTAGTTGTCATAACAATGTGTTAGTTTGAAAAAAATCTATCATCTATTCTTATTTGTAAGTTGAGTGAAAATCTCAACAACTAGTGAGTCAAAGTCTTATCTTAGAAACAAGATCATATACTTGTTATGGTCATGAGAAATAAAAGGAATGGGTTGAATGCCTCTATGTGAATAAGGAGTTAAGAAGGGGAGTTAATTAGGGAGCATGCAGGTGTGTAATATAGGGCAA
Organism: Taxus wallichiana var. yunnanensis; assembly: GCA_018340775.1. Taxonomy (NCBI): domain Eukaryota; kingdom Viridiplantae; phylum Streptophyta; class Pinopsida; order Cupressales; family Taxaceae; genus Taxus; species Taxus wallichiana. The sequence goes on along the minus strand of CM031236.1, from coordinate 525,420,595 downwards.
AGGAGAAATGAGGATAGGAAAAATTCAAGAATCCTCATGTAAAGAGTCAGCAGAGTTGTCAAGAAAAGGTCATGGACATGTAATTGGTGTTCCGTCAACTCCTTAGACATGTATGAGGGTAAATTTAATCATACTAGTCTTAGATTTAAATGAAATTGTTAAATTGATATGAATTTGCTTTAAGACTACATCGTACTTGTGTAAGGTTTCCATTGTTCTCTAAGTAATATTGTGTGGGTAAAGTAGTAAGAGGCTTAGCTCAAATAACCTCCTTTTGGGATTCTATAGACCCTAAATCAGTTAGTGAATGAAATTCACATGACATTTATATGGTGTCCTTCCATTTAGAGTGTTAGATAATGTTTAGGGGTCAAGAAAATTCAATCTTCCCACTCTTAGGTTCTAAAACCCTCTTAAACCATAACTTTCATGGTTTTGGGCATATCTTGTATTCTAAGAATTTCCATGATTCCAAAATTTATGTATATAGTTTGATGATGGAGAAGAAAATTGATGCCAAATTTAGGTTTATGAGATGGTGTACGGTGAATCACAATTATGATAGAGTGAAGGAAAATGTGATGACCTAAAATAGGCTTGAGAAAGGCTTAAGCTGTTACAAAATTGGGCACATCTCAAACACGATTGATCAAAATGTCAAGAAATAAATAATCCATGTGCAAAATTTTATTTTATAATTTAGTACCAAATTTGGTTCCTCACGATATGTAAAAATAATTTATTGATGACTATCCTATCATGACTGTGTATGTCGTTTACTAGTAAACCGAGTTTGAATGAGATTGTTTTGCCTTTTAAGGGTTATGTATCATGAAATTGTAGTAGTGGATGACTAAAAAGTTGAAGATAAAAGTTTAGAGGTTTTCATAGAGAAAAGCATGTGAAATATACCTTAGTAGTAAACAAAAGGAAGTAAATTCTTAACTTCCTGTATTGTTGAAATTATGTGCAAACCTAGTTTTGGGACAACAATGATAAATTTTGCATGGAGTTTCCAAGTCACACAATTTTTTTAAAGTAGATGTATTATGCCATTAGCTAGATGGGTTTACAACCATTTTTCTTGAAGGCACGTGAAAATTATTTTATGAGGAAAATTTAGTTTAGTTGTCTTCGAATCCTAAATGGTGGTCCTAAAGGCAAATTTGAACATACTATAAAAAAAATTACAAATTGTTTGGAATGCACAGAGAGTTGTTTTGAAGATGTATAAGACTATCCATAAGGTTCAGTCCCTCAAATTTCAAATTTGAACCATTTTTGCTTCAAAACCTTGTTAGAAGACAAATAGACTGAAGGGGCTAATGATGGAATCAAATTGAGAAGTTGTGGAATCAAACGATGGAATATTGAGATGAAATTTCGCATGCATTTGTAGGAGGGTAATTGGCATTTGAAAATACAATTCATTTTTTGAAACTCATTGTAGTTTGTTCTAACCTATAAGGTTTGCAGGATAGGAAGGCTATAAGTACAAGAGGAGTAAATTGGCAAGTATGTATCTTTTGGTGGTGTTGATCATTTTGAATGGGTTATAGTATGGTAAGCTGGATATGGTAGTAAGTAAAGCATTAGACAATGAATCCTATAAAGACTCTATCATGATATCTCTTAATGGTCAAGCGATAATCAAGTTGCAAGTAAGGTGAGTTCTTATGTCTTGGCTAATGAATGTTATGATCTCCTTTAGACTAGTTAAAAGGATCAATATTGCATCCGAAAGGGTGATGGTTCTTGATAAATAAATTTACATGATCATGATCAATTGATATGAGAATAAGTTTGAGCTAAGATTAGGAATCAGAATACAAGTACCTTCACTGCGATTTTCACAACAAGCTCGATTGGGATACTTGTAGGATAGAGAATAAAAAGAGGGTGGAGATATCTATATGTGTTCCAACAGATGTAAGAATGACGAGTTATGAGATTAGAAGAGAATAATGGTCCTATTTGGGTTCTTGGTCTCTCTCTGGTAGTGTTATATCCATTGTAAGATATGGGTTAGTGGAATGGCAAGTTTTAAATGGAGACAAATAGAAAGGATCCAAAATGCCTAATAACAAACAATTTTAAAATCAAGGCTACAACTCCTTATGAAATCATCTTGGCTGAAACTGACACTTTCCCTCTAGAAGAAACCGCTATGACTAGGCTCATACGTTATTTAAAAAGAATGTAAAACATGAAAACCGACATGAGGTCTAAGGTAGCAAGAGACGAAAAGTTGCATAGATGAAAGAATACATGGATGAAGCATAATCACAAATGGAGGAGTAGATGGGATGTCAGTCTAAGCAAATGCCCAAACCTTAACAAAGACATAAAAATGCATGTGAATGAAAAGTTTAGAAAAAACAACGTGGATAAAAAAAACTGGTAGGAAACGCCAACACTATATTACAAAGTTCAATCCGACTTATGAACATTGTGAAAAAACATATATAGGGGCTGAAATAAAATGGAGGGAAAAGATCCTTATTGCTCAAATAAGGACTAGCTCTCACAGGTTTAGATGTGAGATGGGGAGGTGGACATTGCCTAAGGAACAATGGGAAGAGAGGACTTATGTGATATGCAATACATGGGCATTTTAAACATAGGAACATTTCATTCTCAATTATCAATGTACACGAGATATCGAGTAAAATCGAGGAAACTTTAAGAGTTAGTTCCATGGTGGAGCTATTTGAAGAAAATAGAATAAAAAATTTGGGGGAGATGTTAACTCAAATCAATAAGAGGAGGAGCAGCCTTTTAAAAGATACCATTCAACCCAAATCTTTAAATGGTTGGTGCAATCGATGGTCTCATAGATAGTTTGGTCTCGTGGATGTAATTAAAATCATTTCATTTCATTAGGAAAATGTAAAAATGGGATAGTGATCGCAATCCGTGTTTGAGATGAATTGTAGATTAATTAGCCAATAAATACCTAATATATTGTGCTACATGAATAGATCCATGATTGCTAAGTGTAAGTGTTTGGAAGGAACCCTAAAAGAGTAAGTGCATTGATAGGTGTTATACAATGCTATACAACGGTGGTGGAGGGCTATAATTTCCACAAGGTAACACATGATTATAATCTTAAATTTGATGAGTATATATAAGTTTTTCCTTTTTCTTGGAGAAATATATTGAAAATTCGTAATATCTTGTCCATACATTGGAGGTTGTAGCCCATTTTTTTCTCTGTGAATTTTTTTAGAGCTTGACACATTGATGTAACTAGATTTGATTTACACTTCTCGGTGGGAAATGTGTGAGGAAGATAATGAAGTTATTAATAGTTGTGGCATGAGAAAAATCTAAGGTAACGGCCTTGAGATTGGTATCTCTTGGCTTTTTTAGATAAATGTATTGCATATATCTGTACAAGTAGAAAATAAATAATCTAGAAGCTCCAATGAAGAATGCCCAATCTTATAGGGATATGCCCCAACGGTCGGGAATATTCGTAGATACATAATGAATCTAGAAATATGTAGATAAACCAAGTTATAATAAAGCATTGGTTCTAATGGAAAGGTAGATCTCTTTTAACATCCACGAGGCCAAAAAAGCCTATGGGACAACAAACCCCTTCATTTTTTCTTTCTAAATTTCATATCTCCTACTATTCAAATTGATAATGAATTCATCCATTTTTTCCACCCTCCTTAGTGAACATATCTTGTAACAAAGTTGTTAAATCATTTGTATATTTGTAAGCATTACACTCCAAAATAAAGTATTTTTATGATTCATTGCCCAATGGTGCAAAATACAAAGTCCCTCTTCCCATGCCTCTTTTGTCCTTTTGCACCTACTCATTTCACATCGAAGCTGATTTGAATTTTTCCTCCAAGGGATCTTAGCCCCTAAATAGGCATTTTGTTGACGATCATAAGTGGAGTTAAATTTCTCAAGGTAATATTTCTTCTCTCCCTTACGCTTTATCCCACATACATGTAAAATTTATCCATAACAAATGTCTTTATTTCCTTGTTATTATTATGGCATGCATTCAAGTCAATGTGCTTTGCCTCTGACGCTCAATTTTTAAAAATTATCTTAAGAGACCCACCATAACAATGACTTCAATTGGAACTCGCACTTGTTTCAACAAAATAATTCATATGGGACCGATTCTTTTAGTTTGAACTTGCTTGTGATCATGCATATTTGAATTCTCTGTATTTGATTCAATTTTGAGTTTGAAGTGCTGCTAGCCCATAATTCACACACATGAGGCAACACCAAAATTACTAATAACCCAAAAAGAGCCTGAGTAGTTTTACAATGCCATAACTCCACTTCTTTGCCTTTATTTTCTAGGGCATACAATTCTCTCCAACCTCCCAGAGTCCTCTTCTTCATGAAAGTTTCCTAAGTAATTCTTGTTGAATTCAAAGGTATTTATAATAGGTTACTTCTTCTAGAATACTTCCTTCAAAATTAAATTCAATCTGATTTTTTTTCTTTCTATTGGACAAGATCACGATCTTGGTCTTACCAGTGTTGACGTGCATACCCACTTCTTTGAAAAAGTGATGAAGGACATATAAGTTCTCTCTGCAACCTTTGGGAGGACCTAGAAATAAAAATAAGGTCATTTTCATGCAAAAGAAGTCTTATAATATACTCTCCCAAATAGACTCCACCCTCTTCCTGCAAATTAAACCACTCTTCAAGTTTGTTGATATATAATCCAAAAAGGGTAGGGGATAATAAACATCCTTGTTTAACTCCAATGTCACTTTTAAAACTTTATGAAATGCATGCTTGGGTTCTAATTTTGACTCGCACGTCTTCATAAATCCTATGGACAATCCCTCTAAATTGCTTTGGAATACCAATCTTCTTCGTTCTACACCATAGTTTATCCCTCGAGACCATGTCAAAAGCTTCTTGAAGTCACCATAACAACAATAGACTTTCTTTTTTAACTCCACACTTTTTCGATGATATGTCTCAAAGTAATTCCATGATCTATTGTTGAGTGCTTGTGTATGAAACTTGTTTTCCCTTTTGCTCTCTTACCTTTTTCTTCCATCCACTTGCTGATTTTGTGCTCAACCATGTTACCAAACAACTTTGTAAACAAGGGATTGATCATGATAGTCTTGTAGTTGGAAGGATTGTTAACATCTCCACTCTTAAAAAGAGGTATCACAAGGTTGGTAGTCTAGTCGCTTGGAAATCCATGTTGAATGATGTTGTTGAATATTTTCACAATGTGAGGAGTGAGGATTTTGACCCCCATTTTAGGTACTCCACTTAAAGCTCAACCAAGTCCTTATCCTTTGCGAATCCAAGCTTTTAATACCTTCCTTAACCTCTTGTAAAATAAATAACTTGGCTATCATGTTGATAAATGGCAGGCCTCAACTTTTGCTTTATGCTTGTATAATTTTTTTCATATTCAAACCAATGAGTGGTTGTGATATTATTCTCTATTATTATTATTATTATTTTGGGTTGAAGTTCCCCTGAAATAAAATTGGGTTATTCTTCCCTAGCAAATAGCTCCTCTCCTTGTGCTCATGAACTCACCCATTTTTGTTTTTATGATTTGCTTGTACAACTTTGTGTTCACCTTCTCTTTGCCTCACTCTTTAAGAGCTCTCCTTGCAGCTTTGCAATCCTCATCAAGCTAACCATTTATTGGAAAAAGTTTGGTTTCTTCTTATTTTTGGTTCTTTTTGACATCTCAAGTGCCCCTTGAATTATGCTTGTTAACTCATGACTTTTGAGGCCTTGTAACCTTTCTTTCTCCTTTTGCATTAATTGTCTTAGCATTTCCTTGAAGATACCATAGTTTTATTGTGTTTAAAGAAAATTTCCCTTTGTTGGAGGTTGTTGACGAGATTATGCTTTCATTGCATGTTGATTTTTTCCAACCAAGATAACATTATGCAAATTGGGCTATGGTATGATTTTAGATCCCTAATAGAATCATCAATCCCAACTTTTGTTATCCTTTCAATCAAACTTTGCAAACAAATTGCATAATCAACAACACTTGCCCCATTATAGGTTTTGCATGTAAAATTTCTAGATTTCTTCCACCTACCCATACCATTGCAAATAATCAAATCAAATGTGTCACATAAAGCTAGTAGTTCTTCGCCAAAGTGATTAATGTCCTTGGTATCTTTTGAACACCTTGCCCACTGATGGTTTTCCTCTTCGGTGAGCCATATAGGATTGTAATCTTCCTTACTACATAACATGCTAGATTGTTCATTCATTTTCCTTGCTTTGAATCTCCCAAGAGAAAAATTTCCTCTTGTTGGGAATACACTAAAATATCTTGTTTTAGAGATACATATGGATCCTTTCCATCAAACCTATCTTTCTTGTAGTGTTTGAGCATGTGGAACAAAATAACAAGCTACAATTGTAACATGCCTTCCATTTTTGATATTTTGAACTATATAAGAAGAGATTTTGAATCTAAATTGATTCAATCAATACACTCACGGGTAAGAAGCATCCCCAGAATCATCATCTAAATTTTATGTAAATAATAAATGACCACAAAATTTGTAACCAAAATTACCCTAGTTTTGGTTTAAGGAAACAACTTGCAACTAAATCATTGAAGCGATTTCAAGAGCTTTTAAGGGCCATAATATATGATATCAAGGATCCTAGATCAATATTTAGATTATCCATAAGCAAATATAAGTTGGGATCTTAGATTTTTTACCAAGTTGGTGACCTCGAAAGTGTAACTATTAATAATTTGGGGGAAAAAAGCCTCAAGTGATTGCATAAAAAGACATTTAATTTCTAACACAACACAACATCGAAAAACATCCACCTGTAATTTATAAATGCATAAAACATCGAAAAATTTAAATTTCAAGGTAATAAGCACCAAAAAGGTTGTAAGCATAAACAATGAACATTGTATTGTGAAAATAAGAAATGCTTGATTATGGTACCTAGTATTGACGAGGTGTCACAATAAATTACATTATATTCCATCGAAATAGGAGTATTTATTTCTCAAATGTTTTTGTTTTTGAGATTATCTCTTGTGTGCTTATCTCTCACTTGTTTAGGGGAAACTTGCCTTGAGGATGCTAGCAATGCATCATAGGAAGCTTCCAACTTTGTATCAATAAATTATAATGGTGATAAACTAGATGCACTTGAGCCACCGTTTGTTGGGTTTCTTTTTCAAATTTTTATTACAACTCATTTAAGACCTTGTTCTACTTATATGTTGAATCTAAATGTTATGTAGGGTTTCAACTATTTAGTGAGAATTTGAGTTTTTGCTCTTCTAGTTGACCACTTTTATCAATTATTTGCTTGGACATTAATCTTCCAACTTCTTGAGTTATAAGTACTTTTGGAAATTAGTCTACTCTATTAGTTTGGTGTATGGATTGCTTGATGTACCTTATATCTCTTTAGTTTATGAAATTATTTCTTTTATCTATAAATTCACATCTTGATTATGGATGTGATTAGTCTTGATTGGGGTTTGATACTATTGATTCCTCCCACAACTTGTTTACTTATTAGAAATTCAAGTCTCTTGAATGTTAATGTTATCTTTCCCATCTTGGCAAGTATGACCTACTTGCATTCTTGTTCCTTGAACTATATGTTTCACACTTACCCAACTTGAGGCAGATGTAAATGCCACTACAATGTATATCTCTTATGGTATTAGATGTAATTGCTAAGTTTTCTTATCGTTGACATGATTCTATTGTCTTGAATGCTCATGACATCCTCGGTACTAGGACTAACTCGTTTTCTCGTGCATCGAGCTAACTCAATCCAAAAATATTAAGACCCTTCGTCTTACCTTTCTTCTTGTATTAGTAATGTAATGCTTGTGACAAACACATATACTTTGTAAATATATAATGTCGGTAGAAGTTGATTCTTCTTCATTATTTTTATTCACATCTTCTCACATTGAGATAAGCGTACTGTTAGGAAAAAAGTGTTCATAGTGTGAACATATGGTTTTAATATTAGTATTATTTAATATTTAAATAATACATGAGTGTGAAAATAGTTGTAATGCACAATTCATAGATAGGAGTGTGAGTGATCATAGGGATAAGCTTGAGATATTCATGGAGAGATATACGTAGGATCAAGAGTTGTTGAGGATTGATGTTGACTCATTGTATTAAGGAGAACATCCTCTTATATATTGTAAAGTCTTTGTATGAAATATTATCATGAATGAATAATAATCGAGTTTTAATGTGTTCTATTTGTTTGCAATATGGAACAAATATAATGTACTGGACACATGAAAAGGAGGACACAAGAAAGTATTTCAAAAAGAAGAAATCAAGAATCAAATATTTTTAGTCCATTCACAATTGACAAGGAAGGTTTTCAATTTTGAGGGCACATGAAAGAGAAGGCATTACGAGAAGATACAATCATGTCGATCACGTGAGTTCATAGTCACAAAATACAATCACACGAGGGAATATATTTGTGGTTCAAGAGGAAAACATCACAACATGCAGAGAATGCCATTCTACATAGTTATAAACTAGAAAAATAGTACATTAGTGCACACAAATAAAATATATACTTTGTAGACGCTGTCAACAACTAGGACATGAATTTCAATACCACTCCTAGCCTTTTTTCTGGTATTATTTTATATTATCTTTGTTGAAAATGTGAATCTTCTATTACTTATATATATATTTTATAATGAAAATTCTAATGGACAAATATTCTCGCTCTCGAACTTTCATGCAGGGAAAGTCAACACATAAATGTAATTGATGAATACAAATTTATAGGAAATAGTAAACAAGAAAGAGAAATCATCTACAAATGCAAGTGAATTATTGGATTGACAAAGTAGAGATGATAAAGCCAAAACCATTATTGACATTCTTCTCTCCCATTGTGAGTTACATTATATAGACATAGAAAATTCATCCAAGGAACTCTAGGATACTTTGAATATATCATTTAGAGCAAAAGAGATTAATGCAAAATTTTCTCTAAAGCTTAAATTATTTAGATTCAAGATGGATGATGGAGTCACTATGTTTGGCCACATAACCAATATGAGGTCTCGTATCAGAAAATTATTAGAAGTCAAATTTGTGATAGATGATGATGATGCTAAAGTTATTATGTTAAAAATTTACCTTTTAAACACAACATCATTTTTACTTTTAGTCAGGTACTTTCTCAATCTCTAGTAGATATGATTCCAATTCTCTTAGTTGAAGAAAAGAGAACAATTGTAGAAGATACATAAAGTGATCCTCAACATGAGAGTGCATTTTACTCAAGAAACTATTGTAGAATATCAAATAACAAAAAATGGGATATTGAATTAGTACTTCTAAAAAAAGGTCATACAACGTGGAACTTTAACATTCAATCCAATGATGTTATCAAGGGAAAGCTCAAAAACATACCAAATGAAGTTAAGTGTGAGTTAAGTTAGCCATTTTTAAAAATATGTTGGATGCTAAAAGTGGTGAAAAATTTGTTGGTGGATAATATGTTAAAGAAGCCCCACACTTTGAAGACAAGAAGGGATCAAGTGTTGATGAAGTACAACACAAATCATTACCCAATTAGTTCAGGAGTTTGTGTATCTTGGGAATTATGCCCTTACAAGGGTTATGAGGTAATTCGATGGAGTACTATGATTTTTTTCAACATGGATGGTTGCCCAATAATTTGGGAGGTTCAAAATTCGAGAGTTTGGGGAAATGGAATCTAGAAACTCCGAACTCAGCTCAGAACTATACCTTTACGAAGGTTATGAGGTAACTTGGTAGAGCTCTACCTAATAAAATAATTATTTTCAAAGAAAAATCTTCTAAAGAATGCGTGGCCCTATTTGGTTGTGTACTTTAGTGCTTTGAGTATGTTTATCTTTTTAGGCCATATTTTGGCTTGGTTTAGGCGGTTAAAAATTTTCAATTGTAGTAATCTCAAAATTTTCCTTGTGGGTCTTTTTTTTTTGTGGTGTGTGAAACAAGTAAACCTTGCCCCATACTCCTAAAATATTTCCATACACCTACCCATAGAGTATATGTATGGTTTTTAGCGAAATAATTTGTCATGTTCGCAAAGTATTGAGTTTTCACTAATGGTCATGAGGTTAAGCCCCTCCTTCTTTGATATGGGAGGCTCCCATTATTGAATTTAAAATACCTTGATTACCTAAAATATGTGGGGTGGTCAATAGGTTGGGGATCACAAAGGAACACTCCACTAAACCCGTGACAAAGTGCTTGTATGAAGTACGGGGATGAAATTACAACAAAGGGAGGTAAAGGGGAGTTGGAGAAATAAGGAGAGAGGGGATTAGTCTTGTAAATATGCACTAACAGAGTTTCACAAGAATTAACCAGAGTAGGTCCACATTCAATTAGAAAAATACAATAATGTAAGCCATTAGCAAGATAAAAAGAGATGAAAAGTTATACAAATATATCAATTAACGACGGAAAGTTCCTTCTTGGTTGTACAAGATCATATTGCTCAAAAAATTGGAAGTAGAGAGAATAGATGAACATAAGCAAAGAAATAGAAGAATTATAGCTTTTATTGCTTGATGTAGTAGTGGTAACCTCAACAACATACATTCAATCAATAATTGCCAACCCCTTAGAATGGAGAAGCCATTCCAATTTATAACATTACAAATTGTCCTTTCATCTACCCCCCACATGACCTTTCACCTATCCTCATCACTTGTGACCTTTCATATTCCTAGGAAGTGATTCTTTTTCTTATTATTTGAAAAAATACTCTTACAATGTTTAACTAAGGGTCACTTAAGTGAATAGGATGAAATAACAAAAAGTACATTCTCAATGATAAATTAGAACATAGAGAGAGAATAAAGAAGAGAGAGAGAGATAAGGGATTAACTTATTTGATGAAGATGAATCTCTACTATAGACCTTTGAGGAAATGATTCATGGATGAGAATATTGACCTCTAATCACTGTTGAACTGAAGCATTGAGATTAAAATTTCCTCATTCTCGCAAGATGCATGAACACTTTAGACTACTAAATGAGTGTTTAGGAACACTGTTGTGAGACATTCGATGTGATCTTGAGATGACTACGAGCATCACTCATGGTGGTTCCTTCTTGATCTCACAGTGAGAGTGAGGATCACTTTCTTGTTCCTTAGGATTTCACAAATGACTCCAATGATCATGAGAGACAACTCCATGGTGCTCAAACCTCTTGATGTTTATCCTTCTCTTATTGAGATGAGTCTTCATCAGGTGGGTGAAAGGATTACCCTTGAGTGAAATCCTTGAGAAGTGGCCACTGGTTGGAATGGAATGAGATGATGGCAATGTCTCTCCTTCTTGAGGCATGATCACACTACAAGGATTTAGATGAGTGTTTAAGAACACTACCAAGTGGGTGGCAACAAATGAAACAAAGATGATTTCCCATTTTTATGACTATGATACTCTAAATGAATATCATACCCTTTTTGTCTTTCTTGTCTCCGGAATCTTCCTTGAATGAAATCAACTCATGCACCTCCTACTCTCATTTTTCTCATGGGAATGGATGATTTCTTGATCCTTCACACATGATGGTCTTGGATGCCTTGGTAGCTTGTTTCTTGAAGAAGGTTTGGATCACAATGGTGGATTTAGGATATGGAGATCATTAACCCACCCCTTGAGTTACACATTTCACCTATGAGCATGATGAAATCTCCATTACTCACTTTATTGACCATGAGTGAAAACATCCTTATGGTGTTTGAACACCCTCTTTCCCGATTTCTCCTCATGGAGATGGTTTCCTTTCTTGATAGTAAAATTGATCCCTGGATGGAAATTGAAGGAATGAATGAGAATGAGTTTCATATTTTTTTCCCGCACGCATTGTAAAATCCACAAGATATAAGCTCATTATCAAGTATGGATCAAGTGTTTAGAAACACTTTGCGAGGTATACATTTCTTGAGATGACTTCCTTCCTCACTCACAGAGAGATTCTCTCATAATGTTTATGATGACCATCCTCTTGATGAATTTGAATTTCAATGGATGTTTTGACTCTTCAAATTCTTTGTAGACTACATAATGTTATGATTTTCACCGCTACATCTTGATATGCTCTGTCACACTCTTTTATACAAATGAGATCTGAATGATGCTTTAGGATCCTTACAGAGGGTTAATTTTATCGTTTGATCTATGCAACAAATTTATGACCATGTGAGGTCAGAAAAAATCATCGAGGTGAGTGAAAACAAAGCCAACAACAAATTTCTGCATTGAAAAACAAAAACAATTCTATTTTTGGCAGGTGGTATCAGGAGCTATTATTTTGTGAGTTTTTGATTTTTTTTTCTCAAATTTTGTCTTCTGAAGCTCCTAGCACACTTTTTTTTTGCTTGAGTTACTTAGGGAGAGGGATCTAGTCCTTTATGGCATCACCGACCCACACCATCTGTGGAACCATCCAAGGATGGTATTTTAAGCTCTCAGCGAGCCCACATATTAAACCATATTATCATGGCGCCCCGACTGCGGGGTGTCCAAACCATCGGTAGTAGAGGTCACCTTAACACGAAGTCGAGATTTGAACCTTGGATCTCCAAATTATAAGGAGACCAAAGAACCATTACACCACTACCTATTGGATGCTCCTAACACACTTATATTACCTCCAATGATGATGCTATACTATTTTTAGGAAGTTGTTTTTTTGAAACCTACATTTTTGGGAAAGTTGCCCATTTTACCCGCTTGTTGTTTTACACTGTTTCTAAATATTTTGAGCGATGAGAGCTTGTTGTTTCAAGAGAATTAATATTTTTAGTAATTAAATGTAAAGAGAATATGTTATTTTTAGTAAATGCACTTACCAATGCCTATTTGCAAAGAAAATACTCTCATCAAATTCGGCTCTACACCATGATCATGTGCTCCAATTTTCATAGTGATCCTCCTGCTAGAACTCTTTAAACCGAAAAGTAAATTTCAGGGTAGGGTTTCATGTTTTCTAATGTAAATAGCCCAGGAATCATATGATATGCAACAACTATGTTTACAAAGGCACTTAAGAGGAGAGTCTTCTGTGAAAATGTCATTTGAATCTGATTTCTAGTTGAAGAGTTATGAAGAAATCTCTGTTTTCAAGGTCATGGATGCTTGGAAATGATTTTGGCAACATGTCTAGTGAATTTTGATGTTATTGGAGGTATAACAGTAGAAAAAATGGAGAAGAGGTTGACTTGTGCAAGGAAATCAACTTTAAAACAAGTTAACTCTATTTTCATGTCTTTATGGTAGCTTCAGTTTAACCCTGGTTGAATGAAAAATGAGTGAAGTTAAAAACCAGGATAAATGAGATGCTCATGGGTGTTCATTTTTGTACCCTTTTTCCTCCTTGGGAAAGGGATAAGAGGGACACAAATGGGTGCTTTGACCAAGATCATGACAAGTTTCAACATGTGGTGCAAGATGAGGGAGATGGATATCTAATCCTAAATTTTGGACTGTTTATTTTGTGATTGAATACATATTTTACAAAAAAATAAGAATGTTGAGTGTATGCCCCCAATTTTCTCACGTGTTTTAAGACAATATTTAAAAATGAGTACGACATCAAGCTCTATCTTAAATTTGTGTCAATGTAATTCTTTCTAAAATTTGAATTGTTTAAGGTTTTAATCTTTAATTTCTTTTAGTAGTGTCTTTTTTTTTTCCAAAACACGTGTATTCATTTTCCAACATAATTTTTTATCCACTTATCCAAATTTCAAAAAAGATACAATCTACCCTCCATCCTACAAACATTAAAATAAATTGATTTTTGATTATTTTTCTCAAATTTAGGAGTACACATGGTTATTTTATTTTTGGGATGTGTTCACTTTGAAAATTAGTAAAATAAATCAATGAAAAAAAGAAAAAATAGTGTGACTTAATACGTGATCTTAGGTAACTTTCTAATGAAGGGAAATGTAAAATATTTTATAGATCTCAAAAAATATGGGGTGCACACGTGACAATGTGTTATATTTTGACACAAAATGTAACTACCATGCGTGTGCTCCACATTTGACCCTCTTAATCCCTACCATTTTAAAAACATTAGTAGTTAAAAATATTTCGAGCACTACGCTTTGGGTTCTTATCAAATTGTAAAATTTTGAGCATGCCAAATTAGTCATTGAAGTTCAACTTCTATTGATTTCAGGAAACAAAGAGGCCACTTTTGATGTTATTTTGGTCCCCTCTTTCCATGTACTTACCCTTGTCTATCACAAGTATACATGTATACCTCCATTAAAACTAGCCCCTCCTTCCCTTGGTTATTTCAACTAGTAAAAAAAAGAAGAAAACATATCCCTCCCTTCAACAATCCTTTTCCCTCCAAATGCTACATCAATTTCCCAAACACACAATATTCTTGCATGTCCCATAATGGGTGTAATGCAAGTTTCATGATATTCATTCAAGTGAGATAATAAAACACAACATACAATCAATAAAATAAAGGGAGGGAATAAAATTTCACAAATAGAAAATAAGTGGGATGAGGCATACCTCTTTCTCATCTTATCCCCCAAAATTCCTTCAATTTAACACTCAATCATTCCATGACAACACTCTCAAGCCATACTCCTCCAAAACTTAACAAATAGCTCTCAATCTCCAAATGCATAACCCTATAAGCTTGTATAAAGCATACTTAAATAAAAATATATCACGTTGGAGCATGCGATAGGATGATGACATGTGGCATGCTCTAAGCTCTAGAACAAAATACTCCCCAACCATGAAATTAATGCTCGTATAAGTCCACATGGACCAACAAAAACTTACCTTACAAACCAACTACAAATCATAAATTCACTTGCATGATTTCAACACAAATAAATTCAATAAATAAGAAATCATAAAAGTCAAGTTTGAATAATCTAAGAAATAAATAAGACTCATAACAATATGTTTGTCATTCATTCTTATATGACCCAACATGCAAGTAACCCCCACCTTTACAAAAAAAAATAAAAGTCAAAGTGGTTGGCACACTTCCAAAGTAATTATGGGGGTTCTTTAGATCCTCCAAGTGGCCAAAATGCCTTAAAATGTTTTGTCATTCATTTTTTCTATCCCAAAAATTCAAAATTTGAAACATGACAACTAAGCCAAATGTGAAAATTTGCTCCAAAGCCTTCCCAAATCCCTCTCTTGGTTAGTTTGTCTCCTGTGTATGATCATATTGACCTTGCAGGTTATCCTAATACATTGAATAAACATGTGAAATATTTCAAAAGGGTATGATAAGGCTCATCATTCCATTCATTGAAGTGCAACAAAAGACTAGCTCTCCGACATGCTCAAAAAGTTCAATTTTGGCCTTTTTAAGGCATGTGTGCATCTTACGAGAAGGTTATGAAAGATTATAAACATACGAAGGTAGTATTGGAGAGCCTTGAATGTGGTAGAAGTGGTTTTGGAAATTTTAGGAAAAATATTATGGTTTAGTACGATGCTGTGCAAAAGCGGGTTTTTTAGGTGTAAGGAATGAATGGTCAAATCACGAGCCCAAACTTGTTAGGATGATTCTAGGAGCTCTGTAAGGAGTTATAATGTAAACAAGTAGGAAATGGAAATATTATATAATCCTCTTCATTATGGAAGAATCATATTTTACACAAGACCTAAGGATTTCTCAAGGTAACTCAACTTTTGCAAGTGCACCTTGTTGTCCCAATCGAAACATGGCCATTGTTTGGAGTTTCAAGAAGAATTAGTTTCTGAAATATATTAAATTGATCTTGGAAGGTCCCTTGGATTCATAATCATATAAAATTTAACCTCTTTCCAAGCTCCTAGATTGAATTTTTCAAGTTTTCACTAGTGTAGAGTGTGGTGATCCCATACTTAGCCAAATGTTTGATTGCCACATGTCATGATTTCACTCATGTCACCATTTTTGTCTCTTTTTCCCTTTTCTATGGGGATAGATTGGGAAAAAATTTCTCCCAAGTGCAATCCCCCTCTGTTGTTCTTCATGTGATCATCTTGTTGACCAAAATAAGCTCACACTTATTTTGGGTCAACTGACACCATTTTCCCCTTCTATGCTTCAATCTGATTTTTTTACATATTTTAAGCACTTAAGGCCCCTGAAATCATTTCCATCAGATAGGAAATTTCTTCCCCTTTCCAGAGATATAAATAAGTCCTTCTAACTCTTCGTATTTTTTAAGTTATAGGCCGGTGGGCCTAGGAAGGATTTTTGCTAAAAGCGGGCCGACGGGCCTAGAGAAGGATTACTTTTTGCAAAGTGGAAATTGTGGAGTGGCGGGGCAGAGGGAGATATTTGTACATTTTTACACTTTTCAAAAAGGGCACAAGTATAATTGTGGGGTCCGTAGGCTCGAGAAGGATTACTTTTACAAAGTGGAAAAAGCGGGCTGGCGGGCCTTAAGATGTCTTTTCGCCCAAAAATGGAAAATGCGGACCGGTGGGCCAGAGGATTAATTTTTACCAAAAGCAGGTCTCAAGGGGCAGTGGGAAATTTTTTTCCCAAGTTTTAATTCGGGTTGGCGGGTCTGCAGGGCATTTTGGAACCTTTTCACTTTTTGTCAAATGGCACAATTTTCAAGTGCAGGCCCATGAGCCGCGGGGTCTCATTGACCGTTGAAAAGTCATAGACCCACGGAGGGTGCCATGTGCCTCATTGGCACAACTCCAAGGATAGAATCTAAAATGGAGACCCCAAATAGGCGCTAAGCTTCCACATGTCCTGTGTCCAAGAAAGGGACATAGTCAATTAAAAAGTCAAAATGGGGTAGAGTGAATAGAAAGTTCCACGTGTCGACTTAGTGTGGCTTCAAAGATCAACTCCAAGGGTGGTTCCCCAAACAAGCACAGGCTCACCACGTGGTTAGAGTCAACAAAGGGGACATAGTGGGCCTAAATTGACTAAGTATAAGAAGACAGCAGAAGGAGCCACATGTCGACTCGACACAACTTCAAAGCTAAAGCCCAAGCTGAGGTTTCCAAATGAACGTGAGGCTTCCATGTGTCTCAGGTCCGAAAAGGGGACAGAGCCAACCGTTTAAAATAACTAAGTATAAGGGTGTCAGTGGAAGCCTCCACGTGTCTCATCGACACAACACCAAGGCTGGGTCCAAAGAGTGGGTTCCCAAACATGCGCAGACTCTCCACATGTGTCTTGGGTCCAATAGAAGTCAAATGGATCAAGGCCCGAATCAGCTAAGTATAGAGAGCAGGGAATGTCACCACGTGTCGCATCAGTGTAAATTTAAAGGCACGACCCAAAGCGGAGACTCAAACAAGTCGTTGGCCCTCCACGTGTCTAGAGCCTGAAAAGGTAGAGGTGGTCATTGAAAAGTCTAAGCAGAGGCAAAGCCAGCGGAAGGAGCCACATGTTAGCATGGTGCAACTTCAAAAGTAAAATTCAGAGTGGGTTCCCAAATGTGCGTTGAGCCTCCACATGTCCAGGGTCAGACTTATGGCCCCGCCAAGCAAAGGGGACTTAGCCAAAACAAAAGAAATAGGAAGATCTACGGATAGAGCCACGTGTCTCTTTAGCACAATTTCAAGGTACGGCCCAAAAGGTAGTTCCCAAACGAGCACCAACCCGCCACGTGTCCCAGAGTTTGAAGAGGTAAAGTCGGCCGTTGAAAATTCCAAAAGCCTATGGAGACCTCCACGTGTCTCAACCACACAACTTCAAAGGTAAAACCGGGGGTAGTTTCCAAACAAGCGCGAAGCCTCCACGTGTCTCGGGTTGACAGACACCTGTCTCCATCAATGAAGGAACTCGGGCATAATACAAAGGAAACCGAGGAGCCCGTGGAAGCCGCCATGTGTCAGTCCGGTGTGATTTCAAGAGTGAAAGGAAGGATCCGAATCTTCAAGATGCGTGAGGCTGCCACATGGACTGATATGAATAGACTCTTTTAAATATTGTGTGCTCGCATTAAACACTTGGCCCTGATCTTCGACAACCATATCTTTTGATTGAAAACTTAGATTTGGGTGGGAGAGGAATTTTTGGAAAGATCTCGGTGCCATCTTCTCACCTGACTCCATTAATGTTTCGCCCGCTAATTTCGGGGCTATCAAGTCTTCCACCTACCGCCATGATGAAGAATGGGCCTCTTTCTTGCCCAATAAGAGACATCAACGGAGGTATGGGTCTTGTAGTAAAGTCTATCACATCACATGATGAATTTCAATACTTTATGGAGTGGTTATGGTAGGTGGATTCAATGCATTATAGGGGTGGTTGGAACAGAGTTTGATTTTCCTCTCTTTCTCTCTCATTCTTCTATATATTGTAAAGGAGGGGCATTCCCAAACAGGTTGTTAATCCTTTCTCTCCTTCCCCCCTCTCTCTTTCTTCCTTAGGGTAGAATGCAGAGTCTAAGCCTCCTCTCATGGCTCTGTAATGGAATTTTCTTTCCCTTTCCCATTGATGATGTACCGTGTAACTTTTGGAGCAATAAAATCTGTTTCGTGATGCATCTGTCCATCCTTGGCTCATTTTATTGTCTCTTCTTACCTCTCATCGTTGTAGGGTATACTGTGCATACTCGATGTTTATTGCAAGTTTTGGGAGTTGTGCTTAATGGGTCTTGAAGTGGTGTTCCATGTGACATTCATCTTTGGTCTGTGGTGCATCTTGTCCACCCCCTCCTCTGCTCACCTCTCTCCACTTTAGGCAGTTCGGATATGTGATCAGCCACTTCCTTTTCTGGTGTATCACCGCTTAGTGTAGGCTCTCTTTCACTCTCTCTCTCCATGTCCCCTTGGAATGGTTAGATTAGGATAGATTACTTTGGGCCTGCACTAGAGTAGCTTATGGCAGGTAGTTTAGGAAGCATGAACCAACCTTCTCTGGAGGTCCATCTCAAGTTTTGCAAGTCCCATAACTTAAGAGATGGTCCAATGTTGTGCAATCACACCGAATGCCCCTCTCACAACCAGGCCATTTGGGGGTGTTGTGATTCTGTACTAACACATATTTCTAGGTCCCGAGTGGTTATCTAGCTAACCTCTTCTCATTTACATGGCACGTGCATTGTGACACTTGTCACCATCTTGCTCAAAATGATGGGAAAAAAATGGGTTCCTATGTGCAAGCCCCCTCATTTGGTCCCCAATGCAACTTCTCTCATGCCCCGTAGGTGCTAAAGCCTATTGGTTGGAATTTTTTAACCCAAATAAGAAATAACATGAGCACGTTATAATACACTCATGGATTTCTGTATGAAAATAACATAAACACATACAAAAGATAAATGCATTCGTGATTTTGGTCCCACACACTACAAATTGTGTCTTATATGCACATTTCTACATTGATTTATTATTTTGAGACATTCCATATGATTGTTTGACAATTGAGTACTTTTTTATGTTCATTATATTTCTAGAACATTCTTATTGTGTCTTTTATCTTATCTTGATATAGTGAATCATTATTTTAATTCTTTTGAGAAATTTCTTATCATTGTTTGAGAATTGAGTGTTTTTTCATTATTTTTTATATTCCTAACATTCATAAAACATTCTTTTTATGTCAATTGTCTTATGTTGATATATATTTGAGAATTATGGGGAGGAGACCACAAAGACAAAAACACATGAGGTGCTAGAGAAACAAGGGGAATAAATGTAAAAAGGGCGTGAAAAATAAAATTGAATATGTTTTTGCTAGATAAATTAGATGTTGAGAAAGTCTCACAATCATCCACCGAGCTAAGAAAGAAGAAGAAGAAAATAAAAAAAAAGGGAACGAGTGAAATACATCTTTGGAAGAAAGAAATTAATCTTTGGAGGTGAAGGTACATAATCTCTTCTAAGTGAATTTGATATCAAACAAATCCTTAAACATAAATTGATTCAATAAATAATGAAACAATAAATGATGATTTAATTCCAAATTTAAACATAGATATTACACCAAATTATCAATTTAAAAAACACGAAAGTTACCGAATAATGAAGATGAACAACATATAAAAATGAACAATATTTACCTAATGTTTTAGACCACATAGATTAAACACAATAAAAATCAATATCTCTATTCATACAACAACTTACAATTATATAGGAAAACACTTTTCTATAATCATGGAGATCTTCTCTCCAACAAACATCCTCATATCATATTAATAATTTGTTACAACAACTTGCATAACGAAACCAAATATGAAATATTTTGTTTATAACAATATATTTGATTAACTAACTTATTAACCGTAATATTTACCATGTGGTAAATATTAAACTATAAACATGCGAGCACCGGTTAATATTATTCCTAACATTGCCCCCTTAGTGCGAACATGGGAAAAAAATTACACTTCTTTATGCATCTTTCGCCTCTGCGTGCTCATGATCTGGATGGGTTTTTAGGACAACCAACAACCTCAACAAGGATGGTTTTCCAAGGATAGCTACTCGCACCTATGGGTTTATAGGACAACCAATAACCCAAATATCATGATGCTACATTTCACCGTGCTTTCATCTTTTCCACTATATTTTTCCTTTAGGGGATTACATAGGAATATGCTCACAAAAATAGTTTCACATTACATATTATTGACTGTAGTTGATCTAGTGCAGAATGGAAATAGAACATTGGTGTTATGTTCCCCCCCACAATGTGAAATTTCCATTTATTCATCAAACTGCAACTCTAAAAAGAAACACATTGCACATGACTAGAAACATGAACTCTGAAAAATAAATCACACACATGAAAAACATATCAGCAATGTTTTGTGCATCCCCGTCGTTGGTAATTGATGAGAGGTCACTAATTGACCTCCAACATCTTGTGCCTCCGTCCTCTAGTGATTGTGCTACTAACTAAACCGAATAAATTTATGAAGCTTAATCAAGCTGTTTCCACATTGTTTATTATATCTCCCCCTCAATGTGAAACATAAAGTTTATTAGGACATCAAAGTTACACCTGAAAATGCATGTGTGAGGAATTTGTTTTTATTGACTCGGTGATAAAAAGACCTTATAAAATTTTGACGATGACACTAATGATGATACAACACAACTATATTTGGATAAGACAAAAATAACCTTGACTACTCAAATTGACAAGAGACTTATTGCAACTATAATCTAAAATGTTGAATCAACAATTATTTGAACATAGAAACTAAAATGGCTTACTTTAGATAATGACTTAAAAAAAAGGAAGACATACTATACTTTAATTTTGACAAGAATGAGAAACAAATTTAACCTCACACTAAAAATGATTACCACTTTTAATTATAGACATTATTTGAAGAAAAAAACAACTTAACTAAAAACAATTAATACATCATTACTTATTTGACTCGAATAATCAAAATAAAAATACTAACAAACTATAAGAAAAGAAATAAACATCACGATCTTCAATCGAATTGGAAAATGTGAAAGTGTTGAAGTTGGAAGTGGGGTCAAACCATAAATTAAATTGTTGCTCTTGATCGCCTTCACCAAATGAAAACAAATGTAGTAAATGTGCATGGTTCTTGATGAGTTTTCCATTAAATCAACATAGAAGTGGATGGATACACACAATATATGTAGGGAACAACATCCAAAATATGATGAACAACTAGGTGGAAAATTCTAAGGGGGAATAAGGCCTAGGCAACTGTCTAGGGTGCTAACATTAAAGTGGTGTTAATTTATTTTATTTTAGTATGGTTTTTATGAAGAGTAGATTAATTTATTGGTTCAATATATTATAGTAGAAATTAGTGTCCAACCTTACACGCCAATTCAATTCACTTCAATTAAAATAAAATCACTATTAGGAGGCCTCAAATATTTATGCAAGTGCCTTCGTTGCACGATTCTTAAATTTAATTCATACTCATGTATTTTTCATACTTTGTATTGTTTTGAAGTTATGGAAGTTTTTTTGGAGGAGAGATCAAGAAAGGTGAATATGTAAAGAATGTGGGAAAAAATAGTTGGGAAATATATGAGAAAAGGAGGATTATAATATACTATATGTTAGAGAATTAATTGGGGATTTTAGGTAGTAGTAGCTACAAAAAAATTATTAGGAAGTTTTTCTTAGATGGTAGAGGCATAACATATCAAGTAATACAATATTTGGTCATGGTTAATTATTTTTCTACTATAGATTTTATTTATTTATAGAAGGCATTAGCTTTAGTATTGCCTAGGGCACTCATTACCCTTAATTGGTCCCTATGGAGAAGAAAAAAATAAGCAAATGTTAATCAATGCAATGTAGTTGTAATATCTATGCAACACGTATCAACTCGCACTCAAACAATGCAAACCGTTAATTCACCTTGTAGATAATGTTAGCAAATATGATGCAAGGTTCAGCTCGGTGCAAGATACAAAGCCAAGACAATAATTAATATTTGTATGCAATCAAAGACAATTCAGCTCGAGCCCCAATGCAAATACCAAGAATCTTGACCGATCTAGTGTTTGGAAAAAAACATACAAAGCACACATACAATGATGTTGAGCTACTACAAACAAAACCACTATGGAATTCATAAGTGGGATATTATCCAATGGAAGTTGATATGATATGATTGATAATATACCTCAACAAAAACAATACAAAATCTTCTCATATGCAGGGGCAATAAGAGGAAATAATGGTTCTACCCTCAACAAATTTAAGTCCACAAGTTTTTCACTCTGTCAGAGTACACCGGATTTGATATCAATTGTGAAATTTGGTTCAGATTGTAGAGATTAAACACAATAAATTTTTGTATTTCTATTCATCCGACAACATACAATTATTTAGGAAAATTCTTTTCTATAGTTATGGAGACCTTCACTTCAAAAATTATCCTCATATCATATTATCAAGTTGTTACAACAAATCTCATAACCAAACCAAATATGAAATATATTGTTTATAAAAATATATTTTATTAACTAACTTACTAACCGTAATATTTACCATGTGGTAAATATTAAACTATAAACATGCGAGCACTAGTTAATATTATTCCTAACAATTAGTTTTGAGAAAGATTGTTAATCATTCACTCGAGCTAAGAAAGAAGAAGAAGAAAAGAAACAAGGTAATGAGTGCAAAACATCTATGGAAGAAAGAAATCAATCTTTGGAGGTGAAGGTATATCATCTCTTCTAAGTTAATTTGAGATTGAAACAAATCCTCAAACACAAATTGAATCAACAAATGATGATGTGATTCCAAATTTAAGCTTAGATATTACACAAAATTACCAACCTATTCAAAAAGTATAAAATTTACCAAATAATGAAGATGAGTAATATTTACCTGATGTTCAACTAAATTTACCATTGATATTACCAATTATAATTATGTGTAAAACACCTTGGATTTTACTTGAAATTGATGAAAATATTTTAAATAGATGAATGATAAGGTTTTTGAATGCACTTGTAGAAGAAAAGATAATACAATATAGAAATAATTGTTTAACGACTTAAGTGAAACATGAATATGTCAATTAGATGTTGAAATGATGAAAATATAAAGTTTAGACCCACTACGAAGACCCTTAGTCTAAGAACATCTAGGACCAATAATGAAAAATCCATTGTAAAAATCTAATGAAGGCATACCAAACAATAGGTCTCGACCTCACATACAAGAGATAATAAAACTACTTGGCATGTTATTACATCAACTATAGTAAGTAAAGCAATAAAGAAATGGTTTAATTAGGAAAACAAGCAGTGAACTAAAAATAAATATAAAAACACTATTGAAAGCTATCAGAAGACGTGAAAGAGTTGAGGATCCCAATAATAATGAATAATGAGTATTCTCTAGTAGAATCTTACTAAAAGACAAAGACATGGTTGAAGAATTAAAATTGAAAATTGAATAATTTTGAAAAACGAAGACAATTGGCCCAAACCTTTTCAGTCTACCTAGAAGGATTTCAGAGCTAGTCTCTTGGATCTCATATCAATAAAGGGAATATTAAGTTCATCCCTAATCCTGGAGACCCCGAGATGATTAATAATTGACATCCTATAACCTTGCTCAATGTGTCTTAAAAGATTATCACCAAAGCTCTTTCCATTCGGTTGGGCCGCATCATATTCTTCCTGTAATTATTCATTTGGAGCAAACCGAATTTATCCAAGGACGTTACATCCCAAATAACATCATAGTAGTCTGGGAAGGCATGAAATGGGCTTGCAGATCCAACCAATCAGCCCTTTTCATCAAAATCAACTTCGAAAATGCCTATGACAGGATATAACGACCATTTATTCTTGTTATGCTTCAACCCTAGGTTTTGGTCCCAACTTCATTCAATCTGTCAAGATGATTTTTGTGAATGCCTCTACCCAAATCACCATTAATGGGCACAATTCAAATCCTTTTGGTCTTTTTAGATCCATCCAATAAGGATTCCCATTGGTGTCCACTCTTTATGTCCTTACGGCTAAAGGTTTTGGCTATTTGATTTCTAAAGCAAAATATCGGGCTTGTCGGGAATTTCCTTACCATATTCCGATAGCTCCCATATGCTCAATGGTCATTTCATAGATGACTATTTCCTTACACTTATTGAAGATGAAAGTAACATAAAAAATTCCATGCGAAGGCCTCAAAACTTTCTATTTAACTTTTGGATCCTCCCTTCAATGGTGAAAAACACAATGTTACAGATAATCCTTCCTCCCCGTGCCCCCTTGGATGGCCTTGTATGATTGGAAGATGATCGACTATGGTGAGATGTTTAAATTTCTTGGTATTCCTTTTGCTTTTCAAGATTCACTGCGAAGCAATATGTCGTGGTGCGGGTGGGTAAAAATGGAATATTGGATAAGTAATCCGTTGTCTTTAGCGAGAAAAATTTCATATTTTCTCCAAAGTCCTTAAAGCCATGCACATGTATTATTCTTCTTCTTTGGTCACACCCAAAAATTTGTGCAGAAGCTAAAAAAATTTCTCAAAGATTTTCTCTAGTCCAATGCTTCCTCTAGTAAAGGATTTCAAGGAACAACACTTTGTGCCAAATGGATAATTCACAACATAGAAGGGGAAGAAGTTTGGAAAGTGCTTCTGAGACATGGCATCGCTGATGGATCTCTTTATGATATTTCATCTGGAAAGGAATTGTATTTTTCAATATTCTCATTGCCCCTATCCCAATCAAAGTGGTCGACACTTCCATACTTAAAAGTATTTGGAAAGCTTGGGAGTAGGTCAAACCATGGATTCTATGGAATGGAAATGGCTTCTGTAATGGTATTTCAGCTTAACCACCACTCCTTGTGGTGGTCTCTTGTCATTCAAATCTAGGATTGTTACCTTGACGAGGTTCCTAGAATTCCCACGATTCATCTTTTTAAGTGAGGAATTCACACTATCTAGGACCTTTTTTGCAAACATGCTTAGTCTTGGCATCCTTGGAATGAGCTTAAGGATCAATTCAATTTAGCTCAGCATGATCATGTCATCATCAATGATATCATCTCCTTTGTTCCTGATCACATAATCCACAAAATCTCTGTGTTTCCCTCTCGACATTGGTTGACAATTTGGAAGTGGTATCTGGACGCCCCATTCTAGAATTACACTACTGACAAAGGATATGTATGTATGTCGCCTCATTTTCCCATGGTTGGAAAACTCAACACCCGGTGGCGATTGCATTCCTCTCCATCTAGTTGGAGAAGGATATTTGATACTGTTTGGTACACTTTTTTGGAACAAAAAATTACTCATTTTCTCTGGTGTATTCTTCACCAAGGCCTTCGATTTGTGCCCATATGGTTCATCTTGGTTTTCGGCCCCCAAATTCCCCTTTTGTGGCCAATTGGAAACTTTGCCTCACCTCTTATGGTTTTGTAATAAATCCCAAAAGGCTTGGAACTAGATTCATTCATTCTTCCTCCCCTTCATACCAGAATGTTTTACCTGGCATCACATTCTTTTAGGAAATAATCCTAGAATGCCTCACAAGTTTTATTATATTTGGCATGCTTTCAGAGGGGAAATTATCTTTTGGATTTGGAAAGAATGAAACTCTTGTTTACTTGATAACATTGAAGCTAAGCAAAAATTATCTATTTATAATAAGTCTATGGTACTCATGGATGTATTATTGCAGATTCAAGTGCAAGAAAACAAAGTGGCACTCGAGGTGGAGCATCTCAGAATCTTCTTCGACATTGGGGTGACACCACTTACAATGTTTCTCATAAACTTCTATTCCCACCTAAAGCTCCCCACCCCATGACAGTCATTCTATAAGTGGTGCTCATCGTGAGCCACTCACAAAGTGTCACTCCTTCATCCAGCCTACACGGTCTACACGCAT
This sequence comes from Taxus wallichiana var. yunnanensis, assembly GCA_018340775.1. NCBI lineage: Eukaryota > Viridiplantae > Streptophyta > Pinopsida > Cupressales > Taxaceae > Taxus > Taxus wallichiana. The sequence goes on along the minus strand of CM031236.1, from coordinate 525,394,225 downwards.
TTAGCCTTCATAGAGGAGCCTCTCCCTTCTACCTTCAGCTCACCACCAAGGTTGGGATGTTCTTCCACTACCGAGCCAACTCGGTTGGGGATCCCCGGCTGTCCCCGAGCGACACACTCATGATGGTTGGAGCCTCCCGCCTCCACATGAAAATTTTCCTAGGTTATTCCTTTCCATCTTTCCCACTTAGGGAACTCTTGATGATACTGAAGAAGGAAGCCAATCCAGATCTGGTTGGGATGTGTTAGACAATGGCAAGGATCGTCTAGTTCTGGAAAGTTGGCTTCGATCATGATCTTCCCTCTGTAGGGAAACAATTTACAGTGACATCTTAATTTCCTTGCTTCTATCTTTTTAGATGTTTTGTTAGAGTTGAATTTCCTAGGATTTTCCTAGTGTGAACTTGTGGCTTGTGGCGTGCTCCTTGTAGTCACAAAATCATGCACTTTAGATATTATTTATCCCAATTTCATACTACTATTTAGAAGGTTATTGAGTGAATAAATTATTAATTAACCCCCTTCTTTTGGCCATCTTATTTTATTTTATTTCATCATTCCCAACCTTTCACATCCATATGCCCAGTCTATTTTGGCCTCAATTAGAGAGCCAGGGGCTAGTCTTTGGGGTGCCCATGGGTGTCTTGGTCCCACCATAACTACCCCGATCCTTATTGAAATTTCCCACCATATTTTGGGATCTTTCTATCCATTTTCACTTCTTATCTTTTTTGTGGTTGGCCATTGCGGGTTAATTACTTAAATTAGATCAAGAGAACCTTATAAATATAAAGTTATAAGACCATAATGAGGCACCTAGCACTAGTCACTACTATCATCCATTTAGAGTTGCATCCATATATTGCATTGGAGATCACTTGCATTCACATAGTTCCACCACGAGGCACAAGGCTAGGACATTCGCATCACACTTCATAGGGGCATTGATTCTATTATATTCCATGCACACATTCTATTACACTTTCTACATCTAATTATTGTTTACTACTTCACAAAGTGTGACTGACAAAAGATCACATAGGGCACATTATGCACACACTCACTAGAGCTACATTTGGGTCCTGAAATGTTGTGAAACACTCAGTTAGTTAAGTAAGCACACTATTGTGGAAAATGAGGTCGAGTCGACCTATTCATTTGCATTTTTTTATTTTTTTAGGGATTGATGCTTGTTTAGTGTTTTATATGTCTTTCTATTCATTTTCATATGATTGTGACATTTGGTACAGGGAAGCAAACTTGATGCGAAAAATAGAGAGGGTTTCAAACCATCTACCAAACTTATAAAGATTAGTTTCGAGCTTTTTCACCGACTAGGAACCCATTTTGCGAGACCAGAGTGCTTGTAGGTGCCCTAGTCCCCTCACCAAGCGCTCCAATCCAGTGGAATCATTCCAAATCCATCCTTTTGGGCCTTCGCATAGTCGTTCTTACTTCCATATTTTTTTTAGTCACCTCTATGACATAGTCACACGAGCATCTTCTATTTAGCTGAGTTCTTTTCTCTTTCTTCTTGCACATTAGGGTTAGCATTTCCTTTTGCATAGTTTCTTAGGTCATTTTTATATTTATTTACAACATCTATTTTCTTTATTTACAATTGTTCATAGCTTAGATTAACTAATCCATATATACATATATTCCCATTTTTAGTTAATCATTTTGGTGAACCCGACTCAATCATTCATGCCTCTAGGTTCTTCATCCATTTCCTTTCATCCTAGAACTTTGTCATCATGAGTATCTCAATCAATGATTATTTACTTTCCAATCTTGATTTACTACATAGAGTCCAACATTTTCTTGCTACTACTTGTATTCGTGCTGACATGCATCCAGACTTGGTTTATCAATCCTTTTGATGCATTCTCTCCACACCTAGTATTTAAGTCCAATCTTCCTCTAATGTTCATACTTTTGATAATGACCGCCTCTACATATCATATGTCGTATTCATAATGTGGTTATCAAGTACACTTTGATTGATAATGGATCTAAACTTAACTTATGTCCTATGTCATTCCTTGAAGCTTTAGGTATTTCCACTCGTGATGTTAGTCCATCTAGTGTTTCACTGCGTGCTTATGATGGTTCTGTTTGTCCATGTTTTGGTCACATTACATTACCTATCACTATTGGTCCAAAAACTATCCACATTGTCTTTTTCATTGTTGATTTTCCTGTCTCTTACAATTGTCTACTTGGTAGGCCATGGCTTCATGCCATGTAAGCGGTCACCTCTACTATACATAATTGTGTCAAATTCTTACATGAAAGCATGGAGTACACCATTTTTCATGACCGTGATCCATTCCAATATTGCGATCGGGATCCTAATACTAGTCTTCATATTCCATGCATATATATTACAGACAAGCCCCAACCTATCGAAGAACCACCTCACTTACCACCACTTGATGGTACCATTTGTGTGATAGATGTAGTTTCTTCTATGCCACCTGCTACTACTACTGCTATGATTCCTTATCATCTAGGCATGTCTAATCTATGGTTCTTTGCTTTATCACATACACCTCCACATGTACCACCTACTTTAACATGCCCACCATTCACTTGCACACTCTTCATGAATGACTCCTATTGGGAACATATTCCATTTGATCCTACATGTGATGACACCATATGTACACATGAGGGTTTAGTTCACCTAGGTTTCACTTTTGAGGATCTATATCCTACACCACATACTCCTAATCTTTATTATGGCTTTGTTCATATTACTTCTACTTATGGTTTGTGTGTCTTTCATATTACAATCTATCTATCATGCACTCCTCACTCTTTTCCCCTTACATTAGGGAAATCGTGGATTGATTACATCGGAGGTACTCTTGATCCTAATCATACAGATATGTCTTTCCCATGCCTTTTGGCCGTGTCTTTATCTGCAATAGTTATTTTCTTGGCTATTCACAAAATCTCACTCGTTGGTATACACACGGTTGTCCACTTCCTCCATTTACTAATGAGGAGTATGCTATGGGCATGTATAACTTACACCTCAATGGCTCATTGACAACCAAACAAACACTATTGTTTACCAAGTCACCAATGCATATCCATTCGATTATGATCCTGAGAGCAATGATCTTCTAGATGACATTACATGATAGCTTCTTTCATCACACAAAATTTTGGGGAATATCAGCTCACACATTCCCCCTCATCACATTAGCATCATATAAACATATCTCATTCTTGCATTATCATTCTTACATAATACTACATCATAGTTTTAGCATTTACGCACACATCATCATAAAATCTACTCATATCTCATCTTTGCATTCTCATACATCAATTTCCTAACATGAACCTCATCATTACCCGATGAAACACTCTTGTGCTTTGGTTCACACTTGACTATTGAGGGCTTACTACACATGAGCCCCACACACTGCACACTAGATCTTACACACTGCATTTATTCACATATCACACATCACACATCATACATGATGCATGATGCATGATGCATCAATCATGCATCATGCATCATGCATCATTCTATTCATCTTACACATTACCTACACTATTAGGCTATCTACACATATTACATAGTGTCGCCACACTTTATCTTGTGGCATATGCCTTACATCATACATTGTGCATCTCCATATCACACATATTCTACATACTATACTAGTCTTCACCACATATGAGTCTAGCATTACATCATCCTACATACTACATTACTAGTTTATCTACATATACATTACATCTTACATTACATTTTACACATTCTACACATCTTGCATTTGTATTCTACACATAACATATTTACATATTCTACTCCTCACATGGTCGTATTTCATCATAACACATACTACATCATCTTTTATGCATTGCACTCACTACCCGATGACACACTTTAGTTCCTCGGTCCATACTCGACTGCCGAGGGTTTACAAATCAAATAGACCTTACATTCATCATGCATTTATCATTCGACATTTAATCATGTGACATTTATAGGATAGTGACATACGCTATAGGCTAAATAGTCATTTACTCTTTCATATTATAGTGGTATATGCTTTATGATACTTCACCACTCCTTTTTACATTATCATCACTTATTCTAATCATCATGTAGTGATATATGCTTAGGGATAAATCATCACTCCACCTTTCATTTTGTCATGATATACGCTTAGGCTATAAGGTTCACACACATCTCTTCTATATGTCACATATCATCATCACTACACATACATACTCATCACAATGCGCACTAGACACAACACACACTATTTGACCATTTCCCAATGACACACTCTTGTTTACAGTTCATTCTTGACTTTTGAGGGGGAAAACAAAATGAACCTCACTACATAAATTTCCATTCATTCGGGGGCATGCAGCTCATATTACTCCATTTTACATTCCATTTCATCCATCCACAACATATTGCATATTATGGTTGTTTTTACTCTTGCTTACTTTTGCTTGTTCATGGTCGCTTTATTACACATGCTAGTTAGTTTAATTATATGTTGTTTATCTATTCCATCCACACATGCATGTTCACATATTTTTCTAGTTGTTCTCATAGATATAAGTCTCTTACATGTAGAATGGATGCTCACCTTCTACCCTTCCTACACTAGTCGTTGGGGGCATCCACATTCGTCTCTCATAGGTGCTATTATTTCATTTTATACTTAGCACTTTACATTACTTGGTTATAAATTATTTTGACATACTAGTTATATTTCTAACATGTTAATGGGTGCTTCATGTGCAACATTTGTTATGCAGGGATATTTTTCTTCCATACTTGTTTGTTCTATTATATGCTATTGTTTTTGGCATTGCCCTTTGCTTGGTGTGCACACTTGTTTGTTGTTTACAGCCATGATGGCCTTGCGTGTTTTGTGACATCGTGAGTGATGTCCCATATTTACAGCCCGCTTTGTGTGGCTTACTTGTTTTCTTGCATGTTTACATTATTTCTTTGCTTAGTAGCTTTTACATTGTTTACGTAGATTACACATTGTTTTCTATATGCATGCTTGTTTGTACTAACACTTGTCTTTGGCTAGCCTCTTGTTTGTGCATGCCTTGGTTTCTACCAAGCACTTTCCAAGGTACAGTTCATGTGGTTGGTCCTCTTTTGGGGTCGTATTCTCCTATTAGTGACATCACATTTTCCCCAAAGAGGGGGAATCATTTGGGGTTTACATACTAACACATCACATTTATATTGGTTCATTTAGTGTACTTTTCTGCCATTGGCATTTTCGGTTCCATACAATGAGCGGGTTTAGAACATTCTACAAACCACGTACACAACGAATTTTACAAGACATGGTATCCTTAGCATTCTGGGAAGTAGTTACAGGCTCAGAGGTTACAATGGGTGTGCCTCCCTACACTACTTCGTAGCTAGTGGGATCAGATTTCCCAAAAAACTAGGATGCACATAGATCTCTTCACACACATTTAGGGAAATAATTAGAGTTTGGAGGATACAATAGAATTCCTCCCTACACTTCTTTAGCCTATGGTGTCGGATCACCCAAAAACCCCGAGAGTACATGATATCCTTTTACACTATCTTTCTCGACATGGATCACGTGCACATGTTCCATTTACATTTTTTCATTTGCGTATTCACATTTACATAATTTTACATGAATCTTTTACATTACATTTTTATACATACATACATACATATTTGACTACTTGATCATTTTCTCCTTGTAAGTCCGACCATATGAGAAACAAACAATTAAATGGGGGCAACAACAACAACAATGTCAACAACAACACTTCACAACAACACACACCTTACTAACCATGTAGGTACATCACACACATCAACAACTACACACACATTTCTTCCCTAGGTTCACTCTCATCACTTTTTTTTTGCATTTTTCATCTTTAGTTTCCACGCTCCTCCATACTTTTGTCATTTCATGCTTTGTTTAGTCCATTGATGCATTTTCTATTATAACCTTCATGGAGATCAGGTATGCATCTCTATCTACTTTATGTTACCGAGCTTTCCACTCACCAACATAAATTGGGGAAAATGTAGTCACAAAATCATGTACTTTAGATATTATTTATCCCAATTTCATACTACTATTTAGAAGGTTCTTGAGTGAAGAAAGTACTAATTAACCCCCATCTTTTGGCCATCTTCTTTTATTTTATTTCGTCATTCCCGACCTTTTACATCCATATGCCCAATCTATTTTGGTCATTTACAATTATTTTAGCTCAATTGGGGTGACCAAGCTAATATCGGTGCCCATGGGTGCCCTAGTCCCACCATGGGCATCTCAATCATTCTTGAACTTTCCGCCATCTTTTTGGATCTTTCTATCCATTTTAGCTTCTTATCTCTTTGGTGGTCACCATTATGGGGTTATTATGAAATTAGATCAAGATAACCCTATAAATATAAAGTTATGAGACCATAATGAGGGACCTAGCACTAGTCACTACTATCATCCATCTAGAGTTGCATCCATTTATTGCATTGGAGATCACTTGCATTCACATAGCTCCATCACAAGGCACAAGACTAGGACATATGCATCACACTTCATAGGGGAAGGGATTCTATTTTATTCCATGCACACATTCTATTACATTTTCTACATCTATTTATTGCTCGCTACTTCAAAAAGTGTGACTGACACAAGAGCACCTAGGGCACATTATGCACACACTCACCAGAACTACATTTGGGTCCGAAACATAGTACAAAGTTGCTCGGTTAGTAATCCCACTTGTTGTGGCAGATGAGGTTAGTTTGACCCATTCATTTGAATTTTTATTTTTTAGGGATTGATGTTTGTTTAGGGTTTTATAGGTCTTTCTATTCATTTTTGGATTATTTGATTTACATCCAAGACGGGTGGCGAACTTGATGCAACAAAAATGAGGGTTTCGGACCATCTACCGAACTTGTAAAGATCAATTCTAGAGATTTTACACAAACCAGTGGTGCCTATTTAGCGCACTGCAGTGCCCGTAGGCATCCCCGTCCCTCTCCGTGTGCTCCAATCTAGGGAATTAGTCCAGATCCATCCTTTTGGGCCTTCTCGCACAATCTTTCTTACTTCCGATTTTTCAATCACCTCTCGGGACATAGTCCGTGAGCGTCTTCTATTTATTGAGTTCTTTCCTTTTTCTTCTTGCACATTAGGTTAACATTTCCTTTTTCTTAGTTGCTTAGTCATTTTTATATTTATTCACATCATCTATTTACTTTGTTTACAAATGTTCATAACTTAAATTAACTAGTCCATATATCCCAATATTTTCATTTTTAATTAATCACTTCCACTCGCCCATTTTTTTGAATTATCTTGTATCATTTTACTTGTTAGTATAATATAAGATCCTATTAATCAAAATAAAACTAAGAAAATGGTTTCACCTAATTAAATATATGGCCAACCTAAAATTCATAAGCCCGGTGCTCTGATCCGTCCTATTCTCAACACCATCTATTCCCGACCTATAAACTTTCCTCCTTTCTCACTAACAAACTTAAACCTTTGGTGGGAAACTCCTCTTCGTTTATTAAAGACTCATTATCCTTCGTCAATTTTATTAAAGACCAAAAATTGGATAAATGTGGTTTTATTGTCAGTTTTGATGTTATTTCCCTTTTTACTAAAATCCCCATTGATGAAGCCATTCTTATTATTAGTCAAATCATCGATAGTGAAATTACCAATCTGGTAGAGATTTTTTATGCTCTACATTTTTAGCTTCAATGGAGAAATTTATGAAAAAATGAAGGTATTGCTATGGGTTCCCTCTCTCTCCCATAATTGTTAATTTATTTATGGAAATTTTGAGAAAAAATAATTAACTCATACCCTTTAAAACCAAAATGGTGGAAAATATTTGTCGATGATACTAATGTATTCTAGGTTCACGGTATGGATAGTCTTATAACATTTCTCCCAATATTCAATTTACCATGGAAACTAAGATTGATGATGCAATCCCATTCCTTGATATCCTTTTAAGAAGAAAAGAAAATGGTTCTTTATCTCGTGAAGTTTATAGAAATAAAACCCACATTGATTGCTACCTTAGAGCCGAATCCCATCATCACCCCTCTTAGAAAATTGGTATTCTTGAAACTTTAGCTTCTAGGGCTGTTCAAATTACTAATAGTGAGAAAATTGATCTTGAATTCAATCATCTTGCGCAGGTTTTTAAAAAAAATGGCTATAATAATAAATTAATCTCCAACACTCTTAAGAATTCTATTAATCCCCCTCCTAAAAATTTAAATCAACATGAATTAAACCGTAAAATTATCCTCCCCTATATAAAAACACCACTAATAGAATCACAAAAAAATTATCCAAAAAGGTATTGCCACTTCCTTCACTCCCATTAACACATTAAGGTCTAATCTCAACTCTCTTAAGGATAAAATTGAAGTGAATCTCCACAATGGTGTATACATGATAAAGTGCTCTTGTGGCAAACCATACATTGGTGAAACGGTAAATCAATCAAAAATCAAATTTTTGAACACGATAGAGACATAAAATGTGATCGTATTGTTCGATCAATGTTGAAGAACACTCTCTTAATACTAAACACTCCATTTGTCTCAATTCCTCCAAGATCATTGTTTCTGAAGATAACTTTGTTAAACGACACCTTCATGAAGCAATTGAGATAATGCACCATGAAAATAATATTAATCGTGATTCGGGTTGGTTCATAAGTAGCCCTTGGAAGCTCTTATTCGTGCTCTTCCTAAATGACTTATATTTTTGTCCTCTCCTTTTCTTACATTCTCTAAAATTTAATAAATTTTTTTGTTAATTTTATACTATTCTTAAATAAAAAACAAATAGTATTTTGCTTTTCCCTTACTAAATTTCATGTAAATAAAATTTTATCTCTTTTTATAATGTTATTTTAGTGAGTTTTCAATCTAATTCCCTTCCTTTTAAAATTATATCTTTTTTGTATTTAAATATTCTCTTTTCCTTTTTAATTCTCCTACACCAGCCGAATTTGTATTTTATTGTGAAATGTTAAATTGTATATATTTATATTAGCTTGATTTAACAATCTTTCTATAATTTTAATCTTTCCTCCCTGATGATGGGTCTAGTTTTTGACCGAAATGTCGACTCCTAATTCTAATGCATAGTATTCCAAATAAATTTGATAATATCAAACTCGTGAAAATATCGATCTTCAATAATTAAATATATGTTTTAAAAAGAAGAATTGGTTGTTAATGCCGTGAATCACATTCTATTTTTTTGGATATGACACTAACATAATTTTCTAATAAGTTTAAAGAGAATTCATTTGAAATATAAACTAAGTCAAAGGTATTTTGAAATGGTAATTTTATTTGTGTTAAAATAAATCATTCGCACATTACTTATTGTAGGGAACATATTGAATTTCCTATGTATTATGATGTTTTTAAGCACATATGTGTTACTTTACATACCGAGAATATTTTGAAAGAGTGTATGGTAAACGTTCCACCTAAATCAATAAGATATTTCATCTTAAGTGATTTTCATATAAAAGAGGGAATTTTTAATAAGAAATCATGTTTTGATGGAACTTATGAAAGTTGTGGTGGTTTTCATAATTTGAAAAATTGTATATTCACCAAGAACACAAATGCAATAGGAAATTAACTAGTTAGTTTTGGGAAATACACATCGGTGACATATATATTAAAAGATGACAAAGAGTCGAAGAGGTGTGAATCAATGAGTAAGTAAATAAGTACATTAGAATTTGTTACTATATTTGAGAGAAGACATCGTATAAGCATGCAAGTTATACACACAAATCTTGATGGTTAGATGAGAAATTAAGGTTATGAAAGGACACATTTCCTCTTGGTACCATTGTGTTAGTTGTTAATTTTGCTCCATATAATAAAAACTAATAATAATACTACAACTCTATTCATGTTTCCATATTTGTGCATATAACATTCACTTATGCTCTCAACAACATAGAGGAAGACAAAAATATCTTGAGGGAGTATCATTTTTATATTAGTGATGATTGTACACATTCTAAAAAGTTTGTGCAAGGTTGATTTGAAATATTCTATGCTAATTTGAGTAAAAAAAATATAATATTTGGTCAACACATCATATGGTCAGATAATTGTATATCACAATTTGAAAATTCATGGATGTTCTACTAGTTGAGAAAGATGCATCGGATGATTGATGTTCGACATATTTAAAATATCATTGAGACTAGACATGGAAAATGAGAGCATGATGGTGCAAGAGCATGTGTTAAAAGATCCCTAGCATGAAAAAAGTTAAAGTTAAAATATGGTATAGAGTTGAATGATGCACCATGCACCATGGAATGGTGTAACTCAACAATGGGTCTAGGTAATGATGGTAAGTCTAAAATTTGTAGATATTTTTGGTTGGTAGAAGAATATAACTTTGCAAAATATAAAGATTGTTTTACACTAATAAGGTCTAGTGAGTTGCACTCTTTTAGGAGTTAAATGCATGTTCATGGACTATTTATATGGGGTATATGGAATTTTTTTCTTCATGTATGTATTTTTAGATGATTGTGAGTTAAAAGAATGGATCGATGAATGGTGTTGTAGAATTTTAAATCCACTTGAGATGTATCAATATCCATGAGCACTACAACTCACGAAGATAAAATCACCAATTTACTTTAACCATATATTAGATCTAGTGCAACCAAATATTATAGATGCATTATTTAGTTAAAATTAATATTTTAGCTCATTATGTAGTATTTATGAATCATTTATTAAAATTAAATTTTTGTACAATTTGATGCAAGTCATGTTTATGTAGTTGTTGTAAAATAAAATAATAAAGAAGGAACAAATTATTATTTATCTCGTTGTGTTGAGGAAAAAAATAAATTGATAGCCCCAATCATAGATGGAGAAGGCCTAGAGTATCCTACGGGTCTGTGGTTGTTATTGAAACATGGCTTAGAATATACCCAATGAAGAAATCCAATGTGTGGTTGTTTGAGGACTTTGACACTCATAGAAAGATTATTCATTATTCTCATCTTGTTACATCTAATGTTCAATTGATCAAATATGGGGGTAGATTGTGAAATAAGAACTTGTCGAGTTGGTACAATGACACATAAGTTTTATAGTTTGTAAGTATATTGTTGAATTCTTAAGTTTTGTATTTTTTCATACTTTTTCCCCTTTATTTCACTTATTTATATCACTAATAATGCTATTAATGTAGGTTAGTGGTGCCAAACAAGCTTCCACCTTCATGTGGTTGGTGTCATCAATAAATAATTTATATTCTTGAAGCAAAGAGAAACTTTAACATCTTATACAAAATGATCCTTTGATTCCTTTATTTTAGGACCTTTGGTTTTAATCCATTTGTTTAAGAAGGCCTATACAACATTCCTCTATATCTATTAGGAAGGCATGAATGGAAGCATATATGATATATTATATAATATAAGAACTATGGGTCTATCCCTTGTTTAGTTTTTGTTTAGCCATCCATCCAATTTGTGAACACCAACACACCCACTTTGCACTATCTAAATATGGAACACTCTCCCATTTGTTAAGTGAACATATAAATTATATATAACCACCCTTTCATTGATCAAATACCAAATTCTTGTCATATTTTTCCTCCTCAAACTTGCTCCAATTTTATTAGTATAGGAATATACACGATATATCCATATAGAGGGGAGGTGACCTAGTTGAGATAATATATGCTAATGCCCATATGTTGATATAATAACCATTAACTCTACCAAAATAAGAAATATTACATTTTCCCGTCAATTGAGAAATTTTGAATACATGCATCATATGAGGGATTATATATAGTCATATCCTTGTGAACCTAGACCTTACCATTTATTTATTAGTTGATACCAATACAAGATGCCTTTATACATAGGGGAGGTGTTAAGTGTGAGGGAAGGGTAGAAGTAAGTTAAAAGGCTTAAAAGTAGCTTCATATTGTAGGTTGACAATCAAATGCCTAAAGGAATATATTGTTTGTTGTTTCTTTCACATTCACAACTCAAAATATTTAGTCTTTGAACATATTGGTTTAGTATTTATGTGTCCCATCACAATGAGAATAAGAGGGAACACTTACAATTTAATGTGGAACATACCTAGCTACTCAAATCTTATATGAATAGATTTAGTTTTCATGAAATGGATCTAAGTAATTGTATATGTAATTTCACATGGAACTAGAATCCTTGATAAGGTACATATAATATTTTGATTTATTATAACCTCTTTAAGAACAAGTTTAATTTTTTTGGTACAGACATGCCATTTTCCAATGGGATTTGATGTTGGGTTGATTAGCTTGTAAATGTAAGTACACACCATAACACCAAACCCAAGGTGCTTAGTTAGGCCCTTACAATTTTTGAGTTATTATAACATTTCTTAGCATAGACATGCCTTTTTTGTGAGATTTGATCTTGGATTGATTAAGTTTTAACACAATAACTGGGGTGCTTGGAAAGGAATTAATAGTTTTTGACTTATCCTAGATTCTAGTCTTTCCCAAGTGGAGGTTTAGGCTTGCTTGGCATATATATACCATTTAATAATGGGATTTTTTCCACAGAGAGAAGAGGATACCATTTTTGTGGAATTCATGATGAAAATGGTTCCATTTTCATGAAAATATTTGAGAATTATTTTGGCATGCATAGGCAAGAAAGCATTACCTTAAATTTTCCTCGGTGTTAGGGTGTAGAGGGAGATATTTTACAATCGATACCTCTTGGTGTAGACACCTAAAATCCTCTTACACAATTTTATTACTAAAATTACACTAATTATCCTCTCTTCTATCATTCTCATCGTAATTAGTGATTTCTCACTAATTAACCATGATCTTCACTCTCTCTTGGTCAATTGACAACACTTCATCAATAAACCACCATTTTCCCTCTATTCCCATTAATTAATTACATTTTGCTAATTAATTAGCCTTCCTATCATTTAGGATGCCAATTAATGACCTTTTGTTAATTAATATCCGCTTCTACTTGGGATAATTAATTATTATTAAGTAATTACGCTCGCTACTCTAAATATATAAATCATCATTTATTGGATCAAATTACTCTTACATCCCCCAAATCATACTAATTTTTCTCTAATTAGCTTCTATAAGCTTACATATACTTATTAATTAATCACACATAATTAATTAAAACATCCCCCAATTCCCATGATCTTGCTAATGGCAAATTAAACTCTTCTAAATCAAGATTACCTTTTCTAAAGTAACCTTATCCATTCCTAATCTTGCTTTACCCTTATCCCACATGCACCAAGTTGTAAATATTTCTCAAACAGGAAGGTTATATAAAGAACCCTCCTCCTTTGTTCTAAACACACACCTATCATTTGCAATAGTGAAAACTATAGGAATTTTGATCTTGAGCATTCTCCATTGATTTGGATAAGCCTCTTCATCTTGCATCCATTTACTCAAATTTGAGTAGTATGGGAAGATCAAAAATGGCCTTCTAGCCATTTCTTGGTGAGATTCCATCCTCAATTCTTGAGGTCAACAACAATCAAATTTGATTGCTAAATGATCTAACTAGGTTCATGTTTAGTTAGCAATCTAAAGAGTAGAAATGGATTAGTATGCTAGTTTGATTCATTTATGTTTCATGCATTTAAAGAAGTTAGTTTCTATAAGCTCTTATCATGATGGTTCTATAGTAGATTTGATTTTTCTTTAAAGTTATTAGGTTTTAGCTTCTTTTGATTAGCAATGCAAGTTTATTATGAACACATTTGGCATGCTCAAGTGGGATGATCCTTAGTCACTTGCATTTGATTTCAATTTTCATTGGTTTTATTTCAATTTTGGCTAACCCTTATTATACACATGCTACATAACTTGAATTCCTTGATGTATTTGTTGTTGCAAATCAGCAGCACCCCTGGATGCAAATCAGGTTTCTAAGTTGATGTTTCAGGCATCCAGTGTGATTTCACAACATTGAAACCTCTCTCCAAGTGTGGGACTTGTAAAATGAGAGAGGAATCTCAGATTAGAGGCTGGTTCCTCAAACTCCTCTGATCAGATCTGTTATTTGCACAATTGCAGAGGTTTGAATCCTAATCCTACTCTAAATTCCAAGGAGACAGAGATAGAAAGTGCAAAAATTGAAACTAAACTAATAGGTGATACACCAAAGGAGTGGTGAACACTTCTTGTTCATGCAAATTGACACAATTTCATAAAATGCAACATGAAACATCATACACAGGATGATAAGATGCAATTAGAGGTCTGAAATGAAGCAAGACAATACAAACAAAGGACTAAAAATTGATCACAGAGTCTGCACTGTCATTTTTCACTGTCAAAATCCTTGCATTTGCAACATCAAAGAGGCATAAACCTGTTACAATCATGAAGAAGGTCTGATACTTGCAAAAATCACTTGTTGAAGGTGAAAGAAGAAGCTTGCTATCCAAAAAAATGTTCAACCCTAAAAAAATGAGCCAAATCTGGCTTTTACAATGCATGGGTCGAGCCCAGGAGAGAGAAAATGTGTAAAAACGTGGCAGCCATCCCCATTGATTGAAGATGCATTGAAAAGCAAGGGCGTCCTTACTGGACCCATGCCACGACATTTTTGGCCATGCTTTGAAGAAGAATGCGACCCATTTTGCATTAAAATCGGTTTTGAAACGTCATTTACCGCCATTACACATGCCAGAGACGTTTCTTGATTTTATCTCTCCAAACTGAACCAAAATGCAAAAATGACCATGGAATCATGTAGAGAATTTCACCAGCTTTCCATTGATATAAAGAACACGAAAATCCGAGCTCGGATCGAAAGATATGGCAATTTGAAGTTTTAGGGCAAAATAGGGCCAAATCGGGTCGGTGAGCTGAGGACACGTGGCGCGTTCTCATTGGCTGCGGGCTTTTTGGGGAAAATTTTCCCACAAAACTCCACCGAGCCATAACTTGAAAAATACATGGAGTTAGGAGGAAAAATTTACCTTTTGGAAAGCCGAGAAAGAGCTCTATCTAATGGTGCCACTTCCAGAAGGTTTTGAGTGCCTGAAAAGTAAAATTTTGTGACCGAGGCACAAGAGAGGGAAGAATGAAAGGAGTTAGCTAGAAAATGAGTAGGGGGCACATTTTGGGTAACAATATTTTCTTAACTTTACATGTGTTGAGTAACTCTCAGACGTTTAAAGGAGATGATTTCTTGCAGTTTGGGTTAATATGACAAAAATTTGACCATTTTGAGTTTGTTCTTGATGAACCACATGTTCTTGATGTCACACAGAAAATCATGCCTACACACACCTTGCTTCACGTATTTATTAAAGCTGTTCATATGTGTCTCTTTGGTTGCGTTTATAACACCGATTTCGTCATTGTATGCCGGGGGTGCATATATGTCATCGTGGGCGCATATATGTCATTAAGGGAACATATATGTCATCGAAACATCTATATGTCTTAGGGGCATGTATATGTCAATTTGGGCATGCTATCGTTGAACCTTGTGCATAACCTATCTTTCGAAGGCCATAAATTTTTCTCCCAAACTCGAAACGAATCCAATGTTTTTGCATTGGAAAGGTGTTAAAGTGAGCTACGCAATGTAAACATAAACTTAGGATTTTGTCTTATAAAAAATTTATGGTTTCCTTTATTATAAAAATAGTCATTTTCTAACATGTCTAAATGCTTTGTAAAATTTGGTCTTTGATATTTCTAACATTTTTTACAGGTTTTCAATGCTAACTTTTATTTGTAGGGTATTTTGAATTATCTATTTGCTAACTTGTTTGATGATTTTTAATGAATTTCATGCTTTCATTTCTTAGGATAGAGTTGTGTATGCTCTTCCCTTGCACCTTTTAGGTGATCTTGGGAATCGAAATAACTCTAAGCCTTCTTGCATTTACAAACACTTCATTAAATTCATGGTTAAGGACTAATCATTGAAATTAATTTAGTGAGAAACAACATTGTCATACACATATGATTTAGAAACCGACACATGAACAAAATTGGTGATGAAAATACCTATATGTATTTCCCAAAGAGGGGAAGGGATTTATTCCAGAGGGAAATTTTTGGTTGAGTGTCGTCCCCGGTGAAGGGTAGGCTCATATAATATATCAAAGGAAACAATTCTTGGAAAATCCTACTAAGATATTGTATGTCAGTAGGTTATTCTTATTGCAAAAATAGTTAAGAGAATATATGATTTTGATCACTAAAGTTATTGGTAAAATTGAAGGGTCATTTGCTGACAAAAGCATCTAGAACACCTTTGAATTAGTTAAAACCCATCTTACGTGGGATGGGGATGGTTTCTAAACCAATCTTTCCTTCAATAATCATCATTAGTGGTCCCTGTCATTACTTCTTCCCGCACCCCTCATGTTGATGTCTTGTATAAAATCACTCAGTTTCTTTTTGAAGAGGATGTTTTTGTGGATGCGGGAGAGGTCTCGAATCGCTGTTTATGGAGGTCTAAAACCTCATCTCGCTGGTGGAGTTGCACCTCATGATCTATGATCCTGGAACAACTAAATCTGCTCTTGTATCCTATTTTTTTCCCCGTCACGATACTCTCGGGCCTTTCCCTTGTTCTCCGTATGAAATAAGCCTTCTCCACCACCTCTTCCGTGCCAAAGGAGATAACATCCTAGCTGCCCCGGCCGATTTGCATTCAGCCCTTGGTAAACCTATTCACTCAGTAACTTCTCATATTATAAATAATCCACATATTGTAAGAGGTCTAGGAAATGAGACTCATATTGTGCCATGATGTTTGATCCCTACAGAGGTCATGGAACTCATCAATAATATTCTCGAATAAAGTGCTCCGACATATATATTATGGCTTGAAAGAGATCCTTAAACATCTCCCAAGTAATTGTCTCTCATTTCGGATAGAGCTTCTGCTCCTTATTCCTCCACTAAATGCCCGCCGCGTGTTGTAGGAGGTGAATAGAAAACAGAACCTTGACATTTCTCTCATATGGGTGACGTACAAAACAACTCTCAAGACTCAGGAGCCATGAATTGGCTTTAAAACCATCGATTGTCCCTCCATAAGTACGTGGTTGTAAATGGAGGAGATCCCTTATAACACTACTAATGTCACAGTCGTGCCGACAATGCTCAACCATATCTCTAATAGGTGAATGTGGCTGATCTGATACTGGCGTCCCCACAATACTATGAGAATGGCTCTAACAAAGTGTGGAAACCCTCTCAAAATGGACATAAGGGCTACGAGACCTCGTACGTCTTTTTGTATCCTATTGTTGTGTCGTTGAGTGTGCACCCTCAATGGTTGAGTTACCTTCTATGGATGAATGAAATTCTCCCTCTGAATTTGAGTAACCAATAGTCTAGCCCAATATTTCCTTCTTCATTAGCTGAGTGAAACACATGAATTTGTGTAGCGTGCACATTCTCCCATTACATCCGTGTATAAGATGGGAGAATGAATAAAAATATTTTCTGTTGTATAGTAGTTAAAGTTTATGTGACATAGAAGGCCATGAATATACCATAAAAAAAGAAATTGAACATTTTAAAAGAACATGGAAAATTTTAAGAATACGTCATTATAGTTCATAATTTAGTTTGCCAATTCAAGAAGCTCCCATCATAAGAATTTGGAACAAGAAAAAATTGAAAACACCATATTGACTTGCTTTAAAATCAAAGTGATATCAATTAATAGGAATGTTGATCTATAAATAATATTTATGAAACAACATAACTTTTATATAATTTTTATTTATTTCTCATTAATTTAAAATTGAACATATCAATACATTCCAACAAAAAAATTCAAATATATGATCTCAATTGAAATAGCTTGTTGACACCGACTTTTCTACACAAACATATATGTACATTTTAATTGTATTATATTGACAATAATAAAAAATCGAATGTACGGGAAGGGTAAAAACCTTCCTTAATTTAAGGTTTGGGAAGGGAGCTAAATATACCATTCATTCCATAGAAAATCAATTGGAAAAGACAAAACACCATCTCAAACGACATAATTGTTAAAAAGAGCACTCAATAGGTAACATCATAAATATAAACACATTCTTCCATATTAAATAAGAATAATTATTTCATTTTTTATTTAGATTTTGCAAATTCCCCCACAATATTTTCCAAATAATGTGTTGGGTTTATTTTAGTTACAATTGATTAACTATCATGAAATGTCCATATTCACATATGAGAGTGGTAAAAATTCCAAAGGTTATTGTAAATCAATTTTTTCTAAAACAATTATAGAGTACAGATAGAGAGAGAGTTGTCTTTTAGGACAATTTTTATTTCACAACCTCTCTAAGAACCTCTTCTTCTTCCCATGAATGTTTTAGTATGAGATTTTCATCATATATAAATTTCATATGTATGTGTCATAAAATGAGTTGGAAAGTTTAACACAACACATATCAATTCAGTATCATTTTTAATTAATAATATCTCTATCTCGCTTCTTGCATCAAAACTAAACTCCAAAGGAATAACTCCATCCTAGGCTATATGTTATAAAGAAGGCTCCATAATGACATACAATGAGTTGGAAAGGTTAAAAACACGTATCAATTTTTAATAGGTAATATTTCTATCTCACTTCAGGTAATATCTCTATCTCACTTCTTATTTTGAAACTAAACTCCAAAGGAATAACTCCATCCTAGGCTATATGTTATAAAGAATGCTCCATAGTAGCTGCTCCAAATTATTTAGTTAAGAAACTATTGAAATGAAATTATTAACATTATACAATAATAAAATAATGAAATATTTTGGCACTTTTTGGTTTCATAGTTTCCTTGTTATTGTACACGGACGACAACAATTTGACATTTTACAGCTTAAGAACACAACACGGTACTATTACATGGCATCAAAATAATGAGCCTGTTATAGATTGAAAGTCTATATTCTAGATTCATGGATAATTTCTCTTATAACGTAATAAGATTTGAATTTGAGTTACAACTCAACAAGGAAGCTTCAATGAAGGAAGAGACCAATATGGAGATGGATAGAGAGATATGGAGTAAGTTACCATACGAGTTATTATTACTAGTTTTATCTAAACTGTCCACTCTCATCATGAGGAGATTCAGAACTGTTTGTAAACAGTGGAAGTATTTTCTTTCACCCGCACAGGATTTTTGAAGGATATTATCCACAATTATCCTCCCTTCTTCCCATGCCTTTCTCATCATAGGCCAACGTCTCTCGTTGGCAACCAGATCTCATCTTGATGACTTATATCTATTTAAATCATCACCCACCAGGCTTCCATTAGATTTTTTGCCTCTTGCCTCTCGCATAAAACAGACTTCCTGCAAGAGCCTCCTATGTCATTTTTCATACGTGAAAGGTGAACCCACTTCATTCTATATATGCAATCCTGTTACCAGGACATGGAAAACACTCTTCCCTCATCCACTCACATAACCGTCTCATTTCATAGGGTTGGCTTTTGATACCTCTAGAAGGATCTACGTCTTAGTCATAAGACTAATCAATGAAATTAATTCAGAGAGAAACAACATTGTCATGCAGATATATGATTCAGAAACTGATACATGGACCAAATTTGAGATGAAAATACCTATATCTATTTCCCCAAGAGGGGAAGGAATATTTTCAGAGGAAATTTTATTGTCTGAGTGAAAAGGCAGGCTCATACAATATATAAGTTTCATATTGTAGAATTTGATGTGGGAGAGAAGCGTTCGGATGTTATTGGGCTACTAGAGAGACATATTTAGATGATACCAATTATCAAAGTTATTGGAAATTAATGGTTATGATGGGAAGGTGGTTTTGGTGGAGATAGAAAATTAGTCTATGTGGAAATTAAATGCACAGGAAGAAGGAGAGAGACAGAGATGGTCAGAGTTTCAGGAATTTCCAAGGAGCATGTATGAAGAAGCTGAAAAGGATTCAGAAGGGACATGATTAAAGGCGAATCACACAGAAGTATTAGTTCACAGTTGTGGGTGGGTTTTGGTACACCTATTTGGAAATAAAATGGTGATTTTTGATGCACAAGGACGACTGTTGCAGTGCATTGATGAGTGTCTGGTTATGATTTTGGAACGATGCTCTTCTCCAATGTTACTCCGTGCTTATGACCTCAACAATGTTTGGTGGCTTTAATCGTAGTTTTCATCTCCTTTATATTCCGTGTAGCCGCACAAAAATGAATTGGTGTTGGTTTAATTTGTCGAAGGGTCTTTCGTCTATTGGTGAAGATGTATGGCTTTGAATGAGATCACTAGGGATCAAGTCTTGCTGAGTGCAAGGCCTAAAGACATCCAACACGGAGAGTCAAACAGTTGAGGCCAAGATTGTGACTTGAGTAATTACTTTGCATTGTTTAATCTATATGTTTCCTCCTAAACTTAGGCATAGATGCCATTAAACTATGTAATTCCTGTTTAATTACTTTGCATTGTTGAATCTATATGTTTCCTCCTAAAATAAGGTAGAGATGCCATTAAATTATGTAATCCGGTGCCCAATTGTACGACACCCCTAGAGGTGCTCGATAAAAAAATGTTTATTGTTTATTTTCTTTTAATGAATTTTTAAGTTAAAGGCTTGGAAAATCCCACGTTTCAGTACCTGTCATAAAACAAACATCATGTGTGAGTTATCATTTAGGAAAAACTTGGGAAAAAACCATCAAGTAGACTTTCTTGGAATTAGATAAGATCTTATTTTTCCAGGTTGTAAAATATGAACGATTAAAATCTGGATTGACAATGAGAATAGAAAAATTTAGTACTGGGGATGTTGAATTTCTCTATGCTTGTGACTTGTGAGTTAATATGATCGAATAGCTCAGATATGTACTTCTTAATTGCTGCTATAAGATATAGTACTATGTTTAATTTGTCCGTTAAATCAAATATATTCATTGAATAAATATATTTATGGTTGCCTATTGATAGGACCCTCATTCAGGTGCTTTGTTTCGGGTTGCTATGTTTAGCTATTACATGGATTCATAATTTTATTGGATTGTATGAGGAGAAATTTATATATTCTCTCATCTTGGCTTCTATTTAAAGAGTATTTTGATTAATTAAGTTACATTTATAGGATTTAAACTTCTATTTTTGTTGTATATGACGGGCATAAAATTAATACACAAGATCCATGGCAGTATATGGTTGATTTAGTGGAAAAGATGATATCCTATTGGATTATCAACCAGATTTTTCTTGCTGGTAAGTTACAGATCTTCACAATTTTTTTTGCAAGCATCCAAGTGTGTATTAATTTTACCAGACTTTTAAAAGGATTTTTATGATAAGTTGTTTGAATTATTAAGATATTTTTTATCGGTTAATGTCAAATAGATCTTAGTGTTCCACGTGGTTGCTTGGGATATTTTCTACTTACCAAAACAAAAATGAGGTATATGTATCACTGACATCTCTTACCAAAGCATTTCTCTATGTACTAAGTGTAATGCCCCGCCTCGGGACATAGGAAACCACACCAAAAAGGTAGTTAAAATTTGGGTATTTTTTTTTTAAAAGTAAACAAATACTATTACTTATCTGATTCCTATTTTTATTTATTTTATACTAATTCAATTTACCCAATTATTCAACTACTAGTCCAATTTCCAAATTAATTATTTAATTCGACTACATGTTTGCTAGGGTAATAATAGAAGGTCTACACACCCATTTTAATTATATTAGTTTTCCCCTTTTAATGAATTTTCCCCCAGACACCCTTCTTTTATTTTATTTCCTAATCCCACAAAATCCCATGACTTAAAGTTATGTAGGATTTAATGTGAACCCTAGGATCAAACTAATCTTGGCCCTAGATTTTATGTTGCCCTAGAAATTCCCTAATCCATCTTTATGTTTCTTTCTCTTCTCATTTGGTTTCATTTTGTTTCTTTTTCTTTCCTTTCTTGTTTGTGTAGGTTGAGGAGGAGCCATGGAGCTTTTATGGATTCTTGGGGTTGCTCAAGATATTTTCATTGTTACATACATACATACATACATACATACATACATACATACATATATATATATATATATATATATATACATATATATTTACATTCATTACATACATTACATATATATATATATATATATATATATATATTTGTTCTTCTTTTCGAAGTAATTTCAAGTTGGGTATATATTATATACCCCTCTTTTTAAAAATATATATACATTCATATATATATTTATATGTAAATAATTTGTATAAAATTCGGATTGCAAAACCATTTTGAAAGATCCCTAAATCGACAAGCCACAGAGTATTAAGGTGCTAATGGTAGTCGCAGACTATATTAGGGAGATTTTGGTAGATTGGGGGTGTGGGATCCGTGGGGAGAAGGGAGTTGGAGTCTCGCATGGAGGTGTGGGTGCGGGGGTATGCAAAGGGTGGGGAGATTAGGGAGTGGGTGTGTGGTGAGTGGGGTTGGGGTTGGAGTGGATGTGGTGGTCGGTGGTTTAGGTGCAAGTTTGGGGAGGGCTTGACCCCTCCCCACTTCATTATTTTTTTGTTTTAAAACCTATAACCTCCACCATATATTATAACTTACTATTTTTTTAAATTCATTTATATATATATATATATATATATATATATATATATATATATATATATATATTATTATATACTCATTTTTGTATTAAATAATCTATTAATGTAGGGACCTTTTTTGTATCTCTTCATTTGTAAAATATGTAATTTTTGCATTTAACTTTAACTTTGATATATATATATATATATATATATATATATATATAAAATTTGATATGTATGAGGATGCTAATATAAGTTTCAAAAAAGTTCTTGTAGGAAAAAGGAGAGGAAACTTGTTTTGAACAATAAGTGAAATATCATTAAAGAATTTACAAATGAATTCATTCCAAAAATATAAAAGAATTAAATCCTTGTTGTACTTCACTGTTCCAACTCAAAGAATTTTTTTCTTTAAAACAATAACCAGATTTCTAAAGTGTAAAAAAATAACTTGAATCAAGAAATAAGTATAAAGAAATAACATTATTATTTTCTTTTAACAACTTCTAATAGCAACCAAATTTCTTTTTCAATACAATAGTTAATTTTTAATCTTTTTCCAATGTTAACAAGAAGGAGATACACTTTCATCCAAGAATCTCAACATTTCATTTTACACTTCTATTGGAGAAAACAAGCTCACAAAGTATCTAACTTTCTATTCAAGGAGAGATCCCTAAAATTACAAATAAGCTCTTTGGCAAAGGAAGAACTACTTCATGAAAGAATGCTTCCATTTCAACAAAAGAATACTAGTTGCTCCATTCCACATTTTAAGCTAAAATCTAACTATATATATATTTTTTTAAAACAATGAAGAGCATAACTTCTTAATACAACAAGACTCTTCCTCTCATGGAGAGTAGTAGGATTTACACATCACTTACATCCCAAAAAGAGAAGCTTACAAAGGAACTCACATCAATATTTTTACAAAGATCATATGCTCATCAAGAAGAAAATATTTTTAAAAGAGAAGAGAGTCATAACAAGACAATGCCACCAAAGATACTCCAACAATCATCAAGCTTTAGGCTCCAACTTGTCCTCCACATAGTCTCCAAACACAAAGAGAACAAGGATTGTTTTACCACCCAACCTATAGGCATCATTACATGCCTTTCCAAAGGTTGGAAGACATGCTAGCCTCCCCAAGCCCATGGGAGAGAGCTAGCTTCCAAAAATGTGCACAAGATTTAGGGAGACATAAACAAAAACATATCACATACAAGACTAATCCATACACTAAAGAAAACACAACATTTACCAACCAAATAAAAAGAGGAGAAAACCATATTCATCCTCAATAATGGGGAAGAGTAGATGAGACATCTAAAATGCCAAAGAGTGTGATCGGGATAGGATGCACACTTATAAGATTCTTCACAAAAATTCCTTATAACTCCAAGACAACAATCCCTCCTTATTATTCCACCCATTTGCTTAAAATCCTCCTTGAGAGGATTTTTAAACCCATTGGGTTTATTCTCCGAGGATGGAGAAGGGGGCTCAAACCATATTAACCACCTTCCCCACCTCAAACCCTATGAGGGGATATAAAGAATCAACATGGCTTACCCATCAAGCCATGAGGTTTGAGAGGGAAAATTCCTCCCTTTTCCCCAACAAAGCTCCAAAATCCATCAAGCCATATGATGTATGGAGAAAATAATAAATATATACCCAAGTAAGCAAAAACAAATTTCAACCATAAGAAATTTAAGATCTAATATTCAAGAAAACATAGTGTGGGATCAAAGATCCTACCTCCACAAGCTCTCCACAATTCTAAGATTTTCCCAATTCCTTATCCAAGAAAAAATCTAATCTTCTAAAAGCCTCCAATCACTAAGCAAAATCCCCAAAAAGGTCCATTTTCTCCCCCATGAGGGAGTATTTGAAGAAAAATAATTAAATTTCCTCACCAATGAGGGGGTGACATGTGTCACCCCTCTCTTCCCTCCAAGTCAAATATTCCCAAAATAAAATGGAGAAAAGATAAACTCACTTTTAAACACCTCTCTCCCAAATTGCCCAAAAAGAATATGAAACAAGCTTATGTAACTTTTTACAACACATATTTCAATCCATTTTACATGGATGGTGATAAAAGAGAGGCTAAATGGAAGGGAAACTCTTTCCATGCCTTGAAATTAAGCCCCCTGCCTAATAGGTAGGGTCAAAAGGCTTATTTTCATGCTAAGTAAACTCCCAAAACTAAAAGGGGTCACTTAAAATGTCATAAATAACCCAATTTCAGGTTTGGCACATTTGGGCACATATGTAGAGGATGTGGGGCCCACTCAAGTGTTCTCATGTGACCCCAATCCTCCTAATTAAAACACACTTACACAAATACAAAAATTAATGCAAGTGGGGACCATTAAGTCCCCCAACCTAGTTTACTTAACAAATTAAACAACCTAATCATAATTAATTTTACATGACATACAACATTACAAATAAGGGTCACTCATGGTGCCCAACAATAAAATCAACTATAAGGAATCATATAACTAACATGGTTTGGACTTAGCTCAGTGGGCCATTTGTGCACAATTTGCATAGCCACCCTAAAAATCATGTTCTCATGTGCCCTGTAACCTACACACTCAATGCACACATTAAACACATCTTCCCAATACAAGTGTAAATCAACTACTCAATAAACGATCAAGTATAAACATAAAATCTATGATATCACAACATCAACATGGAGTCATAATAGAGAAAACATGCATAATTTCACACCAATTCACCATGTGTTAGCCATCGCATTTCATATAAATGACATATATCCATGTTATCATGTGTTCTCATCAATAATCAAATAAACTATATCATCAAGACGTGTGACTAAACTATGTATCCATCATATATCAATTAGGCCCAAAGAATCTAAAAATATGTTAATATCCACAACATCAAATGAAATGTGCCAACATACTAATCAAATCTAAATTGACACTATGTGCCCAAATCACCATACATGTCCAATCGAATCATGACTATGGGTTAAGAAGTCAGCAGATAAGTGATGCTACAAAATGTGGGCACTATATTCCCCTCTACTAAAATTAGACTTCCTCATGGAAGTCACTAGGTAGGGTAGGGATATGACTTCACGAGGTGTCATGTTGTATCATGCGGTTGTTGGTCACAACAAGCATGTCCCACCAATTAAAACTCCTCTAGAGTTGGAATTCTAGATAGGGCTCAACCCCGAGAGGGAGAGAGGTCAAGTACTAAGTGTTTCTCTCACTTAGATTAATTTAATTAAAGGAAGTTATATCTTCCGGTGGATAAGTTTACATGTACTATTTTAACCTCATAGCTCCCTATTACTCTCAAACCGGGAAAGACGGTTCACAAGCCTATTTAATATGGTTCTAACATCCGCATTATTCACTAAGGTCAAGGATGAAGATTCACCTAATACCAAGCATAGTTAAAGGTGCTGACTTAATTTGACCATTATTTTTATGTTCACATAATGATAGTACCAATACATTGTGGTTGAAATATATATAGCAGTCACCGAGTTAGGGTTGGTTGTCTAGTTTGGTTTCAAGGTTCCATAACATGTACCATTTTCTAGAACATCTCATTTCTGGTTCAAAATTTGGTTTAGAAAACTCATAAGAGATAGTTTAATTGATTATTGTTTAAAAGTTTTGAAAAAGTTTTCACCATGAAAAAGTAACTTTCGAACTTTCTACACCCCAAACAAGCCATAACTCCTTAATGAAACAACAAACAACAAATTTTGAATTCAATAAGATATATGAAAAGTTTTACTTAAATTTTATCGTTTCTTAAATACTATAATCAAGAGAAAACATGAATGAGTTAGGCCAAACAAAATCCATTTAAAGTGAATGTTTCCCAAACCTATCAAAATACTAGGCAATTATAATTTGGATGGAATACAACTTGTCTATGCATACCTTCCTCAAAAGTACAAGAGATCAACACACATTTTCCTTTAAGGAAAGGTATAGTCTAATTCTCCTCAAGATATGGAACTTATGTTAACTTTTACTTAACAATTATTTGGTCGTAATTGGCCCATTGCGTTTTACACACACACACACATTAAGTAGAGGGTGAATCCATTTTACACAAAGAACTTTAAATTTTGCCACCCTATTGAGTGGTAATAGTAAATGGGGCCATGTTTTAAAGAGTACCCCAAAAATTCCAAATTCACTTTTTTTTTTTTAACTAGTGTTTATACTGATTACAAAGGACGCCTTCACCCAAGGTAGGTGGAAAGATTAGTTAATCATTATTCTTAGTTCTTACAATAAGGGTTTACATCATTTATCTTATAATAAGTTACTAAGAGTTTTCTAATGTGAAAGAAATCTTATGAAAGTCTCCTAAGAGTCAAATAGCCAAAGGCATATCTAATTTGTGAAACCATCACAATCATTTGATTATTCATTTTACTTTCTCACCTAGAACTTAGGAAGACAACACCATGTCTAAGTTACTTACATAAATCCAACCATTTAGCGTGTAATCCATATTATATGAATATCACATAGCTAAGATCAATAGTTTATGATCACCTCAATTTGAAGCAATAGTTTATGATCACCTCAATTTTAGATTTTTAAGGAGTAACAATGATAACGTTGTTGTCCAACCAAGGTTGTTTAGTTCCATATTTTTCACATTTTCCAAATTGCATATAATTACACGTTTCTATTGTTTTTATAAGGTATATGTACACAATTGTGCTGTGTGTGTGTGTGTGTGTGTGTGTGTGTGGATTACGAAACATTACATTTACCATTATTGGACCATATTACTTGTAATTTCACGGTCAACACTAACATTGGTAAACCATAACGCCCAACCAAGGGAGTAATCGACACTAATTTATTTTATTTTTTTTTTTGTAGAGAGAGAGAGAGAGAGAGAGAGAGAGAGAGAGAGAGAGAGAGAGAGAGAGAGAGAGAGAGAGAGAGAGAGAGAGAGAGAGAGAGAGAGAGTTGCTATATTTTCGTGCAATCAATGTTCTTATATACCCACATGATAAGGTTCAAAAGAGGGTGATTCCATGATTTCTACATGTAAGTATTAGTGTTATAAACATGATTAACTCGGAACATTTTAATCAATTTGAGGAGGTTTATAATCACACATGTACTTACTAAGGTAAAATGTTTTAACCAAGTTACATTGCAACAAAAATTAGTAAGCGGTTATAGTATGAAAATAGGTTTATCGAGCTCAACAAGGATTAAAAACCAAAGCTAACTCTAAATGTTATACTGAGAGCTTTGATGAGAATTTGAAGTTGTGAAAACTAGATTCGTTTTATAATAGCACAATGTATTCTTACGTTACGTGAAGAGGATAAACTAGCTATGAAATATCACTTGAACAACACCATCATATAATAAGAGACACTAACTTTCCTTTTCCCTTATCATTTATTGTTTAGAGACAAGTTAGAGGAGTTTACATTAGCAAACATTTTCATCCAATTATACTTAATTTAAAATTACACTTTTGAAAGGATAAACAAGGTTATAAGGTTTCTTGGCAAATTTTCTTATAAAAAGAAATGAAAATTTAGATTTGTAGCATATACACGAGGAGTAGAAAATTATTCTGATTCATAATAACAAAATTTTAAGGCATGGAAGACCATTTTATCATATTGGGTGGTTCTATACAAGATACAATTATTTATTTTACACCCATACCAAAAGGGTTTTATTAGGTTTAAAAGTGGTGCCCCTAACATTGTGGTTGAGATTCCCAAGAAACAATGGATCACTAGAAAAGGAACCAACTAACCAAACACCTTAAACCTATTCCTTAGACCAAGGTAACAATTCTACATTCTTATATTGACCTACTGCTTATTTCTAAAACCAACAACTAGACCTTTTCGATGTCCAAAATGACCAACCTAAACCAAGGTGATAACATTAAAAAATGTCTCGTAGCACAAAAATTTTCAAGGTTGTAATATTCAACCACGTAAGACAATAAGATAATCATATTATAAAATCTTACACCCTCCAAAGGTGCCCTAAGAAGTCTAACAATTTATTAAGACCTAGTTCTCTTGTTCTACGATCTATGACCAAACAAGTACCCAATACCAAAATGGTAAAAAAATGTTTCCAGTAAATTTTATATTATATAGAGAGTCAACCAAGACATACAACTCTCAAAACTAGTGAATAAATCTCGAATTGGAAGCACCTTCTCGAGCCAACTATTAAAGTTTCGTTATTGCATTTCAATAGATTTTTAGTGAAATTGGCTACAAAATGGGTCTTGAAAATAAGCGATCCCAACTCAAAAATGAGTTCTATCACTCGCATCTATTATCCTATATATAGATAATCCAAGCAACTTACAAAATGAAAAACTAATAACCAAAACTCTAGTTATGACCTAATTTCCGGAGCTAATTTATGTTATTGACAAGTTTGTGTTTTGTACCAAAACGACTAGAGGCCTCCTAAACACACTTGGAAAACTAATTCCCCATTCTGTTTCTCGAATATAATTATTGCAGCCAATGGACATGTAGAAATACTAAATGTTAGAAGTCGTAGATTTTAATTTCCTACTAAAGCTCCCTAAACTATAGGTCCAAATCGAAACGATTTTTCTTAAATTTAAGTTGTCCCAAACAACAATGTGATCAACTGAGCTCAAAATGTTTTCAACTACATGATCAAACAATCTTATAAGTTGGGTTTAAATGTTGTTGTGACTTCCCATGTCACTAGAGAACATGATCATCCAAATCGATCACCACTATGGGAGCCAAGGAGCCATTTTGCACACTATTTTAGAACAAATTTATCTTAAATTTTACCAATTGTTTTAAACAAATTAAGTGATCAAAATTGTGTACCAATCACCACCGGTGGATCTATTGTCACTAATTTACTCATCCAAGTTGGAAATCATTCACCATCGATTTTTTTAGCAGATGTATTTCTCCATTGCGGTTAATCGAGAGATGTTTTGACCCATTAAACAATTTAGTGGAAACGTTTTAATTATTTTTTGTTTAATGTTATTAAAGCATTAATAACTAATTAAATATTCTACCTAGAGCGTCTGCATGTGCAAACCATCACTCTGATACCAAATGTAATGCCCCTGCCTCGGGACATAGGAAACCACACCAAAAAGGTAGTTAAAATTTGGGTATTTTTTAAAAAGTAAACAAATACTATTACTTATCGATTCCGTTATTAATTATTTTATACTAATTTGATTTACCCAATTAATTAACTACTAGTCCAATTCCAACTTTAATTATTTATTTCTACTAAATGTTTGCTAGGGTCATAATAGAAAGTCTACACACCCCTTTTAATTTAATTAGTTTCCCCCTTTTTAATTAATTTTCCCCACACACCCTTCTTTTATTTTATTTCCTAATCCCACAAAATCCCATAACTTAAAGTTGTGTAGGATTTAATGTGAACCCTATGATCAAACTAATCTTGACCCTAGATTTTATGTTTCCCTATAAATTCCCTAATCCATCCTTATAGTTTCTTTCTCTTCTCATTTGGTTTCATTTTGTTTCTTTTCCTTACCTTTATTGTTTGTCCAAGTTGAGGAGGAACCATGGAGATTTTATGGATTCTTGGGGATTCTCAAGATATTTTCATTGTTACATATATATTTTTTTGTTCTTATTTTACGAAGTAATCTTTGGTTGGGTATCTATTATATACCCCCTTTTTAAAAAAAAGGCAATCTACGAAGGATATATATATATATATATATATATATATATATATATATATATATATATATATTCATATTCATATATATTTATATTAAGGTACTAATGGTGGTGGCAGATGTGTTAGGGAAGGTTTTGGCGGATTGGGGGTGTGTGATCCGCAGGAGAAGGGATTTGGGTCCACGTGGAGGTGTGGGTGCAAGGGTCTGCGCAAAGGGGGGGGAGATTGGGGAGTGGGTACGTGGTGAGTGGGGTTGGGGTTAGAGTGGATACAATGGTTGATGGTTTAGGCACGGAGTTTGGGAGGGCTCGGACCCTCCCCACTTCATTCTTTTTGTTTTAAAACCTATAACCTCCACCGTATATTATTACTTACTATTTTTTAAATTTTGTGAAAGAAAAAGAGAAAGTACGAGCAAAATAACGTAGATCAACTTAGTTTAATGAACAAGATAAATAAATAGAAATATGAGGCATAAGTTGTTATCGAAACCAAAAAAGATGAGATATATACAGGCAGGAGCGATACCAAGATGGAAGGGGAATGCGGCCCCGCGAGAGCTGGAAGGAGCTAAGACGAACGATTTAAGGGGAGAGCCAGAGAAGATGGAAGGGAGCAAATCCGATATTCCTCTTGGAGCCTGGAATGCAGAAGGGGAGTGGAGGACATGCGAGAGTAATGGGAGAAAGAGAAAGCTAGAGAAATACGAAGCGAAGAGAGAGACGAAACCCTTGAGATAGCAATGAATGTAAGGCCTTGTCTTTCAGTCCTGCCAATGTCCACTGTAGCAAGTTGTAGTGTAAGCCCTTGAGATTTGTGGATAGAAAAAGCCCAAGCCATTTTGAGCGGTAGTTATCTACGGCCTCCTCTAGAAATGGGAGGAATAGGAACATGCAAGGGGTTGTTTGAATCCCAGGGAGGTCCTGTGTAACAATCAAATTTGATGATGACAAACAGAGGAAGATTTGGAGGGCCGGAGGATATTCCATAGATTATGTCGATGATAGAACCAGTAGCACCATTGACGAGACCCTTCTCAACCCACAAGTTTGCGGAAAGCATTACTTTTTATTGATGTAGAGAAGAACCTTGGGCTTCAATTGATCATCCTCAGTATCACCTGATGCAGAACATCTTGTCTTTTCAGCAATAGATCTGGCTATAGGAGAGTTAAGGGACTTCAACATAAAAAGGTTGTGTGAGTCCACAAGGTCATTTTGAGTGAAAAGATGAGGGCCTTCTTTAAACTCAATCCTTTCTTGTTCGGATAGGGAGGAATCAGATCTTGACATAAGAGCTTCCCAATCTTGGATTAGAGGGATGGTGTTACGAATGTTAAGCAGTAATTCCGGAATGATGTATGTGCAGGTTCAGAGCCTTGTTTCTGAAGATTGAATGAAGGGAGACCGATATGTTGAATTCGCGCCAGAGGGTAGCTCCGTAAGACTTGCTTGCATAAAGTGGAATGTCCATAACCGGAGGAAGTTGACCAAGGTCTCCAACAAGGATCATAGATCTACCTCCAAATGTTGAGTCTTTGAAGTGCGGGAAAGCCTCCCTAAGATGGTAGTTGATTCTGGAAAGAAGCTTTGGACCAACGAAACTCATTTTATCGATTAAAATGTATTTGATGTGTTTGAGTGAGTCTTGAAGAGAAGTGAAACTCATTTCATTTCATCATTTCATTTCATCGTACGTGGAGTGTATGATGAAAACACCAAAGAGGATGGGATGAAGATGTGAATATGATGGGTGGTGATGGCAAGAAATAATGGAACATACTGTGCATTGATCAACAAGAAGGATTTATAAAGAAATATGTAACACGAAACTTTTCAAAAGTGGACATGAAGTTTGAACTTCTTTGATAGGTACAAATTCAGTATGTGACAACTAGTGGTTGTAAATTCAGTTTTCCATATTATTCTTTCAAAAATGTATGTGTTCTTCAAAAAAATTGCTCGTAATTTGCAAATTGGCGTGAAACAAGCTCTTGGCCTGCTCAAGCTTGTCCTCATAGCCAACTTTCAATTCCAATTGTTTGTGCATAACAATTTCAGAAATCAACTCATCAATCACATGATCATCATTGTTGTTGGAAACCCACTTGTTTCCTCTCAAACTCCTCCTTAGTTAGGAATGCCATGTCTTTGTTGAAGGTGGTCGCCACCGCCACCTACAAATTCTGTAGTGTTCCAACTAAGCTCGAATTTTCCTGCCCGAATTTCGTAGATTAATGTAATAAACCTTCTTATGAGCAAGGAAACTACAAGCAAAATTATGACATATGGTATTGTTCGCGAACCCGGGTTTTTGTTAAATCTATAAACAATTGACTATTGATCCTCGATTATTTTAGCTAAACTATTACTAAACTTGTAATTATTTTAGTTGTTTTGCTAATTCCAAACATCCCAATGCATAATGACATAGAGCCCATGGTACTATTGATCCTCGATTATTTTAGCTAAACTATTACTAAACTTGACTATGGTATTGTCAAGAACCATGCTACCTCCGTCATTATATGGATCAATTTTTTTTTAATCCACAGAAAGGCCAATAGCTAGCTAATGCTTCTTCTAAAAAACACAAAGTGTTACTATGGAAAAAGAGTACCTGACAGAGAAGAATAGTCATTGCGCCAGTTATATTGTCAATTCATAGT
This sequence comes from Taxus wallichiana var. yunnanensis, assembly GCA_018340775.1. Lineage (NCBI taxonomy): Eukaryota > Viridiplantae > Streptophyta > Pinopsida > Cupressales > Taxaceae > Taxus > Taxus wallichiana. The sequence goes on along the minus strand of CM031236.1, from coordinate 525,361,128 downwards.
CATATCCACCATAACAATGACATACTATGAAAACGGTATTCTTAACAACAAAGAATCTAACTTAATAATAACCACAATGCAAAATGCAAATAACTACATTCCAAAATGTATTTATTAAGAAAAACAAGCCAAGTAATTCCACACCTTTTTATGCAGTGGTCTCTTAAATTCTGGCCATGCTATAAAAGAAACAAGGCTAGGAGAGCTGTGGAAACTATTCAGCGTTTTATAATCAATATATTAATTGATTCTACTTTACTTGCTTTTTTTAAATGTGTTCTTCTATTTCAGCATCATTTTCTGTTCTCTTCCGCATTTTGTTTTTCAGTGCATGAAAATTCTTAAACTGTATCTCTACGTCATTCACAATTCTACTTATTTTTTTTCAACGACTTTAGCTATTTAAATTTCAGTACATACAGTATCGGATGTACTATTTTCTAAAGCTCAAATGTATATGTATTTTACGAAACTACAACAAATTGAAAATGTAATGTGAATGCTGATACATACCTTGACAAAAAAAATGCGGTTAAAAGTAATGTCACTTTCTTATTGCTTTGTGTAATCAATGAACTCACTGCCAACAACCAAATCCAAAATATTCGAATCCAAACTGCTGAAAAACTTATGGTGAAGCATAGACAAGGCACAAGACATTTGGGGAAAAAGGGGAAAAGCGACAGCCGGAAGAAAATACCAGCAAATCTTCAAACAAAAGAAAACAGATCCATTTAAAAAACAATAACTATTTCATTGAAAGCTCAACCGTATGAAATGCGATACTCAGAAAAATACGTAAACTAAACCAATAATTAAGACCATTCCAATGCTCCTTTTCTCCATGCATAAACTAAACCAATAATTAAGATAAGCACGAAAATAAAAGCTTCTATAAATCTATATATACCCAAAATATCAAAACTCATAGCCCACGGATAGAGAAATACTATTTCCACATCAAAAACAACGAAAATTAGAGCTGTTTCTTAAGTCTATAAAAATATCATCAACTCAGCTACAATATGAGTTAAATCATTTTATGCATATCCTACAATCATGGCATTCCATGAGACCACATTTCTTTGAGGCATTCTATCAAACAGTTCATGGGCTTTTTCAAGAAATCCATTTTGTGCATATCCTGCAATCATGGCACTCCTTGAGATCACATCTCTTCGAGGCATTCTATCAAACAGTTCACGTGCATTTTCAACAAATTCATATTGTGCATATCCTGGAATCATGGGATTCCATAAGCCCACATTTCTTTGAGGTAATTTATCAAACAGTTCACGTGCCTTGTCTATGCTTCCACATTTTGCATACATGTCTACCAGGCAATTGCAACTAAATCAGTCAAAATTCCTCTATCCATTATGCTTTGATGGATGTCCATCACCTGTTCCAAAGCTCCCATTTTGGCACAGGCAGGGAGGATGCTGACAAAGGTTGTGGAATTTCTGCCTGATTAAATGGCATTTGCTACACAAAGCTTTTCATAAAAACACATATTTAAATGTATGTCAATTATTGCAGCATACAAAAGACATCGTTATCCTCACAAGGTAGTTACATTGTTTCACCATATACAACAAACAGGTCTTCAACCCAATGAGTTTACATTTGCCAATATACTCCCAGCCTGTGGCAAAATGGGAGCTTTGGAACAGGGCATTTACAGCCATCAAAGCATAAAGGATAGAGGAATTTTGAGAGATGTAGTTGCAACTATTCTACTAGACATCTATACAAAATGTGGAAGCATACCTAATGCACATGAACTGTTTGAAAGAATGCCTGAAAATGATGTGGTATCAGGGACTGCCTAATGGTTTGTTAGATGTAGTTGCAAGTGCTCTAGTAGACATCTATACAAAATGTGGAAGCATACCTAATGCACATGAACTGTTTGAAACAATGCCTGAAAAAGATGGCGTATCAGGGATTGCCATGATTGCAGTATATGTACCAGATGGATTTTGCAGGGATGCTCTCACTCTTTGACGTACTAAAACAGTTCATGTGCCTTGTCTATGCTTCCACATTTTGCATACATGTCTACCAGGCAGTTGCAACTACATCAGTCAAAATTCCTCTATCCATTATGCTTTCATGGATGTCCATACCCTGTTCCAAAGCTCCCATTTTGGCACAGGCAGGGAGGATGCTGACAAAGGTTGTGGAATTTGGCTTTACATCTGCCAATTGCAATTGCATGAATGTTTCTAAGTAATTATAACACATTTTTAACAAATCCATTTTGGGCATATCTTGCAATCATGACTGTCCACGATACTACATTTTTGAGGCATTGTGTCGAACAGTTCACGTGCCTTGTCTACAGTTCCACATTTTGCATACATGTCTACCAGGACATTTGCAACCACATCTGACAAAATTCCTCTATCCTTTATGCTTTGTTTGTTTTGAGAATTTAAAATACAAACAGAGATATTTGCAAATGGTCTCATATGAACCGACTTATCTTTTGTAGAAACAAAATTGAGAAATGCATGTATCCAAGTGTTGATAGCAAAGAAAAACACGAGTCTATGAAAACAAATAAACTAACAATAAAATATATACGGCGGGCAATGAAGGGAAAAGGAAGGACCAATGAAAAGCAAAGGAAATAAAAAATGCGGGCAACATACATTATAGGTTGTGGGAACATGCAATCTGACTTTGGAGAAATAATGACATGCCAATTTAATCGCAAGAATAGTTCACCGCCCCACCGCTTTGCAACTAATACGAATAGCCAAAAACAATAGTACACTGCCAGAGGTAGGTGCACACAACGTCTCTGAAGATTACATATTTTAAATTATTGCAGACTTGTATTTTCATGAGCATGGTTTTCATAAAGAACATATTTAAATGTATGTCCAGTGCAGAGTTTTGATAGATGTACGTAAAGAGTTTGACCAAGTGAAACGATGAGACAGTTTGTCATGGAATACAATTATTACAGCATACAGAAAACATGGTTATTGTCACAAGGCACTCACATTGTTTCACCATATGCAAGAAACAGGTCTTCAACCCGATCAGTTTACATTTGCAAACATACTCCCAGCCTGTGGCAAAATAGGAGCTTCAGAATAGGATATGGACATCCATCAAAGCATAAAGGATAGAGGAATTTTGTCAGATGTGGTTGCAAATGTCCTGGTAGACATGTATGCAAAATGTGGAACCGTAGACAAGGCACGTAAACTGTTCGACAGAATGCCTTATATAATTGCTGAAAAACATTCATGGCCAAAATGGTGGTGTCATGAACAGTAATGATTGCTGGATATGTGAAAAATGGATTTTTTGAAAATGCGTTATAATTACTTACAAACATTCATGCACTTGCAATTGGCAGCTATGAAGCCAAATTCCACAATCTTTGTCAGCAGTGTCGACTCATAATATAATGATTGTTGAACAGTGCTAGTATTGATATTTGTCGGCATTTACAAGTGGTGAACGGAGTATGTGGAAGGCATTGACGTGGCTGAACGTTGCAATTGCAAATGCAAAGGATCTTCCAGTTTTTGGGACTGAAATTTTTGGTAAGACTGCTTCATTCTCACAATCTACATGCATAACAACATAAAAAATTACTTTGTCTAAGGGAAATTTGTAATGGAATGTACTTTTCACTGCGACAGTATGGCATGAGACCAGTCAGCCGGTGCATTGAAAGTCTAATATGTTCACATATTTTGAAATTTTAAACAAAACTAGTGTGAAGGAAACGGTAATCCAGGCTTTTACTTACAATAACTGGACGAGCCTCCTCATCTCTACCCGCAACAAAGGCTATTCCCTCTGCAAGTTCTGCAGAGAACTCGTCTGCTATCAAATGCTCTGCATTTTATCAAAAATGAGGTTGAAATTTTAGCACGTCTAATGTTTGATCAAGCTTCCAGAAATTAGTTGTATAACTTGAGACGAGACAAATAAAAATGTTACTAAAAGCTGTAATGGAACCCCAAATTTTGTCCAGAACTTTAATTTGTACATGGATCAGAGTATGCATCATCCCTTTTCTGGTTTAGGCGATGTCAGGGAAATAATCAGTCAAATCTTTGGATGTAAAATGACTAAAAACACTCCATTTTTGTACTGTGGAATTTCAATTTTCAACGAACGTGCTAGGATTGAACATTATTTGTAATGTAGCTGTCAGCATTTGGATGAGACAAAAACAATGCCATAGAAAGCTCAAGCTATCAATGTCTATAGGGTAGCATTCTTATTTTGCACTGAGGATTTAATAAAGCGATTGGAAAAAGTGGAAATGTGAATCACATCTTTCAATTTAAGATTAAAAATATGGACAAAAATAAAATACCAATGGGAATGCTGTCTCGCCATGTGAGGCACGCCCTCAGCTGGTTTTCTACTTTTTTCGCACTGTTTCCACGGGCTTTCAGAAACTCTTTGAGACTACATCTCTTTGAGGCATTCTATCAAACAGTTCACGTGCATTTTCAACAAATTCATATTGTGCATATCCCGCAATCATGGTATTCCATGAGCCCACATTTCTTTGAGGCATTTTATCAAACAATTCATGTGCCTTGTCTATGCTTCAACATTGTGCATACATGTCTACTGTGCGATTCTGCAATCTACATCGATCAAAATTCCTCTATCCATTATGCTTTGATGGATGTCCATACCTATTCCAAAGCTCCCATTTTGGCACAGGCAAAGGAGGATCTTTGACAAAGGTTGTGGAATTTGGCTTTACATCTGCTAATTGCATTTGCATGAATGTTTCTAAGTAATTATAACACATTTTCAACAAATCCATTTTGTTGAAAATGGAGGCTAAACGATTTGAAGATATGAAGGCTCTGCCTACTAAAGACAAACTGATATCATCACAAGCAGAGGAAGCTTTGCAGAAGATGGAGTATTTGAACCATGCTCAGAGAAGAAAATTTCCAGATGCAAAAATTGGTCGAAAGCAAAAGCATGAGAGCTTTTTCAGAGGTTTTCACCACCGAAAAGGTATTTTCAAGCATTTTTCACTATAATTTTACAGATTTTCGTCCCATTGCTTTGAATAACATGTCGCATACCAATAAGATCGGTGAAGAATATAGAAATTAAAAAATAGGGGAAATATAAACGACCAGATATCTGATGGAAATTCAAACTTAGCAGACAAAATTTATTGGATGCCTTACCTCTACTGCTTCCTTCACGCTGGTGAATGACAGCAGATAAACATATCCACATTTTCTGACCCCCATTAAAACCCTAGCCCTCAGGGATTTCCAATGACACAGATCTCAAGAAACAGCAACGTCGCTGCAGCACCCAAACACACAACCATTTTGCCCTAAACAATAGGTACCACGGTCCACGCCTCTTTATCAATATGACCTAATCCGACAGCGCAGAGGTATAGGGGGAGATAGTGGCTGTATGGATAGTGTATAGGAGGACAAGCACCCTCGCGATTGTTTGTACATCGTCAACTAAACGATCTTGGCCCTTCTTTGTCGTCATCGTGAATCGTGTTAGAGCCCCTCCGCCTTTCTAACATAGAACATGCCTTTCGGCGTAATTATATAATATATATTATATATATTATTATATAATATATATAACATATATATTATTATATACTCATTTTTTCTATTAAATAATCTATTAATGTAGGGACCTTTTTGCATCTCTTTATTTGTAAAATATGTAATTTCTGCATTTAGCTTTAACTTTGATAAATATAAAATTTTATATGTATGAGGATGCTAATATAAGTTTCAAAAATGTTCTTGTAGGAAAAAGGAGAGGAAGCTTGTTTTGAACAATAATTCAATATCATCAAAGACTTTACAAATAAATTCATTCCAAAAATATAAAAGAACTAAAACCTTGTTGTACTTCACTATTCCAACTCAAAGAATTTTTTTCTTTAAAACAATAACCAGATTTCTAAAGTGTAAAGAAATAACTTGAATCAAGAAATAAGTGTAAGGAAATAACAATATTATTTTATTTAAAAAAAAACTTCTAATAGCATGACCAATTTTCCTTTTCAATACAACAGATTAATTTTTTTAGTCTTTTTCCAATGTTAACAAGAAGGAGATACACTTTCATCTAAGAATCTCAACATTTCATTTTACACTTCTATTAGAGAAAAAAATCTCACAAAGTATCTAACTTTCTATTCAAAGAGAGATCCCTAAAATTACAAATAAGCTATTTGGCAAAGGAAGAACTACTTCATGAACTAATGCTTCTATTTTAACAAAAGAATACTAATTGCTTCATTCCACATTTTAAGCTACAATCTAACTATATGTATTTCTTTCTCTTTAAAAAATAAAAGCATAACTTCATTATACAACAAGACTCTTCCTCTCATGGAGAGTAGTAGGATTTACACATCACTTACATCCCAAAAAGAGAATCTTACCAAGGGACTCACATCAATATGTTTACAAAGAGCATATGCTCATCGAGAATCAAAACTTTATCCAAAAGAGAAGAGAGTCATATAAGAAAAAGCCACCAAATATACTCCAACAATCATCAAGATTTAGGCTCCAACTTGACCTCCACATAGTCTCCAAACACAATGAAAATAAGGCTTATTTTACCACCCAACCTATAGACATCATTACATGTCTTTTCAAAGGTTGGAAGACATGCTAGCCTCCCTAAGCCCATGGGAGAGAGAGCTAGCTTCCACAAATGTGCACAAGATTTAGGGAGACATAAAACAAAACATATCATATATAAGACAAATCCATACACTCAAGAAAACAAAACATTTAACAACCAAATAAAAAAGAGGATAAAACCATATTCATCCTCAACAATGGGGAAGAGTAGATGAGACATCCAAAATGCCAAAGAGTGTGGTCCAACCATAGGATGCACACTTACAAGATTCTTCACAAAACCTCCTTATCCCTCCAAGACAACAATCCCTCCTTATTGCTCCACCCATTCGCCTAAAATCCTCCTTGGGAGGATTTTCAAACCCATTGGGTTTCCTCTCTAAGGATGGGGAAGGGGGTTCAAACCATATGAACCACCTTCCCCACCTCAAACTATATGAGAGGATAGAAAGAACCAACATGGATTTCCCATTAAGCCATGAGATTTGAGAGGAAAAATCCCTCCCTCTTCCCCAATAAAACTCCAAAATCCATCAAGCCATATGATGGATGGAGAAAATAATAAATACATACCCAAGCAATAAACAACACAAGAAAACAAAAACAAATTTCAACCATAAACAATTTAAGATCTAACATGCAAGATAACATAGAGTGAGATCAAAGAGCCTACCTCCACAAGCTCTCCAAAACTCTAAGATTTTCCCAATTCCTTGTCTAAGAAAAACTCTAATCTTCCAAAAGCCTCCAAGCACCAAGAAAAAGCCCCAAAAAAAGGTCCTATTTCTCCCCCATGAGGGAGTATTTGAAGAAAAAAATTAAATTTCCTCACAAATGAGGGGGTGACATGTGTCACCCCTCTCTTCCCTCCAAGTCAAATATTCCCAAAATAAAATGGAGAAAAGATAAACTCACATTTAAACACCTCTCTCCCAAATTGCCCAAAAATAAAATGAGACAAGCTTATGCAACTTTTACAACACACATATTCCAATCCATCTTACATGGATGGTGAAAAAAGAGAGGCTAAATGGGAGGGAAACTCCTTCCATGCCTTGAAATTAAGCCCCTACCTAATAGGTAGGGTCCAAGGGCTTATTTTTATGCTAAGTGAACTCCCAAAACTAAAAGGGGTCACTTAAAATGCCAAAAATAGCCCAATTTCGGGTTTGGCACATTTGGGCACATATGTAGAGGATGTGGGGCCCACTCAAGTGTGCTCATGTGACCCCAATCCTCTAATTAACACACACTTACACAAATACAAAACTTAATGCAAGTGGGGACCATTAAGTCCCCCAACCTAGTTTACTTAACAAAAAAACAACCTAATCACAATTAATTCTACATGACATACAACATTACAAATAAGGGTCACTCATGGTGCCCAACAATAAAATCAAACTATAAGGCCTCATACAGCTAACATGGTTAGGAATTAGCCCCATGGGTTGCTTATGCACAAGTTGCGTAGCCTCCATGAAACTCATGTTCTCATGTGCCCTGTAACCTGCACACTCAATGCACACATTAAACACATCTTTCCTATACAAGTGCAAATCAACTACTCAAGTAAATGATCAAGTATAAATATGAAATCTATGATATCACAACATCAACATGGATTCGTAATAGAGAAAACATGCACAATTTCACACAAATTCACCATGTGTTAGCCAGCGCATTTCATATAAATGACATATATGCATGATATCATGTGTCCTCATCAATAATCAAATAAACTATATTATTAAGACGTGCGACTAAACTATGTATCCATCATATATCAATTACGCCCAAAGAACCTAACAATATGTTAATACTCACAACATCAAATGAAATGTGCCAACATACTAATCATATCTAAATGGGCACTACATGCCCAAATCACCATACATGTCCATAAAGATCAAACAAAATAACATAATGTTCAAAATATGTCAAAATCCCAGTTGAATCATAATTATGGGTTAAGAAGTCAACATATTAGTAAGGCTAGAAAATGTGGGCACTACACTAAGTGGCTCATGCAAGTTATTGAAGGAAATGATGGTTGGAAAATCCTACCAGCATATGGTGTGTTAATAGGTTATTCTTATTGCAAAACTAGTTGGGTGAATATATGCCTTAATACACTTATGATCACCAAAATTCTAGTCAAGATTGAGGGGTCATTTGTTGCCAAAAGCATTTGAAATCCTTTGAATTAGTTAAATCCCATCTTAAGTGGGATGGAAATGGTTTATAAAGTGAAATATCTTTCAATAATTATCTTTGGTGGTCCCTTATCATGACTTCTTTCAATAGACCTCTTATTGATGTCTGGTATAAAAACACTTAGTTTCTTTTTGTAGAGGCATTATTTCCATTCTGACCTTGTCACCTCTAAAAACTAGATCCCATGGCTTGATTTACGAGAGGAAAATTTGGCTAATAGCTTCAAACATGTTTTCTTTGAAGATATTTTGATCTAATGGGAAAATATAAGAGAAGCAATACTTCACAAAATCTTTAACATAAATAGAAATAGAGAAATGACATACACAAAATAACATAAAACACAAAATATATCATGGAAAACCCTTTTGGTAAAAATAAAATAGTGCAGTAAATTATCTCCTTATTGTATTAACTCAACCATTTTAACATTCAATAATGTACTTCTTATTTCTACTCTATCGTATTACATGTGCAACAATATATAAGCACATCATTTGGCAACCGTTGTAGTGATATTCCAAAATAATGGGTACCAAATCCATGGGCCAAGAATGAAACCTATAACGATTCCCCATAAACATGAGTGATCTAACCAACCATAATAACATAAGTTAAAATTATAAATACATGCCCAATTTCCTATAAATTAGATAACTATATGGTTTTAAGGGGACCATAAAACCCAAAAATAAAAAAGATCCAAAGAAGAGAAGACCAAGAAGACACCGCCACATGCGGCAAAAAGAAACAACACAAGAGCCACAGGTTAACATGAAAAGGAAAATACATAAAACCGAGGCGGACCCAAAGAAGAGAAAACCAAGTCAAAAGGAATTGACTTAGATTCTCAAGACCTAAAAATGCAGCAACCCAAGAGCAACTTGGCATAATAAAAACGAGAATGATGTTTGGGTTGGACCATAGTCCACCCACCCCCATCGGCCCCATATTTCACTAGATTATCCCTACCATTAAGGGCCATAAAAACTATTAATTACCACAAACGTCATCAACATTCCCCATATTTTGGTAACCGATCCACATTAAATAAGGAAACATGGAGCCCCTATCACAACGCAAATCCACCAAAGTCGGTATCACAGATTTAAAAATTAACTCCTCCTGCTCCAATCCTCTCCTCACATCAGTGAGACCTGCTACTATTAATGGTTAGTCCTCCACCTACCAAGGCATATTTTGAATTTGAATCCATCTTAATATAGCCTTCCACGTGGGACCATTCCCTATTGGTTCCACTAGGGCTGCCCCACAATAGATCAGCCATGAAGGAACCCCCAAACCCCAAAAGTGTAACCTCTTCCTTGGATTTGAAGAGGGTAACACTAGTCTCACGAGGGCAGTGGCCCAGAAGCACACCCTGTGCCTCCACCGACGCTCTTCCTGCGGATGGATCAACTCCACCTATCATGAAATTCATTCATCTTTGTACACTCAACTTCCTCCTTGAGATCTTCCTCTGTAGCCATCTACTCATCTAATTCCTCCTTATCAAAGCCATCGATCGACTCCACCTTTGACAAAGAATCAATCAACTAGGAGAAAGGCTTAAAACGACGATCAAAGTTGGCATCTTCATTTCACATCCCTGTTTCGATAGTGCACAACTTGGCCTCATAGATAATCGTTTTGCATTTTCCACTTATAATCATAACATTATTTTTGATGAAAACATTATTGTCATATAATTGGTGTGTATGTAGATTCTAGTCTAAAATTAGAAAGTAACACTTTAGTTTCATTACCTAGAAGAGGTTTTTTCTATCACTGGGGTAATGCTCCTTGCATAATTATTCATGTGTGTTCAAACTAGCCTCTCTGCAAGGTTCTCCACCACCAACACCTTGATTTTAGTGTTTTCATCCCCACAGTCACTTCTCCACTCATCCTTGGTGAAGGGGTTTGAGCCTACCACCGAATGGAAAGTATTTGGTTGGTCCTTTTCAATGGCCCTCTCTTATGCATGGTAGTGATCAAATGATCGTAACCCATCTTTCTAGGTGGGCAATTAATATTTCTTTGAATTCTATTGGTGGTGATTTAATCGAAATTGAATCAAATCTTAATTTCAGAGTAGCTACTAAAACAAATGACATTCTAATAATTATGTATAGTATGAACAAGAAATAAGCATTCAACAATGTAAAACCATAAGAAAATGAGAGGGGAAGATGACTTAGGCGATCTTGGCTGATACGAAAGTGAACGGGACTATCGACTATTTGATACGGATAGAAATAGTGTTGATATGGTTGACCGAGGGTTCATAAACCTATAAGTACACATGACAAAAATTCCCACAGGAGGATAGGAATGCCCGGCGCTAGTGAATGAATTGGGCACTGTGTCTACTCGGATGCTCGGGTTATGATATTTTATTGGATAGAGGAGCTTCACTTTTGATCTCTCTTTTTCATTCTTATTTTGATCTTAGATTGCAGTTGTACCTCTAACATGTAAAATAAATGTCTACCTCCACATGCTCACAAACCGCATCAAATATAATAAAAAGGATGTAAAATGTGGATTCGAAAATGACCCCAACGATCACCTGAAGAGTGAACTTATGGTGAGCGTTGCACTACATCTTAGACTCCATGTAGTTCTCCATGCTTGTATGTGTAATGATGTTATAGTTTTCTCTTGTGCAGGTTGCATGATTTTAGTGGGATAAATGTAGATTGTATCAAGTATGTAGAATGTGTGTGATGGAATAGAATGAACTCCCCTCCTATGTTGTGTATGGAGAATAATACAACCCTTGTTCCTTGTATGGATGTGCTAGATTTAAGCCTTATAGTGCTATTTTGCCTTTGTGTAAGCTTAGGTGATGATAAATAATGCTTATGATGCTTGGCCCTTTATTTTAGAGCAATAAATAAGTATATATATGATTCCCTTATTTGAATTTCATAATTAAAAACTGAAAGACTGACCTAAAGTTTTAAAAGGTGATCAAAAGGTAAAAAGGACCCAAAAGAGTAAGAAGAAGATAAAGAAGGAAAGAATGCCTAGGAGGGACATGAGCATTTGGGTGTTTGTCCTAAGCGAGCGCTAGTGTGTCGAGGTCATAAAAGATAAATTAGTCAAGTGTTGGCAGAGTTATAAGATGTGTAAGACCCGGTAAAGTGTAATAGATAAAGCAATCAAAAGGTTAAAAAGATATGTTAACCAGTAGTTTTCTTTCTTATGAATCATGTATATATTAATATGATTTAGAACCTAGAAATGTACCCAAATGCATAGATTTTATGTTTACATTTACCCCCACTTTATGTTATTGAGTGAATACTCGATAACATAAAGTAGATAGAAGATGCGTACCTTGTAAACCAAAGAGAAGTGTAGCCGATAGCATGCCGAGTGGACAAGTAGCGTGAACTAATTGTAATGTGAAGTGGTGAAAGTAGGAAAGGGAGGTAGACCCTAGGGGTGAAGTGTATGCGTATTAGTGTGTTGCCAAAGCTTGTTCTTGTTGATGTGAGATTCTTCTTGTAAGGACGAACCTACAAAAGAAGAGAAAAAGAGTAATGAAAGTCTTGTATATGAAAAATCAAAGTAATGTATGTATAAGTAAGTAAAGAGCTAAGGAAAGAGTGCACCAAATGTATGAGAAAGTAAAAGATAGAAAGGATTCTTGTTTTGATTTGGAGATGTTATTGGATGTGAGTGTTTTGTTGCCGAAGGTGGGGTTTTGGGTGATATCATGCGAAGAGCGAGTTTGTTGGGAAATATTAGGCCAAGAGAAGAGTGTTGGGGAGAGAGGTATGGTTTTCTCTCCTTCCATGATGCTTCTCAAAGTGCCACTGCAGATTGGAACATCTTGATTTGTAACCAATTGTAGCCAATTAAGTGAATTCTATAACTAAAGGAAAGTCCAAGATACTATAGATCCGTATTGTACCCTTGGAAAATATGTAAAATTGAGAAAGTGTATGATTTTCCCCAAGAAAAAAACACTGGGTGGGGCACAAGAAACCATTGTTCTTATTTGCTACTAGGTGCTAGTATCTGCTCTATGTTTGTGATCAAAGTCTGATTCTAGATGACTCTATGACGGTGGGATTTCACTAATTTTGTATTATTCTGTTATTCTAAAGCTCTATGCTATTGGAAGGGTGAATTGTTCACCCAATAGATGTCCCCCTCTTTTGGGGTGCATGTGAAGAATGTAGGAGGATGTGACCCAAAGGAGAGGACTGATTCTAATATGCATATCTGAGAGTGGATACCTACATGGGGGTAGGGGATGTGCTATGGTAGAAACCAAGGTACATGCAAACAATATAGGCTATAAACACGAGTTATTGAAAAAGAGCTAGCATGCAATAGAAGATAATTTAGCAAGAAAATATGAAGACAGGGGAATGCTAAAAATGGGTTTCATACATGGGACATCACTCACAATGTCACAAGAAAAAAGTAAGGTCATAAGCGGCCATAAACAAACAATGATCAAACAAGACATAAGGCATATCCTGTAAATAGTAGAAAATAATAACAAGCAAAAAGTGATAGATAACCATGGTTGTATTGTATCCCGTAAGGGAAATGCTACACACGAAAAACTTGTTAACATGTTAAAAGGATAAGTAGTATGTCAAAGCATGTATATATCATCGAAGAGTAAAGTGATAATAACGAGTAGTAAATAATGTAGCAATAGGACATGTTATGTGTAGAGTGTGAGAGTATAAAGGTATATTCCCGGGAGCCTCGATGGGGTGGTAAAGAGCGAGTGTCAAGTAAAAGATCATTTCCCAAAATATGATCCAAATTTTTAGTTTGAGTCGTTTGACATTTCATCAAACGCTTAGCATGGAACTACTTTAAGTTAGATGATGACAATGACATGCAAAACAATTTTTTTCTATGGCCCAAATGAAATACAAGACCATGCAAAGGTCAACTTAACTGCTGCAATAAATCTTCAAAATGGCGTCTAGGGTTTTTGGAAGACCCCCACAAACATAACCAACGATATACAAATAAAATACTAATTTTAATAGAAAAATGATAGCTTGAAAAGACTCGGAAATATGCTCTCTAAAGGGGGTGAAAATACACTTAAAACCCAAACATATAAAAATCATAATTTATGGAACCCAAAATTACTCAAAAATCATATATGAAATATGATTATAAAACTGGTAAAAACCCTCTAATAAATTCTAAAACTTGGGTCTTTTCATTCACAAACATTATGAGATATTATACGGTGACTTTCAGATCTAAATACCTCAACAACAATGCCCAAACAAGTCCCAAGGTGAGTCGATCCAATAGAGAAAACATTTCTGTAATTTTATTCTCCAAAATGCCTTCAAGTACACTACTAGAAATGATTACAATCAATGGGAATTTTTGAGTGAAAAACTCTCTCAACTCTTGGGGTTTTCGTCTACAAGAGATTGAATTCACAAGGGGTTTCGTAATTGGAATTTTTAATGCAAAAGCTGAAGCTTCATGTAAGAGAAAATGTCACAAAATATTTACGGATACCTCTACACAAGTCAACCTCTCCTTATAAAGGAGAAATGGGACCCAAAGTGACCTTTGGACTTCCAAATGAAATTGACCTTTAGGCTTCCACTTAAAGTGACCTTTGGACTTCCAAATGAATGTGACCATTAGACTTCCAATGAAAATGACCTTTGGACTTACAAATGAAAGTGACCTTTCAAATTCCAAATCACATTTTCCCTATAAATACAATTAAAATTAATTGTATTTTTACATTTGCACTTTCTAACTTTTATTTTAATATTAATCTTTATTACTTTATTATATGTGCATTTTATAATTTTATATATTAATATTTACACAATAGAATAAAATAAATAAAAATTAGTCATGTTGACTCACCCTTTGGCCGTCAGGTAGACAAAAATGGGAAAAAGGTCTTCGATACGAACTATCGAAAAGAGGGACATTATAGTCCTCCCTTCCGAGATCGCTTGCCCCCAAGCAATCAAAAGTAGCAAATCTGCATCATCATCAATTCTGGATCCCAAATCAGCCTAAGATTTTTGTATGGCTTCATGTGCACTATACCAAACTACTCAAAGGCTGCAAAAAAGAACTTATGCAACTTACTTGTCAAATTGCCACAATCCTCCTCATGTATGCCCCAAATTTTCCGTATTCTTCATCCTGTACTTGCTGTCCCATGCTGAAATGTAGTGAAAAATCTTCATATTGGTCTTCATTAGGTGATTCCTTATCCACAACTATCATAGACATGGCTGTCATTTGATGGGGCAGCGTGTATTTGAGTGCTTTCATGGCAACTTGTTTCCCTTCATGTTGGAAACTCAACTCCATAGCTTGCAAATCTTGGGTGACTCTTCCCAAAGAATGAAGCCATTGCATACCAAGCACAACATTGTTATCTTTCAAATCAATAACATAGAAGTCATCACAAAGTGTGTACTCACCAAATAGAATGTTGACTTTGTTCACTTTCTTCTTGCAAGGAATAGTGAGACCACCTACTGTAGTTACATCAAAGCCATCAAAATGATCATAATGCAAACCTCTTTTGTTCACCAATCCTTCATCCATGAAGTTATGTGTGGATCCACTATCAAGAAGTGCCATGATTTTACACTCAAACATTGTACCTTCAAATATGAATGGATTATACCTTGGTGCTCCTGAAAGATAAGTGATTTTACCTTCATTTTCAATGTTTGGTGTTGGCTGCTCCTTTTCCTTTTCTGAATCAGTATCATCATCCACATCTGAAATAACCTCTATGAGATGTATCTTGCCTTTACCAAGGCAATTATGTTCTGGCTCCCAATGATCCTTACAATGAAAGCAAAGCTTCTTCCTCCTCAACTCATTACGAGTCTCCTGATCCATCTTCGGTGTAGACTCAACCTTTGAAGAAGTGGGCTGCTCACTTCCAGGCTGCTCTGATTTCTCATTCTTGACATTCTTCTTTTGGGGCTTGATGGAGGGGTAGTATCCAAGTCCATGGCTATCTGAATGGCTTCATGCAAAGTCCTAGGCTTAAGAGCCTTGAAAAAACCTCTCAATCTATCATGAAGCCCCTCTATGAAAAGCATCACTACCCTCTTCTCAGGCATCTCCAACACCATCATTGTTATACGCTAAAATTCATTGATGTATGCATCAACGTGTCCAATCTAACGGAGTTGTGCCAAGTCCTATAGTAAATCTCTACATCCTTGTAATCAAATCTCACAATCAACCTCTCACTAAACTCCCTGTATGACCATAGAAGATCATGATTCTACGTGACTAGCCCATGGTGCCACCAATCATACGCTACTCCCTCAAGGTGCAATATGGCAAACTGGATAGCCTCTTGCTCTGCATAGGCTTAAGAGTGAGGTATGTGTCAAGCTTGTGAATCCATACTCTAGAACTGATCTTTCCACTACCATCAAATGTGGAAAGGGTCACCTTGTTGGTGGCCTATTGTAGCTCCCTGTTTTGATGTGCTTTAGGTCTCCGATCCTATCTAGCCCTTAAATTGTCTCTCCTTTGAGTGTAATAATGATGAAGGGGAAAGACATCCTGCACCTATTGTGGTAAAGCTCTCCACTCATCATTGGCTGCCATCACATTATCTTGGAAAACTGTATCCTCAAGTGGATCCTCAACCAATGGTGGCTCATCTCTAGAGCAAAAGCTAGGCTGCATAGGTCTATCTGCAGTCCTAGTAGATCTCCTCTCCTCTGTATGTGTATGTCTCCTCTCATGGTGAGGGGAATCCCTCACGCTACCAACCTCGTAGGTGATCTACTATGTCTCATGTGACTACTAGCCCACTGATATAGACCTATCCCCCCTGTCACGTCTGTCTCTTGGCCTATCCAAGGCCATCCTCTCCATCATTTGCTGCATGGTCTGTATCATCTGCTGCTAAGTAGTAATCATAGTCCTGAAAATATCATGATCCAGGTCAACCCGCTCATCTTGGGAGGGCTATGTGATCCATCTCTTCTATCCATGGTTTCAACTGTGAGACATGCCTGTCTCCTTGTATAATACTTGTGGGGCCTAAATCCTCTCGGTTATATCAATCAAAACCCTCCGGTGGGAGGAACATTGATTTGATACCACCTTTGAAAGATCCCTTCCTAAATCTGATCCAAATTTTTAGTTTGAGTCATTTGACATTTTGTCAAACACTTAGCATGTAAATTGCTTCAAGTTAGATGACAACAATGACATGCAAAAAGATTTTTCTATGGCCTAAATGAAATAAAAGACCATGCAAAGATCAACTTAATTGCTGCGATAAATCTTCAAAATGGTGACTAGGGTTTTTCGGAAGACCCCCATGCAAACATAACCATCCATATACAAATAAAATACTAATTTTTAATAGCAAAATGAGAGCTGGAAAAGACTCAGAAATATGACCTATAAAGGAGAGTGAAAATAAACTTAAAACCTAAACAAATAAAATCAGAATTTATGGAGCAAAAATTACTCGAAATTAGATCGAAATCTGATTATAAAGCAGGTAAAAACCCTCCGATAAATGATGAAACTTGGTTCTTTTCATTCACAAAAATTATGAGATATTATACAATGACTTTCAGATCTAAATACCTCAATAATAATTCAAAAATAGTCCCAAGGTGAGTCGATCCAATAGAGAAAACACTACTGGAAATTATTACAATAAATGGGAAATTGCGAGTGCAAAAACCTCTTAACTCACGGGGTTTCATCCATAAGAGATTCAATTCACATGGGGTTTCTTCCTTGGAATTTTTAATAAAAAATTTGAAGCTTCATGCAAGATAAAATGTTATAAAATATTTCTATATACTTGTTAGTGCAAAATCATAGCACCCTTGAAATTTGAACCGATGGGTTGAGACTCTTAGTGTGATTACATAACATGAATCATCTCTCAAAGTGTGGGACTTTGAAATCTAGAGAGCTCTCTGGATGAAGGTCGATTCCTATTCATCTATTCAGGTGCACACAATTAAATTGTAGAGGATCTACTCTAAAACCTACTCTATCTTGCAAGGAGACATGGTTGAGAAGATGTGAGAAAAATAAACCTAAGCTAACAAGGTGATGCACCAAAGGAATGTTAAACACCCGTTTTGAAATTTAACATAGACTATAGAAATATAATACAACCACCATGCACAGATAACCAAACTGCAATGAGAGATCAAAATACAAGAATAAACACATGAGAGGGTTAAGAATCATCCACAGACATATATATTATTGCTCCAGAGTTGATACAATACATTACAATAGCCAAGAGGAAAAAATTTGTATTAAAAATTGAATGGGAGGTTTGGAAAACTCCACAAATTCACTTGCAGACAAGGGAAGAAGGGAGGGTGCAAAACAAAAATGTCCAACCCTTTACAATGAGCCAAGCTCTTACCTTTATAGATGCAGTGAAGAGAAGAGGAGAGAAGAGGTAGGAAACTTGATTTAGAGCTTAGCTACCGGCCATCAATGCCCTTAAAAATCCACCCACAATCTGTTGAGTCTATCACTCTATGTCTATTCAATGTGTCGAAGAAGGAAGAACGGTGGATCAAATCAAATTTGATCTAGTTGTTGAAGTAATCAGATCACATATTAATGGAATGAAGACATTTTCCAATTCTCACCCACCTAACCTCGTCAAAATTAAAATTTCAGGTTTCCATGGCGTAGACGAGGTCGAGACCTTTCTAATGGTGCCAAATTTGTTGAATTTTGAGCACTAGATCGAAAGATATGTCCATTTGAATGTTTGAGTTGGATCCGTACAAAAATGGCGAAAAATAATTTAGCAAAATGGGTCTACGAAGCCGAAATTCAATTTGCACCTTTTGCACAAAAATAAAAAAATAAAAAAATTCCCGCAGCCCTGCAATTCACTTTTGCCAAAAAACCATCTTCGGGCCCACGGTCCACATTTTCCATTTGGGCAAAAAGTCTCGCTTGAGCCCGCCAACCATGACCCATACGGAAAAAAATCCTTCCAAGGCTCACCTCCCCACATGTGATTTAGGCCTGACACGTGGCTTCTCCAGGGTGTTGATGGAGGTGCGGCTTATTATTATACTTTACACCTTTTTGAGCCAAAAAGTTTAAATTAACCCCGACGACCTGCCTTCTCGCCTTGACTTGAGACATGGCCACATTTAGAGTTGGCGTGCGTTTGGGGCTTGCTTTTGGATTTTTCTTTTGAATTTACACCGAAGAGACACGTGGCTCCTTCTATTGCCTTTGTTTTGTTTCTTTGTGTTTTGGCTAAGTCCTTTTGTTCAGTGGGGCCATATGTCGACCGGGACACGTGGAGGGTGACACGCATTTGGGACCTACTTCCCGATTCTACCTTTTAAATTTGCATGGAGATGACACGTGGAGGCCTCCACCATCCCTTCCATACTTAATCGATTTAAGTGGTCGACTCTATTTGTTTTTGACTTTTGGACACATGGAAGCTCAACACTAGTTTGAGACTGGCCTTGATTTGCCCCTTTTGACGTTGTGCCATTTAGGCACGTGACACCCTCCACAACTTTGCCCCATCTTGAATTTTCAACTATTGACTCTGTCCCTTTTCGAACTGGGACACATGGAAGGCTAGTACTTATCTGGGAGACCCACTTTTAGATTTACCTTTGAAGATGTATCGAAGAGACATGTGGCGCCTTTCGTGAGTCTGTGATACTTAGCTGATTCGGGCCGATGCTTTTCTCGAACCTTGACTACATGGTAGGATGGTGCATGTTTGATTCTCCATTCTTTGGATTCATCTTTGAAGTTTTCCGAGTTGACACGTGGCATCTTCCGCTGACTCGAAGACTTTTCAACGGCCGGTGAGACTTTTGGGGGGCTTTGGACATGTGGAGGCTTGATGCTTATTTGGGGACTGTCTTTGGGCTTGATCCTTGGAGATGCACTAATAAGACACGTGGAAGCTGTCATCACCAATCCGACACTATGATAATTCTTCACGGGAACTCCTCGTGCTTTATGATTATTTACTAATGCTGACCTTTAGTTTGGTGGATGTAATCTGGAAACACAACAACAAACACAACACAAGAATACCATCGGCTATGATAAAAGAAGGAATGATGATAAATCTGAAATATCGAGTAACTTATAATATTAACATGAAATTGTTACAATCTCACCCATGAGGTACTTCAAGTGTTATTGACTTCACTTGCCTTCCACCAATACTATGGGAGAAACTTTACAATTACACCTCTTAATGGCTTCTTCAACACACCTTTAAATTGATGGCTTCCTTTACACACTTCATACAATATTTCTCACTACTTCCTTCTATGTTAAATGAGGGGGGTGGCCTCTTTATTTATAGAACTTCCGGGCTTATCCATCTTATCTCTAAGATAGGATAAGAAATCCCTCTGACGAATCATATTCCATACCTTAACTCTTATCTATACATGTAAGCTTATCTTTTAAGATAAGATAAACCTTATCATTTCACATGGGTTCCACATTTTTAGACTTTTTACAAATAAAATACACAAAATATTTATGACCTCACTCCTTGTCCTTATTACCAATATAATATTTCTAATTCATAATCATGTAGACCCTACTTCTCTACTTATCCCAACTTTGACATTTACATTACCGGACCACTTACGACAAATATTTACTTTTTACAACATTCCTATTATACTTTGACTGTTACCGTACTCTACATTATTGGCGGCACCGTACTGACGGTGCCATTATCTTCTATCAGATGCTACTACTAATTACACTTAACAACATCTTATTCCTAATACATACATTAATGAAATAGAAATTACGGAGGAAAATTTTAGTGTCGACATCTTCCCCCTTCTAGCTTCTACTCCGTCCTCGGAGTAGACTATACAGTGCTTGGAAAATCTTCAACTTGTCGTGGTTGACCCATTTCGTAATGGGAGTGCCATCCAATTCCTCCGGTTAGTACGTACCATTTTCATGCCATTGACTGCTTTATTTTGTAGGGCCCCATCCATTTTGGAAGAAATTTTCTTTGTCTTCTTTTTTTGTATACGGAATCATATACTAGAACCAAGTCATTCACATGAAATGGAGACCAATGGATCTTTTGATCAAAGTATTCCTTACGCTTCATTTTCTTCTTATGGCTTGTATCCTTTGCTATTTCCCTCATTTCCTCTAGCAAATGAAGATGTACCAACCTTTCTTTTCTTGAATCACTTTCATCCATCCTTTCATTTTCATAACTCTCCGGTGGGAATATCAAACTCAATAGGAAGAAGCTGGATCAATGTCATAGGCCAAGCTGAAATGGGGAGTATCATGTTGCTTGACTTTGATGTTGCCCTATATGCCAACAATCTTTGCATGAATCCTTTTATCCCACTTATGTACCTGCAAGGCTGCATCTTTTGCTAGAATTTGACACAACACAAAATTTGTTCGTTCCACCTGTCCATTTGTGCTTGGCTTGTATGTTGTTGCCTTCCTGTGCTTAATAGAAAATTTATTGACTAGGGCTTCTACTACCTCATTAATGAAGTGGCTTCCTTGATCTATTACAATTTCTAATGGACAACCAAATTTGGTGACAATGCGTTCATATATGAACCTTGCCACCTCATCCATGGAAGTTGTTTTCAATGGCCTAGCTTCAACCCACTTGGTTAAATAATCTGTGGCAACTACAATATACTTATTTTGGCGTGAGGTAGTTGGAAGTGGACCTACA
Source organism: Taxus wallichiana var. yunnanensis (assembly GCA_018340775.1). Taxonomy (NCBI): domain Eukaryota; kingdom Viridiplantae; phylum Streptophyta; class Pinopsida; order Cupressales; family Taxaceae; genus Taxus; species Taxus wallichiana. The sequence goes on along the minus strand of CM031236.1, from coordinate 525,339,531 downwards.
ATGTCTATTCCCCACTTTTCAAAGGGACCAAGTGGAAGAATAGGACATAATGGAGCTGATGAAGTCTTACGGTTACCATGTGTTTGACAAATATCACATGTCTTACAATAATTATAACAATCTTTAAAAAGAGTGGGCTAGTGATAACCTGCATCCAAGATCCTTCTTACTGTAAGTTGTCAGAGAAGTGCCCTCCACATGTACCATTGTGGAATTCTTCTAGCAGTTCCTTCCCTTGATCACGTCCAACTGCCCTCTTGTACTATCCATCAGGTCCTATTCGAAATAATACTCCATGCAGAATAGAATATGGATGACTGGCTTGAGTAATCTTTCTCTTAGTCTTTGCATTGGCACCATCAGGAAACTTGAATTCATTTAGATAATTCCAAATATCTATGTATTCACTAGGGATTGTGTCAAGGGATAACAATGTTGCATCGGGAAATCATCATCATCACAAGATGATCCTAAACCATCATAGGCTCGAGAGAGTGCATCTGCATTGACATGCTTCTTTCTGGACTATCTATAATATCAAATTCAAATTCTTGTAGCAAAATTATCCATCTTGCTATCCTCACGATGGGTTAGGCTTATTGACAATATATTTTAGAGCACGATGATCTGCATTACAACTATAAATTTCTGCCCTAGCAAGTAATTTCTAAACTTCTTTATAGCAAAAATGATAGCTAGAGCCTCTTTTTCAGTTACAGTATAATTTACCTCAGCACTGCTCATTTGTTTGCTCCCAAAGTAAATTGGATGTTCATTCCCATTTTCATCCTTTTGGCTCAAAGTACTTCCTAGTGATGCATCGAGGCATCGGTGTACACAATGAATGGCTTGCTCAATCTGGATTCTTTAAAACAGGTGAAGACACGGGGCTTCCTTGAGTTGTCAAAGCTTCATGTGCCTTATTTCTGGTTCATAAGTAACATCCTTCTTCAAGAACCTGGGTTAGTGGGCATGCAATCTTTGAGAAATTCTTGATGAACCTTCTATAGTAACCCACATGGCCTAAAAATGATCTCAACTTACTTCTATTCATAGGAAATGGTAAATCTTTGATTTTGAAACTTTATCGGGATCAGTACCAATACCATCTTTGGATAAAACATGCCCTAACAAAACACCTTTAGAACATCCAAAGACACACTTTGTAGGGTTTAGTGAGGCTTGTGCTTCATCTAACCTTTGAAATGTTGTCTCCATCAGTGCGAGGTGGTCAACTTGCTCCCATAGATGCAAAAATCATCGAAATACTCGATGAAGGTCCCGATGTAGGGTTGAACACCTATTCATCAAATATTTGGAATGTTGCTTTGGAGCATTACACAACCCAAAGGCATAACTCTATAAGCAAACATTCCCCAAGGAGTGGTGAACGTGGTCTTCAGCTGATCTTTCTCCGCTATACGGACTTGGTTGTATCCGCTATATCCATCAACAAAACTATAACACTCCTGGCCAGCTACTTCGTCCAAGATCTGATCTGAGAATGGAAGAGGGTAATGATCCTTCTTTGTTGCCTTATTGAGCTTCCTGTAATCAACACAAATGCGTAGCTTCCCATTCTTTTATTGAGATCACAATGGGAGAAACCCATTACGAATTCTCCTGACAAATATGAATCCTGCATCAAGCAACTTATCTATTTCTTCTTTTACAGTCTTGGAAAAATTAGGATTCATTCTATATGGCATTTGCTTTATAGGCTTAACACCATCTACTAGCTCAATAGAATGTTCTACCCAACTTACTTGATGGAGTTCCTTGTAATCAAAAGTGAATATGTGTATGTACCTTCGAAAGAGCTAGAGGTAGGATTCCTTCTCACTCTCCATCACAACATCACCAATCTTTATTTGTTGGAGACGATCATCAACTTCTTCTTCAGATAATTTTATGGGGTCATGAGTCGGTGTATTTGGAAGGATATCCATGGTGAAACATCAACCTCACTTTCTTCATCTTGGTGTCCACTTCTTTGGTACTAGAGTAATCGAGAGGATGTCCAATCATCAGTTTCATCACTTGAATCCACAGGTTCTGCCTTATGATGTCGAGGGATCACGTTTATCTTCACCCTCTCTCTACCACGTCCAAGTGTCATGAAGCCTTCATTCCAGTAGTTTCTTGCATGAACTCTCCTTAGCCATGGTCTTCCCAATGCAACATTGGGTGCACAAGCAGTACCATTTTCATCACTAAAAGTCTACCACACATACAACACCCATACATGAGATATTGCCACATTTGAAACTACACCTTTTGGTTTAGTTTTCCCTTATTAATGACCTTAACATAAGTGTTGAAGGGCGATCAATTTTAAACCCAACATATTCATTACAGACTCGGTCATTACATTAACTGCAGCACCTCCATCAACTAAGACATCATGAATTGAAATACCATTACATAATACCTCAGCTTGTGGAGCATAGGGATCCGCCTCTGCCTCCAAAATAGGGACCTCAACCTCCTTCCTTCGTCGAGCATTGAGTCCACTTCGCAGCTCCCGCCTCTTCTCAGAAGACATAGCCAAGAGTTGACCATATGTAATATTTGCAGGCCTTTTGGACAGATCTTCCAAGATGGAGTATGGTCCTTGCCCCTGTGAAATCAGAAAATCTTGCACACCCAACTTTCTTCTCCTATGTTTCTTACTAGTTTCTCCTTTCATCTTCTTAGGATCATTTCCATCTTGATTATCTTTTTCTTTCTTTCTTTTTGTTACAAACACATCTACTTCATTATTTCTACTCTTATCTACTACATCAAAAGAATTCACAGGTGCTTTTCCTTTATCATTATCTCCTTTACCAGATGTAGAAGCTCTATCTGGATAATTATACTTATAATGACCCTTTTTATAACAACCATAACATACTGACTTCAGAAATATTTCTTTTTGGACCTCTATCTCCTCCTGAGAACTAAATTCTTTTCCTTGAAGAAGATTAATAGTTAAATGACCCATCTTTTTGAGCAGATCTTCATACTCAGTAGATGTACTAGGAGAAATATTTGTGCTCATCGAGAGTGGTTGTGGATTCTAGAGCAAAGGTTTGGTGTAGGTTCTACTTTAGCAACAATTTCTTTGGGCTCCTCTTCCATGCTTTCTTCTTGCCCTTCTTGCAATCTCCTTTGCTTGTTCAATGGTATTTGGGTGGTCATACTTCACTCGTTGTCGATCTCGGCTTCATCCCAAGAATGAAGTGCTTACATAGGAGATTATCCACACCATTCATCAACCCATCCGCTAATCCTTCCTTCCGGATCTGGGCGTCGAGCTTCCTCCTTAGCTCTAGAACACGAGCATGATAATCCCTTATCTTCTCCTTCTCTCCTTGGGTTAGCTTTGTGATATCGATCATGAGATCTACATATCTCTGTTGTTCACCAAATTCTTCAAGAAAACTTTCAGTTAATAAATCCCATGAGTTTTTCACATTATCACCTAGTGTTTGAACCACACTAAGGGCTGAACCATCCAAAAAGGTAGGAAAAAATTTAGTCCATTGTTCCCTTCTTATAAGGCCATTACAAATACAAGATCGTTTAAACTCTTGAATGAAAGAGGAAGCATCTTCATTAGATTGGGCTGAAAAAATAGGAATCTTCCCCATTTTCAAAAGTAACCACAGTGAAATACCAACCCAAAAGTACAATCAACAAGACTTATGTGCACCAATAATTAAAATCACTATAATAGAAAATAGAAATGACCACGGTAAACTATGGTAAAACTTGACTTACTGCGGTAAAAACTGACTTTACTGTGGTAAACACTATTCACAGTAAAAAGTGAAGTTACTGCGGTAAATACTATTCACGGTAAAAAGTGACTTTATTGTGGTAAATACTATTCATGACAAAAATGACTTTACCATGGTAACTACTATTCATGGCAAAAATGACTTTACCATGGTAACTACTACATATGCAGTAAAAACAAGGTTACCCTCCAATTGATTTTTGACTAAGTGGGAATATCTCTCCAGACAATCCACCAACGAGGAATGGTCCCGGCAACGGAACCAAAATGTCATCACCAATCCGGCACTATGATAATTCTTCACGGGAACTCCTCGTGCTATGATTATTTACTAATGCATAGCCTTTAGTTTGGTGGATGTAATCTGGAAACAAAACAACAAACATAACACAAGAATACCATCGACTATGATAAGACGGAATGATGACAAATCTGAAATATCAAAGTAAATTATAATATTAACATGAAATTGTTACAATCTCACCCATGAGGTACTTCAAGTGTTATTGACTTCACTTGCCTTCCACCAATACTATGGGAGAAACTTTACAATTACACCTCTTAATGGCTTCTTGACACACCTTTAAAGCGATGGCTTCCTTTACACACTTTATACAATATTTCTCACTACTTCCTTCTATGCTAAATGAGGGGGTGGCATATTTATTTATAGAACTTACCAGGCTTATCCATCTTATCTCTAAGATAGGATAAGAAATCCACTCTGACGAATCATATTCCATACCTTAACTCTTATCTGTACATGTAAGCTTATCTTTTAAGATAAGATAAACCTTATCATTTCACATGGGTTCCACATTTTTAGAATTTTTACAAATAAAATACACAAAATATTTATGACCTCACTCCTTGTCCTTATTACCAATATCATGTAGACCCTACTTCTCTACTTATCCCAACTTTGACATTTTAACATTACCGGACCACTTACGACAAATATTTACTTTTTACAACATTCCTATTGTACTTTGATTGTTACCATACTCTACATTATTGGTGACTTTGTCTTGCATCGACCTTGTTATTTTCTATCAGACGCTACTACTAATTACACTTAATAACATCCTATTCCTAATACATACATTAATGAAATAGAAATTACGGAGGAAAATTTTAGTGTCGACAAGCCTCCACAAACACTCTTATACTTAGTCAATTTGGGCCCATTTGCCATTTAACTTCTATTGGACCGTGACTATGTGGAGAGCTGGCGCTAGTTCGAGTCTCCGCCTTGGGCTCTTATTTTTGAACTTGCGCCAAGTTGACACATGGTTCCTTCCACTTGTTTGGAATTTTCAATGGCTAGCTCTGTCCCTTTTCGGGCCTAGGACACGTGAAAACTTCACGCTTGTTTGGGGAACTGCCCTTGGCTTCGACCCTTGAAGTTGTGCTGTTGAGACACTTGGCAGCTTCTACCGTCTCTTCCATACTTAGCCAATTTGGGCCCGCTCTGAATCATTTGTGAAGCCCGAAGAATTTGATCCTTTACCTATTTTTCTCCTAAGACCCTCTCACCTCCTTGACATTGTTTGCCTCCTTTGAGCGTCTGGTTTCTCTATTTCGAGTTCACCTACACTGTTGTTGGATTCAAAACGTGGGCTCGTAATAGAACCGAGCTTTAGATTTCTTCCTGTGTAGGGTCGGGTTTGGTCAATTTTTACGGGGGAAAATTGGGATAACAATACCTCTACACAAGTTGACCTCTCCTTATAAAGGAGAAAAAGGACCCAAAGTGACCTTTGGACTTCCAAATGAAAGTGACCTTTAGGCTTCCAATGAAAGTGACCTTTGAACTTCCAAATGAAAGTGACATTTAGAATTCTAATGAAAGTGACCTTTGGACTTCCAAATCGTATTTTCCATATAAATACAATTAAAATTAATTGTATTTTTACATTTGCACTTTCCTAACTTTTATTTTAATATTAAGCTTTATTACTTTATTATATGTGCATTTTATAATTTTATATTTTAATATTTGCACAATATAATAAAATAAATAAAACTTAGTCACCCTTGACTCACCCTTTGGCCGTCGGGTAGACAAAAATGGGCCAAAGGTCTTGATCAACTATATGAAAAGAAAGACATTACATCGAGCATCATGCATCATGTAAGAATCTATAAAAGTATTTCATTCACCTTAAGAGACCATGTGAATACACATGTGTGTATAGAAAAAGATAATGACATACTAAGTGTCCAACTAGCATAACAAACACATTGTAACACATATGTAGTATAAGATAACAAGAGTAAATGCAACCAACATGTATAAATGCAGTGTGCATGTGATGGTGTGTTGCAATATGTAGATGAGAGGAGCCATGTTTCCCCCCAATGAGATGTATGTAAGATGAGGTTTATTTAGGAATGCTCCCTCAATAGTCACATATGAACCATAGAACATGAGTGTGTCATCATGTAATGAAGGTAAAATATGTTTACCAGAGATATGGTGATGTTTAGAATGATAGACAGAAACTCGTGGCGTGAGTCTCTAAGATGCAAAAGTGAGGTTCATGGAGGAATTGTACCCTCAATAGTCAAACATGAACCATAGAAAAAGAGTGCATCATCAAGTGGTAAAGGTATTGCATGTGATTGAGTGTAGATGCAAAAAAAGATTCACCATGAAGCATAGAGTGTGGATTATAGAAAATAAGCTAATAATAGATGATAAAGACAACCAATAGTGATGGAGGGGGGAGAAAGTGTGATGCCCCCAAGTGTGTGAGTGAGGTTCATTTAGGAGGTGCACCCTCAAAAATAAAATATGAACCTTGAGAACATGAGTGTGTCATTGGGTATTAAATTTATTGTATGTCTACCAAAGATGTGGTGATGCTCAGAAAGATAAACATGAAACATGAAGCGTAAGAGATAGAGAGAGAGAGAAAGTCACTAGAATGTGACCGGTGAGAGGGGACTCAAATTTCCCCACAATTGTGTGTGGAGTGTGGAGTTAAGTAAACTCATAATAATATTGTCCTTTGCATCACGGTCATAATTGATAGGATTTATATTGGAGACATAATATGTAATAGTGTGAGGTTTATCAGAGAAAGAGCCCGTGCGGCGTAGATTGTACATGCCCATAGCATATCCTTCATCGAGAAAAGGGGAGTGCGAGTCAATTATGTACATACCAATGAGTTAAGTTTTGGGAATATCTAAGGAAGGAATCATTACAAATAGAGATGTGGCCAAAAGGCATAGGAAAGGTAATAGTAGTATGGTTGGGGTCGAGGGTGCCACCAATATAGTCGAGCCAAGATTTTTCGAGGATGAGTGGAGAATAACGGTGTGTTCATACAAGGAAGAATGATAAACGGAAGACACAGAGGCCACAAGTAGCAGTAATAAGTACATATCCATGATACATGTGGGGAGAATGAGGTGGGGGAGGAGGTCAAAAGCGAGAAGCCTAGTTGTGTTAAGCCTTCATATGTGTAAATAATGTCATGGAAAGTGCAATTGAATGGAATATGAGGCTAATAAGAATCACATTTGAATAAGGTGCATTTTAATGGATGGATCTATGGACCGGGAGTGTCACGAGGAGATGAAAGAGGTGGCATGAGTTTCAGTGTATGTATAATTTATTGGAAAGGAATCATCGTTGTAGTAGATGGAGGTGGTTGCTTGAATTGATACTTACCTAGGCCACTAGCAATGAAAGTGTCTTGGAAATAAGATTCATCTATCTCAAGAGGAGTAAAGTTAAGGTTGTGAAAATTTTCATCTCAGTAAGTTCTATGACATCGACCTCATCATCGGAATCGTCGGTGTTGACATTATCATGTTGGATAGAATTATCAAGGATATTAGGGAGGGTTGTGGATGGAGGCCTAGAAGCAATAGTAAATAGTGAGATAGTGGTAGTGATGGAGGGAGATATGGTAGGGGAAATAAGATCAATGGTATGTGTAGGAATGGATGTGGAGGTAGAAGTGGTAACAGAAGTAATGGATTGACCAAAATCATATGTATCAATAATATGGTATGGAATTGGATTAAGTGGGGGTATAGGCATGGTAATGATTGGGTCAATTCGAAAGAACTTGAATGGGTTGGGGTTTGTAGAATTAGTATTCTCATATCCATTATGTAAGAATTTAACGCACCGATGAATTGTAGAAGGAATAACATGCATAGTGTGGATCCATGGTCTACCGAGTAAACAATTGAACTGAAATGATGTATCAATGATATAGAACAAAGTGGGAAGGGTTTTGGGCCCAAATTGTAAAGGTAAGGTGATGGTGTCAATGCATGTTCATGTTGTAGAATCATATCCACAAAAAAGGGTAGAGGATTTGGTGATTTTACTATCAAGAATTCACAATTGCATTAATAATGAGAGGGAACATATATTTATAGTAGAGCCATTTTCAATTAGTATGTGTTTGATATAATGTCAACCAATAGTAGTTGTAATAAGAAAATGTGATGAAGGATCACTAGCGGTAGTAGGAAGGATATCCTCATTACTGAAGGATATGACATGCGGTAGGTTTTTGAGGGATTGAATAAGATGGGAAAAGGAAACATGGGAATTGTCACTTGCGATTTGAATGGAATGTAGGGTAGCCTCTAATGTATGATGAAAATCTGGTGCATTATGTAAAATATCATAAAGGGATATTTTGGCTGGTGTATTATTTATTTTCTCGATGATACCATAACATTTGGAAGTTTTAGTAGGAAGCGTAGAAGTGATAGATGGGGAATAGATGAGGGTAGAGCTGTGGGTTGTCGATTACATCAAGTGGTGACAATATTAATAGTTGAATCAAGCATTAGAGCATTGAAGTAGGGAGGATGTTGGGTACATATCTGCATAAAATCAATGGAGATGACAATTTGTGCTAAAAACACGATACGTGCATAGGATGGATAAGAGGACTAGTCCATAAATTTAGAAGAAGGAGAGAGAATCCACTTTGCATGTTTAGAAGGGAGGGTTGGATTAGTTGGGTTCACCAAATGATTTTATCTAAATTAAATTAGATCTTAATTTCAAAGTAACTACTGTAACAAATGATATTCTAATAATTATGACTTAGGTGATATTTGGTGATCTACGAAAGTGATCGGGAGTATTTGAGTATTGGATCTGGTTGGAAATAGTGTTGATATGGCTGACTCGTGAGGGTTTAGAACCCTAGAAATGCATAGGAAAAATACGCCCATGGGAGGAAAAAAGCACCCCGAGGTCCAAGTGACTAAATTGGGCATCGTATGCCTCGGATGCTCGAGTGTTATGACCTTTTTGGGCTAGAGGAGCTTCACTTTGTTTATCTCTCTTTGTCGCTCTGGTTTCATTCTTAGATCCTCGATCGTACTTGTAACCTACAAAATAATTTTCTACTGTACATGCCCATAAACCATGCCAAATATAATAAAAAATATGTAGGTTGTAGATTCGGACTAACCCTGGTAGTCACCCAAAGAGTGAAATTATGGTTGAGCATTATGCTCATCTTAGAATCCATATAGTTCTTTGTCTTTGTGTGTGTAATTATTCCCTAGTTACCCTTGTGCAATTTGCACGATGATAGTGGGCTAGATGTAGATTGTACCGAGTATGTAGAATGTGTGTGATTGAATAGAATGAACTCCCCTCGTATGTTGTGTATGCAGAATAATGCAGACCGTGTCCCTTGTATGGATGTGAAAGATGTATTCCTTTTAGTTATCTTGTGCCTTTTTGCAAGCTTAGGTGGTGATAGATAATGTTTATGATGCTTGGCCCTTTTATTTCTCTTGTGCCAGGAGGGACAAGAGTGCCTAGGTGCTTCTATCCTAATTGGGTGCTAGTGTCCGAGGTCATAACAAATAAATTAGTCAAGTGACAACAAAGATGTAAGATTTGTAAGACAAGTAATGTGTAAAGAGATAAATTAATCAAAAGGCCAAAAGTGGTTGTCAACCACTATTTTTCTTGCTTAGGAATCATGTACACATTAGTATGCTTTAGGACCTAGAAATGTACCCAAGTGCATAGATTTTGTGTCTACGGTGACAATCTTGATGGGACATATGGGTAGCTCTTGATCCTCATTTAAATGGACCTCTATCTTAGGGTCTCCCAAGGATGATCCTTCTTCACATACCCCTAGTGAAGCAACTACATGTTATTGATCTGTCACACTCGTGTTATGATATTTTGTGTTTTTGTGCCTATATTTTTATATAACTTGTTTGTGCAATATGTTGTTTGGTATTTTCTTGATTTTCAGCTATACACATATTGACCAACCACCCTTTGTTGTAACTTGCGGTGAGCTTGCTCTTTTTATAAAATAATATGATATGTCAATAAATAATTATAAAAGGGAACTTTTAAAATGTTGTAAGAAGAGTTGGTAGATATACTGATTGTCTATAATGCAAATGCTCCTCTTCGTATAATTGAGATATTATTTTACAATTTCATATAGATGTATGTAATTATCATCTACATTAGTGGCTTGGACAACCCATTGACACAAAATCCACATGTATTAACTAGCAATAACATGATATAATCATCATTATTCCCTTCCCTTATAGATGAAATTAAGTAATTGATAAAAATGTATGTTATAGGAATATTTACCGGTGAAAAAAATAAAAATTTACAAACATAAATGTCATGCATAAGACAAGATAGAGAATTGAGGTATTTTATTCATGTAGAGAATGACAATGACATTAATGTGTCTCCATCACCACACCTTTTTGAGATGAAAAAATCAATTTACTAATATTTCACAACCCAAACTGCAAAAAGGGATGGTCAACCTCTAGAGGAATCAATAGTTATAGTAGAAGAGCACCCTACATGAAAACCAAAGTTAAGGAAAGTTCCAATTTTTAGTCCAATCGGTGCATGAAAATTAGTAAAAGTTAGAAAATAAAATGTTTTGGTACCTCTCATAAAAAATAGAGTGTGGGATGTTATCATTTTGAAAATATTGGGCTGTTAGTTGTCAAGTTGTGAAACAATTTTTCTCTTTGTATGTATTAATTAGGTTGAATCACTAATATATACTTAATTGTCGTTCTTAGATATACTCAAAAAAATGGGAAATAATAATTAGTTTCAGTCATTGTTTTTTTCAAAATAATTTCTTGGCTACACTACTTATTAATGGTGTGGAGGATTATGAAAAATATAATTGTTTGATTACACTAATTATTAAAGATCTTAACATTACACAATAAGATGACCTAGATCATAAGTGTTTTTATATAATTCATACATTATGAAAATTGTTAACATAAGGAAAAAAACAACAAAGAAAAAGAAACCATAATCAAGATATTTTTAAAGTTACACAGGTCATCTAGCTATGTTTTGGATCTAGAGAACATGATGCAGACCGGAACTAAGATTAAGACCACCAAACGTTGTTAAATTCATAAGCACGAACTAACATGGGAGAAACATATTGTTCTAAAATTTTCTTTGGGCACCCTTCAATGCATTACAAGTGTCTTCCTTCTATATTAAAAATCGCCATCTTTTTTCAAACTAGGTGTACCAAAACCCACCCGTAACTATGAACTAATACTTCTACGTGATTAACCCTTAATCTTGTCCCTTCTGAATTTTTCTTAGCCTATTCATACATAGGTTCCTTGGAAATGCCTTTAACTCCAACCATTTTTACTTTGCATTCTCCTCATGTTCATTTAACTTACATTAAGATAGATCTTTATGGTCCACCAAAACCACATTCCCATCATAACCAATTTATCCATTCATGAGTTACTTCCAAGTTGTACTAAATTGTCACTTACATATATCACTTTAAATTTTTCTTTGTGACATGTAGTGTAGTTAATTTTTTATGTAAATAATTTTATTAATATTGGATCGAAGGTCCCTAAAAAAATTCTATTGCGCTTATATAGAATTAGAGATGCAAACATGTTTCAATGAATACAATACGTTAATGGAATGTTTTGTGTCCTGATGGGCATCACCATCATTCACATTTGTATGTAAAATAACTTAAGGCTTGCCAATTTTAGTATGGGTCATTAAGAAGGCCTCAACCTCTCACCAATATCTTTTGAGTTTCAAAATTATTGCATCATTTCCACTAGGTTCCCCATGTACAACATCTCGTGGAAATGTCAAAAGGCCTAAGGCTATCTTGTGTTATAGAATCTATGCTTAATGTTGTTCCCTCAAGGCTTTCCTCTCCACATAGGGTATTAACATGGGTAGTAGAATGTTTAATGTATGAGCATACAAATGCACCACCACCATGACCAACCTATGGATGATCTCTATTCTCTAGGCACAACACAACATATTATTTATTTTCTCTCTCTAATTTTCTACTCCATCTTGTTATTGGTTAGAAATACAACCATGTCCATTAATCTACAAGAGATGTGATCAAGAATATGATTTATTTAAATCTATTTTTGGAAAGTCTTGAAAATCTATTTTTAGCAGTTTTCAACAAATTTTAAAGTATTTTACATTTTAGGGGTCTTTGGAGCATTTTTGGGTTTGAGAATGTATGATAAGGGCAAAAGTTCCATCATTGTAGAATTTTTTTATAAGTTTGTTTTGTGATATTTCTAACAAATTATGTGGTTCACAAAATGAGTCAACAGAATTTGGAGGATATGGTCCCAATAATTAGCAATAAATAAAATAATACTAATAATAAGATAGATTTCAAATTCTTCAACTTCTATCTTTTTAAATCCTTCCCTAAAGTGGATACAAATGGTCTCCATGAAGGATGGCCTTTTGGTTCCCCTCCAGAACCCTTCATATTCTATTTTTAGTAGTTTTCATATTCTCCATTCTATATCTATAAAAAAATTATTTTGAATGAAGAGATAAATCTCCTGACATACATCTCTCTTATGGTGTTTGATAATTTGTATTTATTTGAAATTTTAACAATATTTGTTTTTATTCACAAATATTTCATTGTGAATTAATTTTTATAGCACATTAAGCACCATTATTAATGTGTTGTCCACCAAGTTGCACCCCAATCCAAATCATGATGGATGCCATGGTGGGAAAGGGAAGATGATTGAGGATTTAGACATATGTAATATTCCCTATCTGCGCAGGAAGTGGTGAAGGAGATGTTGTGAATACGTCCACCTAGTCCCCTCCTATTATGGAAATACCTTTCCACCTAGGACATTAACCTGATTGATGTAATCTTATGGTGCCTATCTTAGTTAGTTACACTTTTCTTGTATGATAGTAGTGTTTTCTAATATCATTTTCATGAGAAAATGTGTAATTCTCAACAAAATCAACTACGATAATATGGAATTGAGAGGGAATGTGTCTTTATTGGTCTTATATCAATTTTCTTCCAATTTTTCATTTTGAAAATTCTTGATGTAAGGATGAATCAAACTTCGAAACTATTCATGAATGTCACAAAAAAATTCCTCTTCTACCAAGTCCAACCTCGTAGCATTATTTCTAAATTTAGTTGAGTACTTTATGTATTTAGTGTTTTATTCAATTCACTAAACATATAAATTAAAATAAAATATCTCAAAATTTAAAATTTACTACTTTGAAATAATCTCCTCTTAATTCACCATTTGAAACATATTTGGGTCTTTAGCTATTTTTGCAAATCTTTTAAAGTCCCCATATTTGTCAAAAACACATTTTATGCAAGTCATTGTACCGTACCATCCACATTATCATCAGGTACAATGAAAAAATTGGAAGATATGAATGTACTCACACATACATGGGGAATTATATATTCTATTAGATGTTTCTCACGACTTTCTATACACCTAAAAACATATATCTTTGCTACATATTCAATCACGTTAAATTACACATGATAATATAAGAGCTAGAAATGTAATCAAACTTCAATATATTTACTAAATTTTACTGATAATGACATTCAAAATTGACATAATAGTGGAAAAAATAGGCTTCAATAACATTATCTTCCCTCACACACCAAGGCTTCAAAATATCAAACATTCATTTTCCAATCTTAACATGAGGATGTTCTTCTTTAAACCTGCCATACATTTCATGTTGAGTTATTTCAAGTTAATTATTTGGGTGTTATTAATACTCATTAAAACTAATCATCTGTTTCAAAATATCCCCTATATTTTAATAAGAAGGTGTTTTCTCACTCCAAAAATAAAAAATTACATTGGAATTTTTTTAATTTAATTAGAACGCAAATTCCTACACATTATTCTCAATTTACTTCCATATTATAATCATCCTAGGTCTTTCTTATGTTCATATATCTGTTGATAGTATTTCTAGAAACACCTAAGGCATGAGAAACAACACTAATATATCAGATCTTTGATGTATATTCACTTACAAATGAATTTTTAATATTACTCTATGAGAAACACTATTATCAAGTACACCTATCTTTTTACCCACAAAATTGTGTCACTTGGACACATTTCCAACAAACTCATGTTCTAGTTGTTTTAACTTTCCCCATTTTAATTGACACCCAAATTTTGTAATATTTCCTTTATATAAGGATGGTTCAAGAATGAAACCAAAAAATGAGCTCTAGAAAGCGTATTCAAATTAACAAATTCTATCATAGTAGGTATTTTACCTTAGCTCATGTTCACCTAGTTACTTTATTTACCTTTTATTTTAGTTATCATCACCCACTTATGTGTGGATATTTATTTTATCTTATTTAGATATTAGGAGGATATTATCTATTCATTAGGTATAGTTCTTTCCTAGATCTATGGTCTTGAGTAGTTTGTCTTGAGTAGTTTGATCTATGGCCTTGACTAGTTCTTAGATTGGTCTTCCTTTCCTATATAAGAAATACATCTTTTTATTGTACTAGATAGAGTTCCATGAGATATAATATTTGATATTGTTGTTATTTGTTTGCAAATCTATTTGTAAGGTTATTACGCCAAATTGGTTTCATGTTATTGAATGTGATGTTTTGTTAGCATCTACTATATTTTTGGCTTGGAACAATCGGTTATCGTTCCTTTTAAATTCACCATAAATTCTATCAATAGTTTTACTCATTTCCTTTCTTGAAATTGGTTCCTATTGTGAACATTATTTTAATTTTTGAAATCCATCTTCACCAAGTGTTTCAAATTTTTCTTAGGAAGTAGTTTCATAAAAAAATTTATGAGATCTACATATGATTTAGGGGAAAGTGGGCTTGCATTTCAACATTTCATGTGTTCATGACACCAAAAATTGTAAGAAATTTTTCAAACTCTCTTTTAAATGTATATGAATACTTTCAATATATTTTAAAACAATATAATACAAGGTTAAAATGCATATCAATTAGTATGTAAGTTTTTAATATGTTCTTTAAGAACATTTTCCACTCCATGGTTTATTGTGATGTCATAGCTAGAGGGGGAAAATCAAGGGATAATTTTTAAACTTAGAGAACCTTGATCTTCTTTCAAATATCAACTTAGAATTTTGTATAAGTGTGGGTTATGCTCAAAGAATCACAAACAAGGTATTATTATAGGCATGATCAACACATATTATAGAACTTGGGTTCATGTGAGTTCTATGTGGGGAGAGAAACACATTAAAATTTATCCCTTGAAGTATAATACGTTTAGAAATCTTGAGAAATTTTAGCCTATTGTACCTATACCAAATGATTAAAATTTAAATATTCTCTATTTATTGTTAAATTTTCATCTAAGTTTCGTGGCATTTGTGGGTTTGCGCTTATAATACATCAAAAACAAAAAAAAACAAAATATACCACTAAACCATTCATGAACACTTTTCTATTCTAGTTCTAAAAACAACCAATTAATATTGATTTTGCATTTGTATACAAGTTTAGTAATCTGTTTTATATTTCTCTTAGAATAAGATATTGTTAATATTTTTTACATATGACATTATATATTATTTTAGGGTTCATTATGTTAGAACTAGTTAATTAATATTAAACTAGATTTAGTTTTTACATGTTTATTAGGCCATCTTGTACACCTCTTAGGGTTTTCTTTATTGCACATAACTTTCTACATCTTAATTTTTTAATTTTTTTCTAACGATTATTATATTAGATCTAAAATTTTCTAGTTGTTATTTTTCTTTAATTTCCTCATTATAGTTTGCAAGCTACTTATTTGAAAAAATAAATAAGAATAAAAAACCTATTATGTAAGTATATTGTATGAAAGTTTCATGTCTACTTGTATTTTTATGGTAAATAAATAATGTATGTATGGTTGGTTGTAATTAGGAATGCTTTAAGGCTTAATCAAGAACCATTCGGTCATTGAAAATCTTATAGTGAAATCTATAGATCAAGTTTTAAAAAGATGATACATTATCAATCATGTATAAAGTGTTGCTTTAGTTATAACTTCTATTGTATATGATGGGAATGATGTTTCTTTTCCCCAAAAAATTATACTTCATAATGATAAGGTTAATAGTTTCATTCAATATGTATATGCACATCAAGATTAAGATAGATTTTACAAGCTACTACATGATGCACCGAATTAGCAGGAACTTGACAAGGTCATAACTTGAGTTCCGGGTGTCCGTTTGAGTCCGTTTTTTTTTTAAACCACATGTTTTGATGAGACGAACGCAGCGGAAACCTACCCTACTGGTTGGGGCAAGTTTTTGACACGTTTTGGGCCCTAAATCCGCCATCTTGAGGCCGAAAATTAGGATTTAAGTTATAGTTTGGTTTTTTCCTATTTTTGAGCATTAGTTAATTTTAGTCTATTAATTGCATTATGAGTTAGAAAGTTGGCAATTACTCTAATTTAGGGATGTAGAAGATGCGTGGAAATTCTGTGCCCATAGGAATAAGCATGCGAACTTACTAAGAATAGCAGGTTCTAGTAAACTGCTAAAAATAGTAATTTCCGCCACCTAGAGTAGATTTAGTCAGAGTTAGCTAGAGTTTACTTGGAAACTCGAGTTGGGAGTTTTTTTCCTATTTAGGAAACATTGTAATTCATTATTTGATAACAAAGAAGGAGATCTATTTTCTTTTGGAGTTCATAATATTTGCAGCATATCTGGTTTGTTCTTAATTTTGCTACATTATCTGGTATCAGAGCTGGTTCGAAGTATTTTAAAAAAAAATGGCAAGAAGAGGAAGAGGAAGAGGAGGTGGTATTGCACAGATGAATAAAAATATGCAAGATCTGCAGAGACAAGTTGTTGCGCTTGCTGTAATGATAACCCAGAGAGGAAATCAAGGTGGAGATGACACAGATGAAGAAGAAGTTTGTGAAGAGGAGGAAACGCAAGCACCACCATTATCTTTTGAAGAAAGGATGCTTCGAGCATTAGAAGGAAAGAATGATAGGATAAGATTTGATGTTTCAAAGTATGGTGGTAGTCTAAAACTAGAGGAGCTAATAGACTGGTTGACTAGCATGGGAAATTTTTTTGAGTGGAAGACTATGTCAGAAGAAAAGAAGGTAAAATTTGCATGCACGAAATTAAAAGGTCATGCTATGTTATGGTGGGATCACCTACAGAAAGAGTGGTCAAGAAAGGGGAAAGAAAGAATTAGGACGTGGAGTAAGATGGAGAAGAAGCTGAAAGATAAATTTCTCCCTGTGGATTATGCACAAACCCTTTACAGGAGGTTTCAGAATCTCAGACAGAACTTACAAATAGTGCAAGAATACACAGATGAGTTCTATAAGTTGTCCATTCATGTAGAGCATGAAGAAACTGAGGAACAAATGGCTGCAAGGTATGTTAATGGATTAAAATTTTCTATTCAAGATGAGATAAGTATGCATAGGATTAAAAGCATGGAGGATGCCTATCAATTAGCCTTAAAGGCTGAGGAAAAAAAAATCGTCAAAGTTTTAGGAGATCACTTGGAATGAATAGGGGGCCTCAACTTCCTTTCGGGGATGAGATGGTTTCAACCAAGGTAGGGGAGAATCATCTCGTGGATTGGAAAAGCAAGAGGATATGAGACAAGATTTCTAGAATCAACAAAGAGGCAGAGGATTTCCTAGGGGCAGAGGATATGCTGGCAATAGAGGATGGGAGGCTCCACGAAGACCATTTGTTCGTTACAGATGTGGTGAAGAAGGGCATCGAGCTTTTGAATGCCCACATACCTATATACATGACAAAAGGCAAGGAGATGCTCCAAGAGTAAATCTTGTTGAAGCTGAGCAAGTAAAAGATGAACAGGACCTGGAAATCCCACCAGATGTCGGAGAAACTCTGATGATCAAGAGGACGATGATTGCTCCAAGAAAGGAGGTCAAGGGGGATGCATGGCTGCGTACAAATATTTTCAGAACAAGATGCACTTCATGAGGAAAGGTATGTAATGTTATTATTGATGGTGGTAGTTGTGAGAACATGGTTTCAAATGAGATGGTCGATAAATTGGGTCTGCATTGTGAGAAGAATCCTAACCCTTATCGTATTGCATGGTTTAAGAAGGGTAATGAAGTTCTTGTTGATAATAAATGTTTAATAAGCTTTTCTATTGGGAGCAGTTATAAGGATGAGATTTGGTGTGATGTTATCCCTATGGATGCATGTCATTTCTTGCTTAGGAAGACCATGGCAATTTGATAGAAAAGTTATTCATGATGGGGAAAGAATACTTATACTTTCTTGAATGATGGCACAAAAATAGTTTTGCTACCTCTTAAAGAAGAGGGAAGGCTGAAAATATGCTTTCTGCAAAGGAATTTGTGAAGGAGGAAAAGGCAACCGGTTTTTGTTATGCACTAGTTACAAATAAGGATGAACCTGTAAGTGCACAAATACCAATAGAAACATCGAATTAATAGAAGAATTTTTTGATGTTATTCTTGATGAGCTACGGATGGATTACCACCCAAAAGAGATATTCAACACCACATTGATTTGATTCCAGGGTCTTCACTCCCAAATCAAGCGGCTTATAGGATGAGCGACATTGCATGTAGAGTTGAATAGGCAAGTGGCAGAGCTCGTGCGAAAGGGGGTCGTAAGGGAGAGCATGAGTCCGTGTGCAACACTAGCTTTATTAACACCAAAGAAGGATGGAACATGGAGAATGTGCACGGATAACAGAGCGATCAATAAAATTACAATCAAGTATCGGTTCCCAATACCTCGCCTTGATGATATGATGGATGTGCTTGCTGGATCTAAGTATTTCAACAAGATTGATCTTCGAAGTGGTTATCATCAGATTCAGATCAGAGAAGGAGATGAGTGGAAAACAACATTCAAGACGGAAATGGATTATATGAGTGGTTGGTGATGCCATTCGGGTTATCCAATGCACCTAGTACTTTTATGAGATTGATGAACACCATGCTACGGGAGTATAATGGTAAGTTTGTTGTGGTTTATTTTGATGATATCTTGATCTTTAGTAAAACTAAAGAAGAACATTTGAGGCATCTAAGGTTGGTATTTGAAGTGTTAAGGAAAGAGAAACTCTATGCAAATATGAAGAAGTGCACATTCATGCAAGAGAGTTTGGTATTCTTGGGCTTTATTATTTCAGCAGATGGGGTACAGATGGACTCAGAAAAGATAAAGGCAATTATTGAATGGCCTACTCCACAAAGTATAACAGAGGTAAGGAGCTTTCATGGTCTAGCAACATTTTACGAAAATTTATTAAAAATTTCAGCAGTATTATAGCTCCTATAACAGATTGCACAAAAGGAAGGGAGTTTTTGTGGACAAAGGCAGCTGAGGATAGTTTTCAATTCTTGAAGAAGAAGGTGACAGAGGCACCCATTTTGGCACTACCAGATTTTGATAAAGTGTTTGAGGTTGATTGTGACACCTCACATGTGGGTATTGGGGCTGTTCTAAGTCAAGGAGGAAAGCCAGTAGCTTTCTTTAGTGAGAAACTGAATGAGGTAAGAAATAACTACTCTACTTATGATGTGGAATTTTATGCAATTGTACAAGCATTAAGGCATTGGAGGCATTACTTAGTGCCTAAGGAGTTTGTGTTATTTACAGACCACATAGCCATCAAGTATGTGAATACCCAAAAGAAGTTGAATAGTAGGCATGTAAAGTGGGTATCATTTTGTAGGATATACTTTTCTCTAAAACATAAATCGGAAAACAGAATCAAGTTGCTAGATGCATTGAGTAGGCGTGTGACTTTGTTTACCACTATGGAAAATGAGGTGGTGGGTTTTGAAGCAATAAAGGGTTTGTATTCTTCTGATTCTGATTTCAAGGATATTGTTGAAAGACTAATTAGTCCATTGTCAGACAATGCAGGAGATGTCCTGGATGAGTATATTTTACAGGATGGCTACCTATTCAAGGGACACCAACTATGTATTCCAGTTGGGTCTATGAGAGAGAATATAGTGAAAGAGTTGCATAGCGGAGGGTTGGCTGGGAATTTTGGTAAAGATAAGATGATAGCCTTGGTAGCAGACAAATACTATTGGCCAAAGTTGAAAAGAGATGTGGTAAGATATGTGGAAAGATGTCGAATTTGCCAAGTCTCAAAAGGCCATGCACAGAATACAGGGTTGTATATGCCATTGCCTGTTCCTAAAGGGTCGTGGACAGATCTGAGTATGGACTTTGTTTTGGGATTACCAAAAACACAATGAGGTAATGACTCAATTTTTGTGGTTGTTGATAGGTTTTCTAAGATGGTTCATTTTATTGCTTGCAAGAAAACAAGTGATGCAACAGGCATAGCAGATTTGTTTTTCAGAGAAATTGTTCATTTGCATGGTGTTCCAAAAATTATTACTTCAGATAGGGACACCAGGTTCTTAAGTCACTTCTGGTGGACTTTATGGAAGAAATTTGGAACTCAACTACAGTTCAGTAGTGCCTATCATCCGCAGACTGATGGGAAAACAGAGGTGGTAAATAGGAGTTTGGGAAACCTGTTAAGGTGCATTGTTGGGGAAAAGCTGAAACAATGGGACTTAGCATTACCACAAGTTGAGTTTGCATATAACAGTTCCATAAACAGATCCACGGGAAAGTCTCCATTTTCAATTGTGTATGGGAGTAATCCAAATGGGGTGTTAGATTTGGTGCAACTACCAGTTGATGGCAGAGTCAGTGATGATGCAGAAGCATTTTCCGAACATATACAACAATTGCAGGAAGAAGTGCGGAAGAAGTTGCAGAATAGTAATGATAAGTATAAAGAAATAGCAGATGTGCACAGACAGAGAAAGGTATTTACAATTGGTGAGTTGGTTATGGTATATCTATGGAAGGAAAGGTTTCCAAGAGGAACCTATAACAAGCTGAAGTACAAGAAGATTGGTCCCTGCAAAATCGTGAAAAAATAAACGATAATGCTTATGAGGTAGAATTGCCAGGGAATTTTGATATTTCTCCAGTGTTTAATGTTTCAGATTTGTATTCTTTTCATGGGGATGGTGCAGAAGGGGATTCTATTGATGAAGTAGTAGATTGGAGGCAACAGGTTCCGGTGAAGAAGAAAGAAGAAGTGGATCAGATTCTAGATAAGAAAACAATGGACACACGAAATGGGAAATACAACAAATATTTGGTACACTGGAAAGGATTGGAACAAGAGGACAATACTTGGGTCACAGAGTGGGAGATTCAGAAGTTGGATGTAGATAAATGGAAGCAGTTTGAAGAAGACAACTTGCAGGAGCTGTGTTTTTTTCAAGCAGGGGAGAATGATGCGCCAGAATTAGCAGGAACTTGACAAGGTCATAACTTGAGTTCGGGTGTCCGTTTGAGTCCATTTTTTTTTTGAAACCACGTGTTTCGATGTATGTATGTATGTATGTATGTATGTATATGTATATGTATGTATATGTATATGTATGTATATGTATATGTATATAGTTTTAAAACAAGTATTCCTCGCCTTTATTTATTAAGTAATTGGATAGGCTCTTTCAATTTTGGGTATATTCTTTTCAATTACAATACATTGTTTTAAATTTATTTAATTATATATATATAATTACAAATATTGTTTAGTGTTTGTAGCTAAAGTTAGAAAAGTATTATATCTTTCTTTACAATTTATTAAAAATTATTATTAAATTATACAATAAATACATAATAATAAAGTAATTGTTGGTGTCGAATCGCAGCACCCCTGAGACTCTGCAACGCGATCGGTCGAGACTCTCAGTGCGATTGCACAACATGGAGCTTTTCCCAAGTGTGGGACCTTGCGAAATCGGAAAAGCTCTCCGGATGAAGGCCGGCTCCTATTCCTCTGTTCAGATGCACCAATAAAACGCAGAGGTTTACCCAAAAACCTAATCTAACTACCAAGGAGACAGGGAGAGAGAAATGCATAAAAATAAACCTAAGCTAAGGAGGTGATGCACCGAGGAATGTTGAACACTTGCTTTGCAAAAATAAACACAGACCACACAGATGTAATACAACACCATGCACAGGCAACCAAAATACAATGAGAGATCAAAATAACAGCAATGAATACATGAGAGGGTTTAGAATCAATCACAGACGTATATTCATTGCTCAAAGGTCGATACAGTACATTGCAGTGGCCAAGAGGCAAAAAACGGCATTACAATCTATGTGGGAGGCTTGAAAACTCCACAAATCTTCTTGCGAGCAGGAGAGAAGGGAGAGTGCAAAGCAAAAATGTGTCCCCCTTGAGAAAAAGCCCATCCTTTACAATTTATAGAAGGGAAAGAGATGGAGAAGTGAGAAAATCGAGATTTGCTCAACCACCTCCAAGACTGCGCCTAACTCCATTCATCATGGCGGTAGGTAAGAACCTCAACGACCAAAAAATGGCGAACTGTCATATTTCCCGCGTCAGGCCCGTTCTAGTCGGGTTCGGGACTCTCTTCTACATCCGCATCGGGCTTGGAGGACACCGCGGCATGTGTTTGATGTTCGTGCTTTCCCGAAACCCGCATCCGCCGCTATTACCAAATTTCCTTTGTTTTCGGGTTCGGGGGTGTAACTTGCATATGCATCGGGTTTGGGAGGTGGCGCAACATGTTTTCCCCCATGCTTTTCCGACTTGTTCGCCCGACCCGGAAACCTGATTTCCCTTTGCTGTCGGGTTTTGAAGACCCCCCGACATGTTCTTGCACCATGTTGTTCCGCCCCCGAAACCCGCCTTGCCTTGCGTCGGGATTTGCGACCCTTCCGACATGTATTCATTTCCCTTTGTGTCGGGTTTGAGAGGTCCTCCGACATGTTCTCCTGACTTGCTCGCCCGACCTGCTTTCCCGACTTAGAAACCCGATTTTCCTTGTATTTACCCGGGGAGGAAAAAATATACAACAATAATTAGTAAAAAAAGCAAACTAAATAATAAAAACTATAAGAAAATATTTAGTTAAACAAAAATGATGTCTAGTGGTGTTTGGGTAGCAAAGGTGGTGTGGCATATAATTTAAGGGGGTTCTTCCAAGCCACCTTCGTGAAAACCCCTTGTCGACCCTAGGTGACACTTACATGGCCTATGTTTTCCCTTAATTCATTTGGAGGGAAACCATAGGCCTAAAAAATGCCACTTGAGATGCCACATATTTAGGTCTAATTAGTAAATAACATTATGAGAATTTAAACTTAAATTTATTTTTTTACAAATTTTCAAAAATATTAATTTTGTTTTTAAAATAATTTTTACTTTTTTAATTATTGCTAAACTATGTTATTTTAAGAAATTAAGTACTTCCCATTCGAGGCACTATGAAAAATAGTAGAACATTTCTAAAAATTTGAAAAATATATTTTACCATGTTTTCATGTCATCATTACACTCATGAAAAAAACTAAATTTTGATATAAATATAGAGATATATCCCTAAAAAAATGTTCCATAATAAATTGTACATCCCTAAATCAAATAATATTTTCACCCAAATATTAATAAAAAAATATATAAATAAATAAAATTCAAAACCAAAAACCACACACTTGATATATGAGTTTAGAACATATACCTAAATTTTTGTGGTTAAAAAATAATTTTTAACTACTTTATAAGACATTAGAAAATGTCATTCTCTTTGTAAAATAAGAATCAACCTTTGCAAAAATTAATTTAAAAACCCAAAAATCAACTTTTAATAAAATTAACATGCATTATGAATTCAAAACTCAACATTTCATTAGTTTACATCATTGGAAAATTCTATATAGTTTTGTTGCGATCACCTCTACAATTTTATTAATGTTAAAAATTCATGTGTTTAGAAGTTAAAAAGGAGCAAAACACGGGACACACTTATGTTATTTGTGTGATGCATGACATCCTAAAATGACACTCTAACATGACACCACGACATGGTATCATAGCATGAAACCCTAATTTTATAACACCCGGCATGATACCTTAATGTGACACCCTAGGAAGACATCTTAATATAATAGCCAATCATGAAACTCTAATATGATACCTATTCACAACACCATAGTGTTATATCCCAATGTGATACCCTAATACATCACCTTGATACAATAACACAATATGGCACTTAAGAATGACACCCTAATATGATACACTAGTATGACACCCTAGTATTGAATCATAATACAAAACCCTAGCAAATCCGGTAGGAAATTTTAGCATGACATCCTAGAATGACACCCTAAAAAACCAATGAGACACCTTAATTAACATAATTTCAACACCTCGAATAACAATTGTGATAGGGTAAATTTTGAGACCCCCCAAAAAAAAAAAAAAAAAATTAGCGAGATATTCCTTGGCAAATATGTGAAAATTGACTTTCATGATGATGGCGAATATGAAGAAAACAGGTTTCGAAGTAAAATATGCTATCGATCGGTAGCTTTTTAAGTTTACTGCAGGACAACAACATATATTATGTTGTTGGCTGATAGTATATGATGTCGGATAAAAAATATGTAATTTTTTGAAAATAGTATTTAAAATGATTGACTTTGACGAGAAATCTATCCTCACAAAATATGGCACAAAGAAAAAAATTCAAAAGAGTGATTTTTTGTGCAAAAATTTCAGATTTCGCTAATTTTGTATGGAATTTTTTTAATTTTTTTATATTAGCAGTTAAAATGATTGTCTCGATGAGAAAATTTTCCTCCCAAAATATAGCGCGAGTAAAAAAATCATAGAAACATGTTACCGATTGGTAGCATTTTTGTATGTGACGAGTTGTTATCATAATATATTTTGCTTAGCAAGTAGCATGTTTAATGCTCTCGGTGACAACATATATTATACCATCGCCAGTAGCATAAAATATGTTTTCAGATGGTAGCATATTTATGTTATCGGCTGATTTTATGCTACCGGCGTAAGATGTTTTATACTACCAATTGACAAAATTTATTATATTGTTGGCCAGTAGCATAAAAAAATGTTACCAGGAGACAACATAAAGAGCGAATATAATGAATTTCAATTTCACATTAATGGCGAATTGAACTGTAAAATTAACTTATACCCAAAAACTTTTGCTTGACCTTATCCTAATTCATACTCTAAAAATTTGTCAATTTCAAATTTTAAAAACCAGAATATTCATGAATTAACGAATGTTCGCTACTAAATTTTTTTCATGAAATGTGATAGCCTAAACACAAATGTGACAACATAAACATAAACATGACACATTAAACAATAAATGTGGCACCTTAAACACTAATGTGAAATTTTACACACCGGTGTGACACCTAAGCATAAAAATGTGACACCCTAAACACCAATGTGATAACCTATATATCAAATGATATACCTTAACCACTAGTGTGACATCCTAATGCATCATCCTAAACAAAACACACTAATGTGACACTCTAATAAATTTCCCTAGCATGTCACCCTAACACGACACCTTAATACAAAACCATTGTCAAGTATGTTTTCCATTGGGTTGCACCTCAATTCGAGATCAAGATTGATGGTATGGTGGGCAAGGGAAAAATCTTGAGGGATTCACACATATGTAAGCTTCCATATCTACAAGCATTGGTGAAGAAGACATTGCGAATACATCCACATAGTCCCCTCCATATTAAGAACACAACTCAATACTATTATGTGGAGAATTACATGACATCAAAAATTTGACCTGTTATAAATTGAAAGTCTATATTCTAGATTCATGGCGTTACTCATGGGCTACCGGATCTCATCTTGTGACTTATATCTATTTCAATCGTGGCTTCCATTATATTTTTTTCCTCTTACCTATTAGAAAAACACGAGGCATCCTGCAAGAGTCTCCTATGTTTTTTTCTTACATGAAAAGAAAACCCACTTCATTCATCTACTCATAAAACCACCTCATTTCATAGGATTGGCTTTTGATACCCCCACAAGGATCTACATCTTAGTCATAGGACTAATCATTGAAATTAATTCGTGAGAAACAACATTGTCATGCACATAAATGATTTAGAAACTAACACATGGACAAAATCGGTGATGAAAATACCTATATCTATTTCCCAAGAATGGAAGGGATTTATTCGGAGGGAAATTTCTTGGTTGAGTGACATCCCTATTAGTGAAAGGTGGGATCATATAATATATTGAAGGAAATGATTTTGGAAAATCCTACCAAAATATTGTATGTCGATAGGTTATTCTTATTGCAAAACAAGTTGAGATAATATATGCCTTAATACGCTTTTGATCACCAAAGTTCCAATTAAAATTGAAGGGTCATTTACCACCAACGAGAATCTAGAATGAATTTAAATTAATTAAACCCCATCTTAAGTGGGATGGGGATGGTTTCTAAACCAATATTTCCTTGATAATCATCATTAGTGGTCCCTATCATTACTTCTTCCGAAACCCCTCATGTTGATATGTATTGTATAAAAGCACTCGGTTTGTTTTTGAAGAGGATGTTGTTATGGATGCGGAGGAGGTCTCGAGAGCTATTTATGGAGATCTAAAGCCTCATCTCGATGGTGGAGCTGCACCTCGTGATCTATGATCTTGGAACAACTAAATCCACTCTTGTATCCTATTCTTGTTCTGTCACGATATTCTTGAGCCTTGCCCCTATTCTCCTATGCCAAATAAGCCTTCTCCACCACCTTTTCAAAGGTTGAAGGAGATAAAATCCTAACTTCCCCAACCAGATTTACATTCAGGACCTTGGTAAACCTATTCACTTGCAACTTTTCATCTTATAATAATCCACATATTGTAAGAGGTCTAGGAAAGCGAGACTCATATTGTGCCTGATGTCCGATCCTCGATGGAGGTCGTGGAACTCATCAATAATATTCTAAATAAAGTGCTCAGACATATATATTCTAGTTCAACATAAATCCTTAAACAACTCCCAAGTAATTTTCTCTCATGTCGAGATAGAGCTTACACTCTTTATTCCTCAAACAAACACATGTTGTGTCTCGTAGGAGGTGAATACTAAACTGAACCTTGACATTGCTCTCATATGGGTGAAGTCCAAAGTAACTGTCAATACTCAGGAGCCATGACTCAAATCCAAAACCATTGGTCATCCCTCCATAAGTAGGTGGTTCTAAATGGAGGAGATCCTTGATAACACTACCAATGTCACGGTCTTGCCGATAATGCTCGACCATCTCTCTAATAGATGAATGTGGTTGATTTGATCCTGGTGGCCCCTTGCAATGCTATGAGAACGATTGAAAAAGTGTGGCAACCCTCTCAAAGTGGAATGTAGTGCCCCTCCATTTCCAATCCTTGATCTCGCACACCTTTCAGATGATAGGGCATGAAATGACACATGCTTAAGAACCTGTTCAGACCTATCATTTCTTTGCAGAATAAAATACAAGCACTCTGTTCAAGATCCAGAGGCGTTAACCATAGTAAAACACAAGTTAACATTGTAATTTAGTAGTTATTGGATGGTGTAGTGAATACCAGGTGCCCTAAATCACTTAAACAGAATGTTACAGGGAACCGTGCTAGACAAAGCTTTGTCAGTAGCCGTCCGATATCTCCTCTTGTTTTTTAGACATGAATTGATTGATCTAGATCATTTTTATATCTGTATCTTAAACAAGTTTAATGTCTTTGTATGTGATTGGATGGATAGGACTTCAAAATGCTCTACTCTCAATCATTCAAGGACCCTAATCAGTAGATCTATTGTGCTTGAAACCAGATTTTCCTACACACATAGTCTTATCTTCACATGGCAGTGAATACTCTCACATATCAAGCCTGGAATTTTAAAAGTCAAGGCGCATAAGTTTTTGGTTGAAAATCCTTAAAAAATGTGACCCCATGGCCATCAATGGTGGCAGCGAGTGGTGTGGGAACTGTTTGACAAAATGCTTCACATAAATGTCTCCTTAGTAAAAAAATTCCTCTATCTCTCCAATGTTGATGACCTGCATTCGCTCAAAGCCATGGAAAATATGTTTCTCCTTTATAAAAATAATGACATTTATATTTCAGGTGAGCCTGCAAAAGTAATAAGAGAGGCTCTATCGAGGGTGCTAGTGTATTATTACCCATTAGAAGGGTGGTTGAGAAATAGGCCATGCAATATGGTAAGCTTCAAGTGGAGTGCACTGTTGAGGGTGTCATCTTCATTGAGGCCACCTTTCCCAACACCCTCTTTATACTTTGAGATTTGTATGAGTTTAAACCGTCATTTCAACAAACTCTATTTCAGTTTCCTCCAAATAATCCCCTCTAAAACATTCATCCCTTGATTCTTCAGGTGACTCATTTCAGTCGTGGGGATTTGTAGTTGGTTGTGGGAATGAGTGTTCATCACAGTCTATGCGACGGAATAGGAGCAACTTAGTTTCTTAATGCATAAGACATACATACTATTTTCATAAAAATACTTGGGAGAAAATGTGGGTCTAAGGATCATTTTTGTTCCTTTTGAATTAGTATAGAGAAGATACATGGGTGTTTTGCCGAATGCGTGGGAATGAAGAACAAAAAATGGTTTCATAGAATGCCATGATGGCTGGATATGCACAAAAGGATTTGTGGAAAAATGCATTGGGAACTCGCAAGTGAATGCAAGTCACCAACCTAAAGTGAGGATGAAAAGCCCCATGTTGTTTTCCTCCAAAGAAACATCGAATACTAGGTATGGTTTTCCCCTTTTAGCTTGCATTAAATTTTGCTTCATCATTTCCAGATTTTTCAAAATTAAATGTTGAATGATAGGGAGCATAATTCCAAAAAATGAAAAAATATTTCCTTGACGTGAACTCTCAAAACATTATAAAAAAAAGAATAAAACTCGATCTTGAAAGTCATGCGCATGGAGTGCCACACCCAAGTATACCGCTAACCCAAAACTCCTAGCATGACCCCTAGTAATGTGGGACACCATGGGGTTACTTAGCCAATTTGTTTGAATTTATTTAGTGTCCTTGCAAGTCGAATTTCAAATCCACTTAGCTTAACAATCACTTGTGTGACGTGTTTGTTTTAATAAAACGTGATTGATTTTATCTTACGGTTCTTTGCTTAGTTTGAATGAATTGAAAACCACTACCTCCTACCTCTTGAATGCCAATAAGAGGATTGTAAACCACCTTCAGTTCAATGAAAATACCTTTGGAAACTAATTTTGCAAGTGGGTTTTAGGGCCCACTGGTCGTTGTGTGACAAGAGTGCTGATGATGCAATTATGATAACTGGCCCCGAACTTTCCCTTGTATCTTGAGCTCTAGTCATGGTAATCAACTTATGTCAAGCACGAGGGATTCTCTATATATGGGGAATACGTAGGAATATTAAAATTTTTGATGGAACTTGAACAAGTGTGTTCGAGACCCCGTTGTAAGCACTTTTGTTGTTTTGGACAATTTTCTCAACCTTAGCCAAAATCTCCTTTTTGAGTCTCGTTGGACTTCTGGCCATGCGTGTGACCTCATAATATTGTTGTAATGCTGTGTAGAATTTTATTCGATATTTTATCTTGTATAAATGAATTTTGAAATGTATGGTGACTTTCTCTCTCCACCCTCTTCTCTCTCTAGAAACGACTATGATACTTGATTTATTTGAAAACATAAATGAGTTGGGAAATGTGAATTGGTTTGAAATGAAGTGATAATGGACATGAAATGCAAATGATTATAACATTGAGAATGGAAAATAAAATGTCTCTTAAATTTCTCTCTCATCCTTACTTTCTCTCTTGATACAAAATATTAAGTGCAACTAAATGTGAAAGCGTGAATGCATGAGGAAAAACATATCTTCTCTCTCTCTCCCTACCGCTCTCTCTCTTCTATTTAATTGAAAATGTTAAAAATGATGAATGTGTGGATTTATGCTTGAGTGTAGGGGATTTCCATACTCAATCCTAGGATTGACGAAACGTTGGTTGCATGTACTCTAAACAAGAGGAATTTTCGGAAGTGATATGTTGTAATTAATGAGTTGTCATTGCAAAGTTGTATTCATCTTGCAATACATGTATTACCATATAATAATGATATGTATTGTTGTTCGAAGAATTGTTCTTGGTATATTTTGAAAAGGGAATACCAATGTGGTTATATTTTATAGTGTTGAATTGGATGTGAACTTGTACTCAATGTTGCACCTATGTTATAAAGATATTAAACAATTTTTTTGTCTATGTTAATTATTGGTTTACTTCCTTAACACCCACAATGTTAGGTAGAATCTCATCTCATTAAAACTATCGAAATTAAAATAACGAGTTATAATGCCTATTGTACTTCCTTTCCCCATTTGAGTCTTTTCCTCGGTATAAACATTGATCATGTTAATAAAATACTCTGACCTCATTAATAATCTCCTTGTTTCGTACCTAAGATGTCTTATTAAGGACCTTTTTACCTGAATATTTGATGAGGTGGTGATTTTACGCTATGAAACCTATCATATTGGGACGAGTGAGGTGATCATGTCTTGTTGTTGTAGGTATGACCATATCATGAATAAGTTTAACCCCCTAGTGTGTATTTTCCCTTGGTACCCTAGTGGGTGGCCAAAGCCTTGCAAGATAGTTGGTGGTTGTACCTACGGTTGATCCCTTGTGAGATATAAATTATGTGAGTGGAGACTACGCATCGTTTTACTTGTGTATTTACCCAATAATTGAAATAGGTCCTTAGGAGGCTTTTGTAATGCATATGATTGTTTGGGATATTCTTCTTGAAATATACACTTAATACTTGTGTGTCTAAGAGCAATGAAATGATTTGTCTTGTGCGAGGTCGTACTCCTTGTAGTCTTAAATACCTAAGTGTTATAGGAATAAATTTGTTGATGGAATAAATTTATACAAGACTAGAGTAACCGCGTAAATGTAGTTAGTAAAAAGGGTAAATAATATTAATCTATGGAATGTTCGCTACGAAAATGGTACACCTTTGAGCGATGTCAAAACCAACTAAAATGTCAAATGTGATCATAAAATGAATGTAATAAAGTAGAGTTCCACGACTAATACAACAACCTAATAAATCGAAAAAACCAAATATGATGCATGATCACATGCTTTGTTTGCATAAATATGAATCAAACAATGATGCTAATGAAATAATAAAATGTAACCTTGAGAATGGGATACCTACAACTATAGCCAAGGTCTTGTGAGATAAGGAGATTGCACTCTAGTTGGACTTGTAAAATTTAGTAGAACCCTTGGCGTAGTTAGGAATATACTAAATCTAGGATCACTCAAGAAGTAGAATTTATGGTCGAAACATGTAATTCACCCATTCTTTATTGAGAGTAAATCCTTAAGATGATGAAACAAAAGTAGTTTGAAATGTGAAATTCATCACTTAAATTCAAAGAAAAATCTCTATAATGGGAACATAGGTGTAATGTACCCTTCCATGTGCAATATGATTATGAAAATATGAATTCCTAATTGGAGCAACGGATTGTGAATCAAGAATGATACAACTTAATTAGTTAACCTACATAGTTGGTTGTAATAACTTGAAGATGAAAAGAGTGTATTGTTAGTATTAAACAATTCTATGAAATGAACTCGGGATAGGTTTTCTATTGATCTAGTAACCTTCCTTTTTCTTCCTATGAACTTTCCTCCTTGTAACAAGAGTATTTTTCCAAACCAAGTAAACATGGGGCTCTCTCAAAACAAATCCTTAAGTCAAATATTAGAATACACATGTGTGTACATACGTTCCTAATCACAATCATGCTATATAAATTTATTTCCACAAGAGAAATGAGTGAATTCTAAAGGAACCACTATAGGTGAAATGTTAAAGAAAAACATGCAACCTAGTTGTAAAGGAATGAAGGATCCCATGTTATGTGTTCGTCAGACAATTATAGTCAACTAAACATTTTTTAGAAACAAACCTTTAACATAGGAATTGAATATTAGGAGACTCATAGTTGTTTAAAATGAATTTATTTAACAAATGAGCTATGGATAACTAATGGAATTGGAGAAAGGAACCAACCACACATTCTCCATTAAAGACTAATGCTCTGCAAAATAAAGTAATTGGAGTTTGAAAAATAGGAAATTTTAAACCTTATGTGTTTAATCCTACCTAAATGTAATGAATATGTAAACCATGAAAAGGCCATGTCATGGAGTATGCCTATCCTGTGTTTCTTACTATAATTGGGTCATTGTCTTGGTTTACATCATTTGAGTAAGACATTGATGTGTACCCTATGTTATCCTATTGTATGAGTGGGTTCATGTTTATGTAAGTGTCCTACGTGATGTCAAGTTTCTTTATTTGGATCCCATGTGGTGTTGTGTATCGTGCAATTAAATTCAAAAAAATATTCATATAATTTTACTGTTGTATTTTGGTGTTGAAAATGTGGGTGTTACATAGACATAAGGGATACGAGACCTCGCACGTTTTTGTGTATCTTGCTGATGTTTCGTTGAGTGTGCACCCTCAATTGGCCGAGTAACCTCCTATGGATGAATGGCCATCTCCTCGACTAAGTAACAAATAGTCTAGTCCAATATTTCCTTCTTCATTAGCTGAGTGAAACACATTAATTTGTGTACCGTGCACATTCTCCTATTACATCTGTGTATAAAATGGGAGAATGAATACAAATATTTTACATTGTATGCAAAGTAGTTGAAGTTTCGCAACATAAAGTCCATGAATATACCATAAAAAAGAAATTAAACATTTTAAAAGAACGTGATTTTTTTAAGAATGCATCATTATAGTTCATAATTTAGTTTTCCAATTCACCCTAAGCTCCCATCATAAGAATTTGGAACAAGAACAAACTAAGAACACCATATTGACTTGCTTTGAAATTAAAGTGAAATCAGTAAATAGGAATGTTGATCTAGATAATATTTATGAAACAACATAGCTTTTATATAATTTTTATTTATTTTTCATTAATTTAAAATTGAACATATCAACATTCCAACAATCAAGTCGAGAAAATTCAAACATATGATCTCTATTGAAATAGCTTATTGACACCCGCTTTTCTACACAAACATATATGTACATTATAATTTTTTTATATTGACAATAATAAAAACTGAATGTACAGCAAGTGTAAAACCTTCCTTAATTTAAGGTTTATGAAGGGAGCTAAATATACCATTCATTCAATAGAAAATCAATTGGAAAAGACAATACACCATCTCAAAAGATATAATTGTTAAAAAGAGCACTCAAAAGGTAACATCATAAACTTAAACATATTCTTCCATATTAAATAAGAATAATTGTTTCATTTTTATTTAGCTTTTGCAAATTCCCCACACTATTTTCCAAATAATGTGTTGGGTTTATTTCAGTTACAATTGATTAACTATCATGTAATGTCCATATTCATAAATGAGAGGTAAAAATTCCAAAGGTTATTGTAAATAAAACTTTTCTAAAACAAATAGAGAGAGAGTTCTTTTTAAGTACAATTTTTATTTCCCAACATCTCTATGAACCTCTTCTTCTCCCCCTGAATGTTTTAGTATGATATTTCCATCCTATATAAATTTCATATGTATGTGTCACACAATGACTTGGAAAGGTTAACACAACACATATCGATTCAAGTATTGTTTGCATGGAATAGTAAATACCATTAAAACTACCCCTTTTTCTTGTTTGCATGGAATAGTAAATTAAAACAAAAACATATGTAAATGATTAGAGAATTCTTTCAAAGGGGAAAACGTATACTTTCAAGGAATAGTTTCAACAACTAACCAATGTAAATAGTAGTCATCGGGTGGGAGAAAATGAATAATGAGGCTAAATAAGAAGCTCAAACATTAAAAAATTTGTATTTGGCTCATTGAATATCAAGCATGTTATAGAAAGTACCTAGCAAAATCTCTTTAAAACAAAAATAGAGGACTAGTTAAGTACACTGGGAACAAACCAACGGTTCTTCAAGATAAAAAAAAGAAATCGGGGCACAAAAGTCAACAACTACTTCTATAAAATAGAAATTTCCCGCTTCTCCACCTCCCTCTTAGAAAAACAATTGATGATTACCAACAAATAAAGGAAAAACCACATCCCCTGTTTAAACATAATTTTGTGTTAAAAAGAAATTTGTTGGTTGAGCGTACCTTTGTTGATGCGGGAGGCTAGGTGTAGAGATGGAAGCAATAGGTGCGAGCAAGCCCAACGGACAGCCAAACACCCAAAGTTGTGCACAAGCTAGAGTGTGGCTCCCCAAACAACCTAAACATGCCAACCAGATACCACGCATTAGTAGGAAATTGGAAGCTAAAATGCAGAAAAACACCGCCCATGGAACCAATGAAACACCACAATGAATACATGCAAAAGGTAATAGAATAGGACGTGGCACCCAACAATGTTGAAGAAGCACGACGAAGAAAATGATGCAAGTACCTCCCGAGTTAAACAAATCCTATGGTGTAAATATAGAAGAATAGAAATTAGATTGATTGTTAAAAAAATATTGATATAAAGAATTGAAATTGGATTAATTAGGTTGAATCATAAATATATATACCTCTTAATTTTTGTTCTTAGATCTACTCAACAAAATGAAAAATAATAATTGGTTTGAGTAATTTTTTTTTTTAAAAAGAAAATTGTTTGACTACACTATTTATTAATGGTGTGGAGGATTATGAATAAGATAAACGCTTGATTACACTACTTATTAAAGAGTTCAACATTACATAATAAGATTACCTAGATCATTAGTGTTTCTTATCCACATAAGATATTATGAACATTTCTAACATAAAGGGAAAAATAAAAGAAAAAGAAACCTAAATCAAGATCCTTTTTAAGTAACACAGCCACCTAGTTATGCTTAGGCTCTACATAACATGAATTAGACTGAAAATGAGATTAAGGCCACTAAACATTGTCAAATTCATAAGCATGAACTAACATGAGAGAAGCATATTATTCTAGAATTCTCACTAGACACCCTTCAATACACTACAATTTTCTTCCATTTTCATTAAAAACCACCATCTTATTTACAAACAGTGTACGAAAACACACCCACAAATATGAACTAATACTTTTGCATGATTAATCATTGATCTTGTCTCATCTGAATTTTTATTAGCCTCTTCATACATAGGTTCATTGAAAATTCCTTTAACTCCAACCATTTCTACCTTGCATTCTCCTCATCTTCATTTAACTTCCATAGACAGAGATCTTTATTATCCACCAAAACCACATTCCCATCATAACCAATATCTCCATTCACGAGTTACTTCCAAGTTGTAATAGATTATATCTTACATATATCACTTTATATTTTTCTTTGTGATATGTAGTGTAGTTACTTTTAACATCAATAAGTGTCTTATTATCGAATCAAAGGTCCCTCAATAAATTCTATTGCGCTTATGTAGATGTTAGAGATGGAAGCATGTTTTAATGAATATCATATGTTGATGGAATGTTTTGTGTTTTTTTGTGGATTTCTCATTTTAGGATGGTTTGTTGAGAATGCATCAACCTCTCCACCATTCTCTTTTGAGTATCAAAATTGTTGCATTTTTCCACTAGGTTCCCCATGTGTAGCATCCCATGGTTATTTCTAAAGGCCTAAATCTATCTTATGTTATGACATCACCACTTTTTTTTTTTTCCTCATGGCCCACCTCACCACATAGTGTATGAGTATCAATGTGGGTGATAGAATTTTATTTTTTTGGCATACGAAGCACAACCACTACGAATAACCTCTTGACGGTTTATATTCTCTAGGTACAACACAACATATTATTTTTCTCTATCTAATTTTCTTCTTTTATTGTTCTTGATTAGGAACAAATTCATTTTTGTTACTTTGTAGGATAGGTGATCCAAAAAAAGATTTTTGAAAATTCTTGAAAATCTATTTTTATCGGTTTTTAACTTAGTTGTTAGTAATTTACATTTTGGGGGTCTTGAGCATTTTTGGGATTCAAATTGTACACTAATGGCTGAAGTTCTATCTTTGTAGCAATGTTTTACAAGTGCATTTCGTTATCTTTCCAACGGATCCTATGGTTTGTAAAATGAGTGAATGGGTTAGGAGATATGACCCCAAAAAATAGTAGTAAATAAAATAATAGTAATAATAGGATAGATTTTGAATTATTCAACTTCTATTTTTTTAATCAATCCCAAGATGGAAATGAAGGGTATCCATGAAGGATGGCCTTTTTCTTCCCCTCCAAAACCCTTCATATTCTATTTTTAGAAGTTTTTCATATTCTCCATTGTATAGCTATAAAAACTTATTTTAAATAAAGAGATATATCTCTCAGAATACATCTCCCTTATGGAATTTTCTAATTTGTATTCATTTGGAATTGTAATAGCATTTTTTTGTGTTTACATGTTTTTCATTGTGAATTTGATTATTATAGCACATTAAACACCATTGTCGGTATGCTTTCCATTGGGTTGCACCTCAATTCAGATCAAGATGGATGGCATGGTGGGCAAGGGAAGAATCTTGAGGAATTCACACATATGTAATCTTCCTTATATATAAGCATTGGTGAAGGATATGTTGT
The DNA here is from genome assembly GCA_018340775.1 of Taxus wallichiana var. yunnanensis. Taxonomy (NCBI): domain Eukaryota; kingdom Viridiplantae; phylum Streptophyta; class Pinopsida; order Cupressales; family Taxaceae; genus Taxus; species Taxus wallichiana. The sequence goes on along the minus strand of CM031236.1, from coordinate 525,302,801 downwards.
GAATACATCCACATAGTCCCCTCCATATTAAGAACACAACACAATACTATTATATGGGGAATTACATGCCATCCAAATTTTGACCATGTTATATAGTGAAAGTCTATATTCTATATTCATGACGTTACTCATGAGCTACCAGATCTCATCTTGTGGCTTATATCTATTCAATCATGAATTCCATTATATTCTTTTCCTCTTGCCTCTCACAGAATATAGGCTTCTGTAAGAGTCTTGTATGTTATTTTTCTTACGTGAAAGGAGAACGCACTTCATTCTATATATGCAATCCTATTATCGTGGGCATGGAAAACACTTTTCCCTCATCCACTCATAGAAACACCTCATTTCATAGGGTTGGATGTTGATAGCCCCATAACAATCTACATCTTATTCATAGGACTAATCATTGAAACTAATTCATTGAGAAACAACATTGACATGCACATATATGATTCAAACCGACACATGGACAAAATTGGTGATGAAAATACCTATATCAATTTCCCTAAAAGGAGAAGGGATTTATTCTAGAGGGAAATTTTCTTGGTTGAGTGAGGTCCTTGTCGCTGAAGGGTGGGATCATATAATATATTGAAGGAAATGATCCTTCGAAAATCCTACCAAGATATTGTATGTCAATAGGTTATTCTTATTGGAAAACTAGTTGAGAGAATATATTCCTTAATACGTTTTTGATCACCAAAGTTCGAGTTAAAATTGAAGGGTCGTTTGGTGCCAAAAACATCTATAATTCCTTTGAATTAGTTAAACCCCATTTTAAGTGGGATGGGGATGGTTTAAAAACCGATCTTTCTTTTAATAATCATCATTGGTGGTCCTTGTCATTAATTCTTCTAGCACCCCTCATGTTGACATGTCTTGTATAAAAGAACTCAGTTTATTTTTTAAGAGGATGTTGTTGTGGATGTGCAGAGGTCTCAAAAATATTTATGGAGGTATAAAACCTCATCTCAGTGGTGGAGTTGCACCTCGTGATCTATGATCCTAGAAAAAATAGATCTGCTCTTGTATCCTATTTATGTTCCTATCACGATACTCTGAGGCCTTACCCCTATTCTACTCTTCCAAATAAGGCTTCTCCACCACCTTTTCCAAGGTCGGAGGAGATAACATCCTAACTGCCCTAACCATATTTGCATTCGAGGCCCTTGGTAAACATGTTCACTTGTAACTTCTCATCTTATAAATAATCCACATACTATAAGAGGTCTAGGAAACGAAACTCATATTATGCCACGATGTCGGTGAAGGGTGAGCTCATATAATATATTGAAGGAAATGATTCTTGGAAAATCCTACCAATATATTGTATGTCAAAAGGTTATTCTTATTGCAAAACTAGTTGAGAAAATATATGCCTTGATACGCTTTTGATCACCAAAGTTCCAGCTTAAAATTGAAGGGTCATTTGGTGCCAAAACATCTATAATTCCTTTGAATTAGTTAAACCCCATTTTAAGTGGGATGGGGATGGTTTAAAACCGATCTTTCTTTCAATAATCATCATTGGTGGTCCTTGTCATTACTTCTTCCGACACCCCTCATGTTGATATGTCTTGTATAAAAGAAATCAATTTATTTTTAAGAGGATGTTGTTGTGGATGTGGCGGAGGTCTCAAAACTGTTTATGGAGGTCTAAAACCTCATCTCGGTGGTGGAGCTGCACCTTGTGATCTATGATCTTGGAACCGCTAGATCTACTCTTGTATCCTATTCTTGTTCTGTCACGATGCTCCTAGGCCTTGCCCCTGTTCTCCTCTACCAAATAATCCTTCTCCATTGCCTTTTTCAAAGTCGAAGGAGATAACATCCTAACTGCCCCAACCATATTTACATTCAGGCCCTTGGTAAACATGTTCACTTGCAACTTCTCATCTTATAAATAATCCACATACTATAAGAGGTCTAGGAAACGAAACTCATATTATGCCATGATGTCCGATCACTGACGGAGATCATGGAACTCATCAATCATATTCGAACAAAGTGATCAAACATATATATTCTAGCTCGAAAGAACTCCTTAAACATCTCTCAAATAATTGTCTCTCATGTCGAGATAGAGCTTCCGCTCCTTATTCCTCCACCAAACGCTTTTTACGTCTCATAGGAGGTGAATAGCAAACCAACCCTTGACATTTCTCTCATATGGGTGAAGTCCAAAGAAACTATCAAGACTCAAGAGCCACGACTCAGCTCCAAAACCATCTGTCGTCCCTCCATAAGTAGGTGGTTGTAAATGGAGGAGATCCTCATAAAACTACCAATGTCACGGTCCTTCTTGTAATGCTCAACCATCTCTCTAATAGGTGAATGTGGTCGATCTGATCATGGCGGCCCGACAATGCTATGAGAACGAATCTGACAAAGTGTGGTAAACCTCTCAAAGTGGACAAAAGGGATACGAGACCTCGCATGTCTTTGTGTATCGTGTTGATGTGTTGTTGAGTGTGCACCCTCAACTGGCTGAGTAACCTCCTTTGGATGAATGACCTTCTCCCGGCTAAGTAACCAATAGTTTAGCCCAATATTTCCTTCTTCATTACGAGTGAAAAACTTGAATTTGTGTATCGTGCACATTCTCCCATTACATCTATGTATAAGATGGGAGAATGAATAAAAATATTTTTCGTTGTATAGTAGTTGAAGTTTGGTGACATAAAAGTCCATGAATATACCATAAAAAAGAAATTGAACATTTTAAAAGAACATGGATAATTTTAAGAGTGCATCATTATAGTTCATAATTTATTTTACCAATTTACTAAGCTCCCATCATAAGAATTTGGAACAAGAAAAAATTGAGATCACCATATTGACTTGCTTTGAAATTAACATGAAATAAGTTAATAGGAATGTTGCTCTATAATATTTATGAAACAACATAGCTTTTATATGATTTTTTATTTATTTCTCATTACTTTAAAATCGAACATATCAATACATTCCAACAATCAAGCGAGAAAATTCAAATATGTGTCAATTGAAATAGCTTATTGACACCCGCTTTTCTACACAAACATACATGTACATTTTAATTGTTTTATATTGACAATAATAAAAAATTGAATGTATGGGGTGGTAAAACCTTCCTTAATTTAAGGTGCGGGAAGAGAGCTAAATGCACCATTCTTTCCATAGAAAATCAATTGGAAAAGACAAAACACCATCTCAAACAATACAATTGTTAAAAAGAGCACTCAATATGTAACATCATAAACATAAACATTTTCTTCCATATTAAATAAGAATAATTATTTCATTTTTATTTAGCCCCCACACTATTTTCCAAATAATGTGTTGGGTTTATTTTCAGTTACAATTAATTAATTATCATGAAATGTCCATATTCATAAATGAGAGTGGTAAAAATCCAAAGGTTATTGTAAATTAATTTTTCTAAAACAAATATAGAGTTCAGAAAGGGAGAGAGTTATTTTTAGTACAATTTTTATTTTCCAGCGTCTTTAAAAACCTCAGTATCATTTTTTAATTGATAATATCTCTATCTCACTTCTTGTATCAAAACTAAACTCCAAAGGAATAACTCTATCCTAGACTATATGTTATAAAGGATGCTCCATAGTAGCTGCTCCACATTGAAATGAAATTATTAACATTATAAATTGACTACAATAATAAAATAATGAAATATTTTGGCACTTTCTGGCTTCATAGTTTCCTTGTTATCGTACACGGACGGCAGCAATTTGACATTTTTACAGCTTAAGAACACAACACGGTACTATTACATGGCATCAAAATTCTGAGCCTGTTATAGATTGAAAGTCTATATTCTAGATTCATGGATAATTTCTCTTATAACGAAATAAGATCTGAATTTGAGTTACAACTCAACAAGGAAGCTTCAATGAAGGAAGAAACCAATATGGAGATGGATAGAGAGATATGGAGTAAGCTACCATACGAGTTATTATTGCTGGTTTTATCTAAACTGCCCACTCTCATCATGAGGAGATTCAGAACTGTTTGTAAACAGTGGAAGTATTTTCTTTCACCCGCGCAGGATTTTCGAAGGATATTATCCACAGTTATCCCTTCTTCTTCCCCTGCCTTTCTCATCATAGGCCAACGTCTCTCGTTGGCAACCAGATCTCATCTTGATGACTTATATCTATTTCAATCATCACCCACCAGGCTTCCATTAGACTTTTTGCCTCTTGCCTCTCGCATAATACAGGCTTCCTGCAAGAGCCTCCTCTGTTGTTTTTCTTACGTGAAAGGCAAACCCACTTCATTCTATATATGCAATCCTGTTACCAGGACATGGAAAACACTCTTCCCTCATCCACTCACAGAACCGCCTCATTTCATAGGGTTGGCTTTTGATACCTCCAGAAGGATCTGCATCTTAGTCATAGGACTAATCAATGAAATTAATTCAGAGAGAAACAACATTGTCATGCAGATATATGATTCAGAAACTGATACATGGACCAAATTGGAGATGGAAATACCTATATCTATTTCCCCAAGAGGGGAAGGGATATATTCCAGAGGGAAATTTTATTGGTTGAGTGAAAGGCGGGCTCATACAATATATAAGTTTCATATTGCAGAATTTGATGTGGGAGAGAAGCGTTGGGATGTTATTGGGTTACCAGAGAGACATATTTCAGATGATACCCATTATCAAAGTTATTGGAAATTAACTGGTTACGATGGGAAGGTGGTTTTGGTGGAGCAAAAAATCTGTCTATGTGGAAATTAAATGCAGAGGAAGAAGGAGAGAGACAGAGATGGTCAGAGTTTCAGGCATTTCCAAGGAGCGTGTATGAAGAAGCTGAAAAAGATTCAGAAGGGACAGGATTGAAGGTGAATCACACAGAAGTATTAGTTCAAAGTTGTGGGTGGGTTTTGGTACACCTGTTTGGAAATAAGATGGTGATTTTTGATGCGCAAGGACGACTGTTGCAGTGCATTGACGAGTCTCTGGTTATGATTTTGGAACGATGTGCTTCTCCAATGTTACTCCGTGCTTATGACCTCAACAACGTTTGGTGGCCTTAATCTCAGTTTCTGTCTCCTTCATATTCTCTGTAGTCACACAAAAATGAATTGGTGTTGGTTTAGTTTGTCTAAGGGTCCTTAGTTTATTGGTGATGATGTATGGTTTATTGGTGTTGAGGCCAGGATGATGTTCTCCGTGATTATTTTCTATTGTTGAATCTATATGTTTCCTCCTAAATTTAGACAAAGATGCCATTAAACTATGTAAGACACCCCTAGAGGTGCTCAATCAAAAAAATATTGTCTATTGTTCATCTTCTTTTAATGATTTTTTTGTTAAAAGCTTGGAAAATCCCATGTTTCAGTAACTCTCATAAAACAAACATCATGTGGGGGTTATCATTTAGGAAAAACTTGGGGAAAAACCAGCAAGCAGACTTTCCTGGAATTAGATAAGATCTTATGTGTCCAGGTTGTAAAATATGAAAGATTGAAATCTGGGTTGATTGTGAAAATAGAATTTTTTTGGTAGTGGGTACGTTGAATTTCTCTATGCTTGTGAATTGTGAGTTAATTTGATCGAATCACTCAGCTCTATACTTCTTAATTGCTGCTATCAGATATACTACTATGTTGAATTTCTCCCGTTAATCAAATATATTAATGATAAATATATTTATGGTTGCCTTGTTGTTAGGAATCCCATTTAGGTGCTTTCTTTCGGGTTGCTATGTTTAGCTATTACATGGATTCATGATTTTATTGGGTTGTATATAAGGAAATTTATATATTCTCTCCTCTTGGCTTTTATTTATTGTGTATTTTTATCAATTAAAGGCATATGATTTGAACTTTAGTTTTTAGGTTATATTTTTCACCAATTACAAGTACAAGATATGATGGGGTATAAAATTAATACATGAGGTCCACGGTAGTACATGGTTGATTTAGTGGAAAAGATTATATTCTATTGGATTATCAACCCTATTTTTTTGGCTTGTAAGTTTGAGATCTTCACAAAAAAATTTGCTTCTAACTCATATCTATTATTATCTTATCGGGCTCTTTTTAAGGTTTATAATGATAAGTTGTTTAAATCATTAAGATATGTTTTATCACCTAATGCCAAATAGGTCTTGGAGTTCCACGTAGTTGCTTGGGATATTTGCTCCCTCCCACAACAAAAATGAGGTATGGGTATCATTGACATCTCCTGCCAAAGAATTGCTCTATGTGCGAAGTGGGTCATGCAGGGTATTGGAGGAAATGATGCTTGGAAAATCCCACTAGGATAATGTATGTCAATAGGTTATTCTTATTGCAAAACTAGTTGAGAGAATATATGCCTTAATACACTTATGATCACCAAAATTCTAGTCAAAATTGAAGGGCTTTTTGCTGCCAAAAGCATCTAAAAATCCTTTGAATTAGTTAACCCCCATCTTAAGTGGGATGGGAATGGTTTATAAATTGGAATCTCCTTCAATAATCATCTTTGGTGGTCCCTTGTCATGACTTCTTCCACCACCCCTCTTGTTGATATGTCTAGTATAAAAGCACTCAAATTTTTTTTGAAGAGGCATTATTTCCATTCCAAACCTGTCACCTCTATAGACTAGATCCCATAGCTTGATTTACTGGATGAAAATTTGGCTACTAGCTTCAAACAGGTCTTCTCACGAAGAGAATTTGATCCAATAGGTAAATATGAGAGAAACAAGATTTACTTGAAAAATCTTTAAGATAAATAGAAATAGAGAAATGACATACACAAAATAGCAAAAACACAAAATATATCATGGGAAACCCTTTCGAGAAAATTAAAATGTAGTAAATTATCTCCTTATTGTATTAACTCAACCACTTTAACCTACAATAATGTACTTCTTAGTTCTACTCTATCCTATTAAGTGTGCAACTATAGGTAAGCACATCAATTGGCAACAGTCATAGTGATATTCCAAAACAATGGGTACTATAACCATGGGCCAAGAATGCAACCCATAACGACTCCCCATAAACATGAGTGATCTAACCAACCATAATAACATAGGTTAAAATTACAAATACATGCCCATTTCCTATAAATTGGACCCCAAAATTTCTTTCAGGCCCAACCACCAAATCCCCCAACCGAGTTGATGCCTCGGAACCCCTCGGTTGTGTCGGGTTGTATAGTCTAGAAGAGTGTAACTCATGGAAAATATAAAACATTTTCCAACATTGTCTTCTACATTTCTTGGAGCTTTTACAAGATGACATCGTTTACGAGATTGGGCTCCAACAACCTTTGGCTTGGTGGAAGGATTGGCAATAGAATTGTGATATTGCCATCAAAAATTACTCTCATGTGTGATATTGTATAAGATTATGAGCATGTCCTCTCTAGCACTTGACAATATTAATAAGCATTAGATATTACACTTCTCCCCTTGCACTGGGTTACCAAAATTGATAGGATTTGGAATGCCAATATTGAGCTAAATAGGATTTGTAATGCCTCGTGGGCATCGGCCTCCACTGCCACCTTGGCCTCCTCCCAACCACCTAACCTGCAGGTTGTAATGACCGCCACGTTTCTTCTGTCCTTGCGTGAGGGAGACGGGAGTGGGTGGAGTCCGTTTTCTTCGCCATGATCTCTTCTTGATTCTCTTTCAATGCGTGTAGGTGGAGTGATGGGCACGTTTTTTCTTGGACTGCGTGTGGCATGTGAGAGGCGTTCTTCCTGGTCGCGTGGGTAGAGAGGCCAGCAAAATCTCTGTCATGGCGTTTTTCTTCTTCTCCTGGCTCCCCCTGCGCGTGGGTTTAGATGAAGCTCCAGCGAGTGAAGTAGGCGCGTTTCCTCCTTTCATTGGGTGCTGCGGGATGTGTTCTGGTCGGGGATCCACAGCACGGCCTGCAGCAGTTTCTAGCTAGGCGGCAGGAGCGTTTCAGTAAGGCAGAAGCCGTTTTGAGTGCTTCCAACGAGCAGGCTGTCCAACTACATTGTTATCTGTTCAGTATCAACGCATCCTCAAATTCGGGATTCTCCCGCTTACTGATTGGAGGAGCCTTTCTCCTCGGAAGCTTTGTCATCTGATTTGTATCTGGCCTTTACCAGTCATTATTAGCTCGTTTTACTTCCACACAGACACAATGGACGGTTTTACAGAGAGTGGTTGTTCTGTATCTTCCACGGGAGTGAGTGGAATCATTAGGATTTCTGATGGGTGTATTGTTTTGACAGAAAAACTTCACCAGCTTCCATGTGTCATCAAATACAATGGCCAATGCCCTGTTTCTGATTACTTTCAGCCCAAGATAACAGGTGTGGTAGTGGACGAGCTTGAGTTGAAGGAAGCTTCTTTCAGAGGAAGGAAGTTAGCCGGAGCTACTCTGTCAATACCAGGAAGTTATTGTGGATTTGTCCTGGAAAAGATGAAACCCGAGGACCATAATGGTATTTCTAAAGCTTCTAACTCAGAAGAAGGGGGAGTTGATTCTTGGAAAGCAACTGCATCTCTTGATAATATAACCTACTGGAATCACGACAACCTGCCTTCAGAAAGTGACACCTTTAATTGTTGTTTCCATTGGTTTTCCATTGCAAATGCTATTCACAAGCCCATTACAGCAGCTGAGATTGCCACTGAGACTCACAGAGATGGAAAAAGGCAGGTGGTAGATCACACCCACGGGCACAGGAGATCTATGCAATGTTGGAGAAAATGTCTTGGGAGATGAAGGTAGCAGGATATCTTTTCAGATCCAGAACATGTATTGAGTTTGTTTCTTAAAAATCAATTATGTGACAGTGAGGGTGTTACCAGCAGACCATATGAAATTTATTTACAAAGATTCTCTATTGAGGTCCTACTTGTTGTATGATGTAACTCATGGAAGAGAACCTCATAGAGGCCGATCTATTTCATATCAGAATATTCATGAAACACAATTTGCTTTGCTATTATATGAGTTTCTTCAACGAGTCACCAAGTTGGCAGGCATAAAGTTTTTTGTTGGAATTATCACACCTTACAAGCTACAGCTGAAATGTTTGCACCGAGAGTTTGATGTTGTCCTCAAATATGATGAAGGAAAAGGTTTATTTATCATTACGGTAGATGCCTTTTAGAGCCAGGAGCATGATGTAATCATTATGTCTTGTGTCCGAGCTTCAAATCATGGGGTTGGCTTTGTAGCTGATATTCGCCGCATGAATGTGGCACTGGCACGAGCTCGCAAAGTAGCTGCATTGAAGCAATCTAGTGACTGGTCAACCTTAATTGAGGATGCTAAGTCTAGGGACTATTTTATGGATATGGAGTCTGTACCAAGAGATTGCTTTTGGTTATAAAGCCATCTTCTTTTGCTTTGTCTCAGACTAGGGCTCCTCCTAATATGAGAGCACAAGGTTATGCGGTGGCTATTATGATGGATATAGAGGGAAGTGAGATTCATATGGGAGATCTTGATGGTGGTGTTGTTTCAGTCAAAGCCTGAGATATTTGAAGACCATGGCCGAGAGGAATATGCGACTGACCGAACTATGGGCGAGAGATGCACATTGCGGACTATACAATTGATTTTATGAAGACAAGAGCATGGCCGTTAACAGAGTTTGGACCTTTGGCAGCCGAGGAGGAGGAGTTGCGCTTGGTTGGGTTCATTGCTGCAGGCCATGTCCATCTTGTTATCGACTGCGGGAGCTTAATCAAGCACGATATTCTCTATACCATTGATTCTTATGTTGTTATTTAACTGATTCATTAAATAACTCTACTCTTCATATAAATGTCTCGTGTGATGGTATGCTGTTTGGTTTCCACTTCCCTTGCTCATTTGTATTCTTTTTGGCGTTAGAAATGATTGCGCTGGTTGAAGCCTTTATATTGTGTTCTGGGTTTTAATAAATATTAGTTGGGTGAACTTTGTTCTTAAGACTAATAAAACAAAAGAGGTGGGGTTCCTGTAATGGAAATTCCCGAGTTCTTTGTGTTGGTCTCACGATTTGAATGTTTTATCAAACATTGTCGTTGGACTCAACTTTATAGTTCCTGTTTTGTTCTTATTCTTGTTTTGGTTCGAGATCTGTAGTTCTGGTTTATGTAGGGTATTTGCGAATTGGTGATTGAGTACTGCGAGTGCATTGTGTATAGGTGAATGATGCTATTCCTGTCTCTATCCTTTTCTTTTAGTTGTTTTAGGTTCTAGTAACCCTTCCCGGTTGGCTTGGTGTGTGCTTAGCTTGACTAATTTTTGAATTGAGCCAAGTTGATATTACTTTCAACTAGGTTAGTTGCTTTTGTTATTTGTTATGAATCGCTCGAAGAAATACTTTTATTCTTCGAGTGTCATGGTTGATCGTCATAATTTGATATCAATTCATGTTCACCGTTTGGAGATTGTTGTCTTTGGAATCACCTTCTCTCCCTTGGTAACTGTTGTATGTTTTGAGGAATGTAGCTGATCCTATGGAATGTCTTCTTTTGACGATACTCACATTTCTTTTGGATAGCTTAAAATGTCAGAGGAAATACTCTTTTCTTACCTTGATTTTGTTTCACACATGTTGGAGGATACGAGATCTACTGGATCATTAGTGAGGAAGTTTTCAAATCTTAAAATTGGGATGTTGGTTTTATGCGTAAGAAATTACTCTACGTTTTGCTCCGTAAAGATGTTTAAATTTCATTCTCCTGTGACTTAGAGGTTGGTGTGTTTGGAAACTCAATGGTTGACTGGTTTTTGTGATGATCGTTGTGATATGACCTCCTTGTTGTCATTGTAGTAGAATGGTTATGTGTTGACCAGAAAGGTTTAAGTCAACTTGTTGTTGACGACAGATCCTTTGGAAGCTATGTATCCTATGTTGTGTCCTTGTGAATGATTGAGTAACCCTCCTGTAAGATTTATAATGGTTATGTTTGGTCTTGCCAAGTTTGTCCTTTTTCTTAAGACATTCTCTTGATTAGAAGAAATTTTAATAGAAGGATTGTTAGGATAGGATGTGGCCCATACGAGGTCATTTGTGCGTTTCATCCCTTTTCTTTCCAATTTATTTATTCTGTACTGACATAAAATTAACTGTTATAGGCACATCATCTTAATATTAATAAGTCATGTTGGTTTAGATATTCTCATGTCGATTGATTGTTTGGGATCTTCCAGTGGCATAGTGAATCCTTGGCTTGGTGAACTAACTTAAACAAATAGGGACAGATCACGTTTGAAATTAATTCTCTTCTTGTAATTGTTTTTGTTTCGAAATGTTATCTTGTTAAAATGACGATCATTATTGTGATATGGGTGAAATTCACTATGATGTTTATTAACTGCTCCTATGAGAAAATGATAATTAAATAGAGTTAGTGCCGTCCCTTTTATTTAGACATTTTATGCTTTTGGACAACTCTTTAATTGCTCTTGTTTAGACTCTTGGATTATTGTTTTCTTCATCAACGGTGCTTTTCTTCCTTGAAACAGTTAGATAACAACATATTGTCTTAATGTTATAGCTTTTATCGTGCTCAGTTCTTGCGAACTGACATGTGCTAACAAATGTGCAGGAGGATTTCCTGAGTAGAAAAGAAAAAAAAAAAGAGAGAAAAAGAAACACGTGTAGAAAGTGGATTCCAGCCTTCTTAGGAACTGTTATTGTACGAATGTTTTTCTTTTGCTTAAAACATTGGTATGGAAATTGTGGAGACTATTTAGAAGGCATTGCATTATAATTTTGTATTGTTCTCATGTAGGTTGTTATCGTTTGAAAGTCAATTTGAGAAATATTATTGTCAATAAGATTAAATGAACTTGTTTTGACATGCGTATCCTTTGTTGAATTTTCACTTTTCAGAATATGATTTATCCTTGAATTGTCAACCTAATTATAATTATCTAAACTTGAATCAACTTACATCACTTTGGTTACCTTTGGTCATGTGTCGTTTGGTAGAGGACTATGTTTTGAACCTAGCAAAAAGAAAACAAGAGAAACAAATATACCTTGTGATCCCACGTAAACTAATCAACAATCTCTTATTGTGGTGAGTCCTTAGAACGGTCTTAAGGTGAAATCAATGATTAAATCTTGGAAGATAATAAAATTATAATAAATAGAAGGAACTTGACTAAGAAACTCTTCGATCTATCTTACCCGTTGAAAATGTAAACAATATACTTATGTCTATCTCTTCAAGTGAAGCCCGAGTCAACCTATAATATTTCTGGTTAGACTCTTGACCCCAATGTAATCCTTTTTGACCACTAATAAGATCTTAATGATGAATCCAAGTTCTAGACAGTCATGTACTGTAAAAATAAAATAAAATAAAAATATGACCGCTTAAAAAGGGTAAAACATACATGTTTAAAAGCACAACGCTGAAAATAGTTTGATGAAGTTAAGAGCCTTGAGAAACTAACTGCCTCCTAACCAATGAATAAGTTAATCAAGTAAATGAAGCAACCTCTTACCATCCAATAATTGGTTTACACTGTATATTAACATTAACAAGGTAGGGGAAAATTCTTCAAAGGAGACATGAACTTCAGATTCTCCTATCATGATTCCTCTGGGAAAAGTAAAGAATGTAAAAGCACTTACAGCTAAAACATGATTCTAAAGAAACCTTCTGTGGGAAGACCTTGTTTGTAAAGTTGCATACTTTAGATGAACCAGTGTGTCCTTAGTGTGTGCCTCATGTTTATCTGTAACCAGTGTGGGTCCGTGTTGTGGAAAGCATGTCTTTAGTTGGTTGTATTCCCTAGAGAACTTGTGTAGTGTCGTATTATCTTCAAGCAAGTCAAAAAAAAAAAAATTATCCTGTCTTTTACTGTGTTGTTCTTGTGCGTGAATTTTTGGGTCGTTACACTTGGTATCAGAGCATAGGTTCATGCTCTCGAACCTATGGGCCGGATTGGTGTTGTATGATGATGTTACATGGTGGTGGTGGTGTTACATGATGATACTGCATGATGATGATGATGTTGCATGATGGTGGTAGATATTGGAAGAGTAATGTGCTTTAAACGTGATGTGATTATTGTCGTAATTGTGATATTGTGAACGCACGGTGATGTGTATGTCACTTAGTGCGTGTTTGTCATCATGTTGATATGTTGGGGATGGGAGTATTCTCTCTCCTTCTTGTGGATTCTAGAAAGAGTTCACTTGTGAATCACTGTTTGTGATGTGTGAAAAGAATTATAATGTGGATGACGTAGTGTTGGAGCATTGTGGCATATTGTGATATGTGGGTGTATCAATGTGTTGTATGACTAGATGATGTTAAAAGAAATGAGTTGTATCATGATGTTTTTACCATGTTTTGAAGAAATGTGTGTACCACCTTGTTATGTAGCAATGGATGTTATGTTGAGATGTACTATGTTCATCGTATGTATGATTTGTGCAAATATGTAATGCTTCATGTTGTGATTTTGGGTCATACGGTGAGTGTATGAACCCTATCGTATGGTGCTTGCACTTTGGGTGCAGAATGTGGTAAAGTGATGTGTTACACTCAGTGAATGTATGATCATGATCTACCCTGTATATGTACCATATGTAAGACGTTATGGTAGTTATGTGTGTGCCACCATTATGTTAGTGATGTTGTTGTATGTTATGTTGTGAACCTTACGCTAACCGACCCTGAGGGTAATCGGTAGAAGTGTATGTTGAGAGTGAGGAATGGTGTACCATGGGTCAATAACTCGAGTCAAAACTTGGTTTAGTAGATAACATGTGATTCTTTCCTCTCTCCCTATGTGGTTGCATGTATGCAACCTAAGTGCAACTATGACTATGTTTAGCCTTGTCGAAGTGGTGGCGGGATGATTCAGATGGAGGTGATGACAGTTGTATTATTGATATGTATTTTATGAGCTGAGGCTCGATGTTCCGAGTGCTAGCAACTCGTTGAGTACCCCTTTGGTGGCTAGATAAAGCCACACAGTTATCATAATGTGACATTATTATAAGTTGATTTTATTTGTAAATTGAGCTTTTTACTTTATTTTGTAAGGACCAACAACTTTTCTTGATTGCCATGCTTTACAATTTTGGGCATTTCCTTGGTTTGTGGCACTAACATGGGGATTTTGATACTAACTATGGCTATTTGGCCATTTATTAAGCTTGATTTGGGGTCTTTTTTTAAATTTGGAATTCTTACCGCCTTTCCCAAGGCTTGTACTTTGCCACTTGGCACTTTGGTTTGGATTGTTGTGCTGGTTCTATTGTCATGATGTGTGGAATAGGGTCATAGGATGCACCATTGAATGGTTGGACCTATGGACCCGCTTCGTTGTATAGGGGTATGCCCCAAGGAGTACATATAACTAGCGGGTTGTTGAACCACGCGTTATTATGTCACTTGGGTTAGGAGTGTTCGAACTCTATGTGTCTTGGACCATAGGGTCAACCGGCCTCCTTGAGGGAGGCATAAGAGTTTGAGGGAGGCATAAGAGTTTGAGGGAGGCATAAGAGACTTGAGGGAGGCATAAGAGTTTGAGGGAGGCATAAGAGACTTGAGGGAGGCATAAGAGACTTGAGGGAGGCATAAGAGTTTGAGGGAGGCTTATGATATTTGTCTGTATGGTTGATGTTTGGGATATATGTTGAGTCATTGTGATGTTTTGTAGTGGTATTTTGATGTATGTGTTACTCATGTCAGATGGATATGTGTTGTGATGTTGTAGATATGTCATTGATTCCCTTGTGGACACTATGTACCTGTAGCATGGTTTGATGTTATGTGAGTTTTTCATTGATGCAAATTGAGGAAATGTCTGGTGGATTGTAGTACTCTTTTGGGATGAGTATTTTGTATGTCAGTCATGATGTGTGACGAGTACTATGTTATGTGGACTGTGCCTATTCTATTCCGTATTTGAGTAACCTTTTGTGGTGTAATACAATCTTGAAGTATATACTTGTGTGCTTGTGAATCTGTAGGGTCTTGTGAACCTGATAGAGTGTTGTGTTAGCAGTTCATGTTGGGCACCCACAATAAGGAATGAACCAAAACGCTTCAATGATGAAATTTTAAAAGAAATTAAACTAAGAAATAATGATAATGGAAAGAGACTAATGAAATGATGAATAAGAAGGAACTGCCAATCTTCACAGAACATTGAAAGTTAAAATTTCTACCAAATGTTCCTAAGGCTACTTTGTGACCGTGCTGTAATCAACTAAAATTTTAAACCATAGGGTGTGTATGCTTCTTTATCTATTCCTTGTTGCGCCCCTTTTCTTTTCCGCTGTGTTATGTTGCATCGAGGACGATGCTTTCTTAAGGGGAGGAGAATGTAATGCCCCGTGGGCATCGGCCTCCACTGCCACCTTGGCCTCCTCCCAACCACCCGACCTGCAGGCTGTAATGACCGCCGCGTTTCTTCTGTCCTTGCGTGAGGGAGACGGGAGTGGGTGGAGTCCGTTTTTCTTCGCCATGATCTCTTCTTGATTCTCTTTCAATGCGTGTAGGTGGAGTGATGGGCGCATTTTTCTTGGACTGCGTGTGGCGTGTGAGAGGCATTCTTCCTGGTCGCGTGGGTAGAGAGGCCAACAAAATCTCTGTCATGGCATTTTTCTTCTTCTCCTGGCTCCCCCCTGTGCGCGTGGGTTTAGATGAAGCTCCAGTGAGTGAAGTAGGCGCGTTTCCTCCTTTCATTGGGTGTTGCGGGATGTGTTGCAGTGGGGATCCACAAGCACGGCACTGCGCAGCAGTTTCTAGCCAAGCGGCAGAGCAGAGCGTTTAAAGATGGGTAGAAGCCGTTTTGAGTGCTTCCAACGAGCAGTTGTCAACTACATTCAGAATCTGCATTCAATATCAACGCATCCTCAAATTTGGGATTCTCCCGCTTACTGATTGGAGGAGCCTTTCTCCTCGGAAGCTTTGTCATCTGTTTTGTATCTCGGCCTTTACCACCATTATTAGCTCGTTTTACTTCCACATGACACAATGGACGGTTTTATGAGAGAGTGGTTGTTCTATATCTTCCACGAGAGTGAGTGGAATCATTAGGATTTCTGATGGGTGTATTGTTTTGACAGAAAAAATTCACTAGCTTCCATATGTCATCAAATACAATGGCCAATGCCCTGTTTCTGATTACTTTCAGCCCAAGATAACAGGTGTGGTAGTGGACGAGCTTGAGTTGAAGGAAGCTTCTTTCAAGAGGAAGGAAGTTAGCCGAAGCTACTCTGTCAATACCAGGAAGTTATTATGGATTTGTCCTGGAAAAGATGAAACCCGAGGACCATAATGGTATTTCTAAAGCTTCTAACTCAGAAGAAGGGGGAGTTGATTCTTGGAAAGCAACTACATCTCTTGATAATATAACCTAATGGAATCACGACAACCTGCCTTCAGAAAGTGACACCTTTAATTGTTGTTTCCATTGGTTTTCCATTACAAATGCTATTCACAAGCCCATTACAAAGACAGCGGTGAGATTGCCACCGAGACTCACAGAGATGGAAAAAGGCGGTGGCGAGATCACACCCACATGGGCACATGAGGAGATCTATGCAATGTTGGAGAAAATGTCTTGGGAGATGAAGGGAGCAGGATATCTTTTGAGATCGAACATGTCTTCGAGTTTGTTTTTAAAATCAATTATGTGACAAAGTGAGGGTGTTACCAGCAGAGACCATATGAAATTTATTTACAAAGATTCTCTATTGAGATCCTACTTGTTGTATGATGTAACTCATGGAAGAGAACCTCATAGAGGCCGATCTGTTTCATATCAGAATATTCATGAAACACAATTTGCTTTGCTATTATATGAGCTTCTTCAACGAGTCACCAAGTTGGCAGGCATAAAGTTTTTTGTTGGAATTATCACACCTTACAAGCTACAACTGAAATGTTTGCACCGAGAGTTTGATGTTGTCCTCAAATCTGATGAAGGAAAAGGTTTATTTATCATTACGGTAGATGCCTTTCAGAGCCAGGAGCATGATGTAATCATTATGTCTTGTGTCCGAGCTTCAAATCATGGGGTTGGCTTTGTAGCTGATATTCGCCGCATGAATGTGGCACTAGCACGAGCTCGCAAAGCAGTGCATTGAAGCAATCTAGTGACCTGGTCACCTTAATTGAGGTGCTAAGTCTAGGGGACTGCTTTTATGGATATGGAGTCTGTACCAAGAGATTGCTTTTGGTTACAAAGCCATCTTCTTTTGCTTTGTCTCAGACTAGGGCTCCTCCTAATATGAGAGCACCAAGGTTATGCGGTGGCTATTATGATGGATACAGAGGGAAGTGAGATTCATATGGGAGATCTTGATGGTGGTGTTGTTTCAGTCAAAGCTGAGATATTTGAAGACCATGGCCGAGAGGAATATGCGACCCGACCGAACTATGGGCAGAGATGCACATTGCGGACTATACAATTGATTTTATGAAGACAAGAGCATGGCCGTTAACAGAGTTTGGACCTTCAGCAGGCTGAGGAGGAGGAGTTACGCTGGTTGGGTTGTTGTTGCAGGCCCCGTCCATCTTGTTATCGACTGCGGGAGCTTAATCAGGCACGATATTCTCTATACCATTGATTCTTATGTTGTTATTTAACTGATTCATTAAATAACTCTACTCTTCATATAAATGTCTCATGTGATGGTATGCTGTTTGGTTTCCACTTCCCTTGCTCATTTGTATTCTTTTGGCGTTAGAAATGATTCATACTGTCAGTTGAAGCCTTTATATTGTGTTCTGGGTTTTAATAAATATTAGTTGGGTGAACTTTGTTCTTAAGACTAATAAAACAAAAGAGGTGGGGTTCTGTAATGAAAATTCCCGAGTTCTTTGTGTTGGTCTCACGATTTGAATGTTTTATCAAACATTGTCGTTGGACTCAACTTTATAGTTCCTGTTTTGTTCTTATTCTTGTTTCGGTTCGAGATCTGTAGTTCTGGTTTATGTTGGGTATTTGCGAATTGGTGATTGAGTACTGCGAGTGCATTGTGTATAGGTGAATGATGCTATTCCTGTCTCTATCCTTTTCTTTTAGTTGTTTTAGGTTCTAGTAACCCTTCCGGTTGGCTTAGTGTGTGCTTAGCTTGACCGATTTTTGAATTGAGCCAAGTTGATATTACTTTCAACTAGGTTAGTTGCTTTTGTTATTTGTTATGAATCGCTCGAAGAAATACTTTTATTCTTCGAGTGTCATGGTTGATCGTCATAATTTGATATCAATTCATGTTCACCGTTTGGAGATTGTTGTCTTTGGAATCACCTTCTCTCCCTTGGTAACTGTTGTATGTTTTGAGGAATGTAGCTGATCCTATGGAATGTCTTCTTTTGACGATACTCACATTTCTTTTGGATAGCTTAAAATGTCAGAGGAAATACTCTTTTCTTACCTTGATTTGGTTTCACACATGTTGGAGGATACGAGATCTACTCGATCATTAGTGAGGAAGTTTTCAAATCTTAAAATTGGGAGGTTGGTTTTATGCGTAAGAAATTACTCTACGTTTTGCTCCGTAAAGATGTTTAAATTTCATTCTCCTGTGACTTAGAGGTTGGTGTGTTTGGAAACTCAATGGTTGACTGGTTTTTGTGATGATCGTTGTGATACGACCTCCTTGCTATCATTGTAGTAGAATGGTTATGTGTTGACCAGAAAGGTTTAAGTCAACTTGTTGTTGATGATAGATCCTTTGGAAGCTATGTATCCTGTGTTGTGTCCTTGTGAATGATTGAGTAACCCTCCGTAAGATTTATAATGGTTATGTTTGGTCTTGCCAAGTTTGTCCTTTTCTTAAGATATTCTCTTGATTAGAGAAATTTTAATAGAAGGATTGTTAGGATAGGATGTGGCCCATACGAGGTCATTTTGTGCGTTTCATCCCTTTTCTTTCCAATTTATTTATTCTGTCTTCGACATAAAATTAACTGTTATAGGCACATCATCTTAATATTAATAAGTCATGTTGGTTTAGATATTCTCATGTCGATTGATTGTTTGGGATCTTCCAAAGTGGCATAGTGAATCCTTGGCTTGGTGAACTAACTTAAACAAATAGGGATGAGATCACGTTTGAAATTAATTCTCTTCTTGTAATTGTTTTTGTTTGAAATGTTATCTTGTTAAAATGATACGGTCATTATTGTGATATGGGTGAAATTCACTATGATGTTTATTAAGCTGCTCCTTTGAGAAAATGATAATTAACTAGAGTTAGTGCCGTCCCTTTTATTTAGACATTTTATGCTTTTGGACAACTCTTTAATTGCTCTTGTTTAGACTCTTAGATTATTGTTTTCTTCATCAACGGTGCTTTTCTTCCTTGAAAAGGTTAGATAACAACATATTTTCTTAATGTTATAGCTTTTATCGTGCTCGGTTCTTCATGAATCGACATGTGCTAACAAATGTGCGGGAGGATTTCCGAGTAGAAAAGAAAAAAAAAAAGAGAGAAAAAGAAACACGTGTAGAAAGTGGATTCCAACCTTCTTAGGGCTCTTTGTTGTACGAATGTTTTTTCTTTTGCTTAAAACATTGGTATGGAAATTGTGGAGACTATTTAGAAGGCATTGCATTATAATTTTGTATTGTTCTCATGTAGGTTGTTATCGTTTGAAAGTCAATTTGAGAAATATTATTGTCAATAAGATTAAATGAACTTGTTTTGATATGCGTATCCTTTGTTGAATTTTCACTTTTCAGAATAAGATTTATCCTTGAATTGTCAACCTAATTATAATTATCTAAACTTGAATCAACTTACATCACTTTGGTTACCTTTAGTCATGTGTCGTTTGGTAGAGGACTATGTTTTGAACCTAGCAAAAAGAAAACAAGAGAAACAAATATACCTTGTGATCCCACATAAACTAATGAACAATCTCTTATTGTGGTGAGTCCTTAGAACGGTCTTAAGGTGAAATCAATGATTAAATCTTGGAAGATAATAAAATAATAATAAATAGAAGGAACTTGACTAAGAGACTCTTCGATCTATCTTACCCGTTGAAAATGTAAACAATATACTTATGTCTATCTCTTCAAGTGAAGCCCGAGTCAACCTATAATATTTTGGTTAGACTCTTGACCCCTATGTAATCCTTTTTGACCACTAATAAGATCTTAATGATGAATCCAAGTTCTAGACAGGTCATGTACTTGTAAAAATAAAATAAAATAAAAATATGATCGCTTAAAAAGTGTAAAACATACATGTTTAAAAGCACAACGCTGAAAACAGTTTGATGAAGTTAAGAGCCTTGAGAAACTAAGTGCCTCCTAACCAATGAATAAGTTAATCAAGTAAATGAAGCAACCTCTTACCATCCAATAATTGGTTTACACTATATATTAACTTTAACAAGGTAGGGGAAAATTCTTCAAAGGAGACATGAACTTCAAATTCTCCTATCATGATTCCTCTGGGAAAAGTAAAGAATGTAAAAGCACTTACAGCTAAAACATGATTCTAAAGAAACCTTCTGTGGGAAGACCTTGTTTGTAAAGTTGCATACTTTAGATGAACCAGTGTGTCCTTAGTGTGTGCCTCATGTTTATCTGTAACCAGTGTGGGTCCATGTTGTGGAAAGCATGTCTTTAGTTGGTTGTATTCCCTAGAGAACTTGTGTAGTGTCGTATTATCTTCAAGAAAGTAAAAAAAAAAAAAATTATCCTGTCTTTTACTGTGTTGTTCTTGTGCGTGAATTTTTGGGTCATTACAGGATTTGGAATGCCAAGATTGAACCTAGGTTAGCTCACTTTCTTTGATGTCTAGTCTACCAAGACTTGTCCTATGAGAAAGAATCATTCACTTCCACATCTCTAACGCTAAATGTCTAGAGTGTTCGTGCCAATAAACTTTCAAACACCTAGTTTGGTTTTTCTCTATCTAGCTTTGTCATCCTAGTACTTTCAAAACCTTTTACCTCCCCTTAATTTTGAGCATTTTACATTAATTTATGTAGAGATTATGGTGAATGTCATGCACACATGTCTATTCTTTGGAATTTATTAAAAATACTATAAATTGTATAAATCTAATTTAAGTATAACTATTAAATAAAGATACAATTGATCATAACATTATTGTTATGAAAAATTTATTGTCATATAATTGGTGTGTATGCAGATTCTAATCCAAGATGAGAAAGTAAAAATTGAGTTTCATTACCAAGAAGAGTTTCTATGTCATTGGGGTAGTGTTCCCTACATTATTATTCATGTGCGTTCGACTAGCCTTTGCAAGGTTCTCCACCACCAACACCTTGATGTTAGTGTTGTCATTCCCACTATCACTCCTCCACTCATCCTTGGTGAAGGGGTTGGAGCCTACCACCGCATGGAAAGTATTTGGCTGGTCCTTTTCAATGGCCCTCTTTTGTGCATGGTAGTGATCAAATGCCTACATCCCATCCTCTTGGGTGGGAGTTACTATTTCTTTGACTTCTATTGGTGACACTCTTGATGGGACATATGGGTAGCTATTGATCCTCATTCAAATGAACCTCTATCTTAGGGTCTCCCCAAGTATGATCCTCCTCCACCTACCCCAAGTGATGCAGCTATATCTTATTGATCTTTAACACTTTGTGTTATGATATTTTTTGTTTTTGTGACTATATTTTCTCGATAATTTTTTTGGCAATATGTTGTCTTGTGTTTCCTTGATTTTTCAGCTATGTACATACCGATCGACCACCTTTATTTCAGAACTTGCAATGAGCTTGTTATTTTCATAAAATAATATGATATATCAATAAATTCTTATAAAATAGAACTTTTAAAATTTGTAAGATGAGACAGTAGATATACAATTGGCTATAATCCAAATTCTCCTCTTCATATTTAATTGAGATATTATTTTACAACTTCATATAGATCTATGTAATTATCATATACATTAGTAGCTTACAACCCATTGACATGAAATCCATGCATTAACTAGGAATAACAACAAAATTATCATTATTCCCTTCCCTTACAAATGAAATTAATTAATTGATACAAATGTATGTGATAGGAAAAGTTATGGTGAAAAAAAAACACTTTACAAACATAAATATCATGCATAAGACAAGATGGAGAATTGAGGTATTTATTCATGTAGAGAATGACACCGACATCAATGTGTCTCCATCACCACACCTTTGTGAGATAACTTGACAAAATCAATTTACGAAGATCTCACAACCTAAACTACAAAAGGGATGGTCAACATCTAGAGGAATCAATAGCTATAGTAGCAGAGCACTCAACATGAAAACCAAAGTTAAGGAAAGTTCCAATTTTTAGTCCAATCTAGTGAATGAAAATTAGCAAAAAGTTGGAAAATCAATTTTTTTGGTACCTCTCATAAAATAACTGAGTGTGGGATGTTATCATTTAGAAAATATTGGGATATTAGTTGTCAAGTTGTGTTCTTGAAGAATAAAAATTGGATTGATTGTTAAAAATAACAAAATTATTAGTATAAGAAATTTCTCTCTTTGTATGTATTAATTAGGTTGAATCACTAATATCTATACTCAATTATTGTTCTTAGATCTACTAAAAAAATGGGAAATAATAATTGATTTCAGTCATTTTTTTAAAAAGATAATTGTTTGACTACGCTACTTATTAATGGTGTGGAGGATTATGAAAAGATAATTATTTGATTACACTACTTATTAAAGAGCTTAGCATTACACAATAAGATGACCTAGATCATAAGTATTTCTTATATAATTCTGATATTATGAAAATTGCTAACATAATTAAAAAAACAAAGAAAAAGAAACCCAAATCAAGATCTTTTTCAAGTTCACAGTCATCTAGCTATGTTTTGGATCCGAGAGAACATGATGCAAAATGAAAATGAGATTAAGGCCACCAAACATTCTTGAATTCATAAGCATGAACTAACATGTGAGAAACATATTTTTCTAAAATTATCTTTGAACACCCTTAAATGCATTGCAATTGTCTTCCTTCTACATTAAAAATCACCATCTTATTTCCAAATAGGTGTACCAAAACCCACCCACAATCTGTGAACTACTAATTCTACATGATTAACCCTTAATCATGTCCCTTCTGAATTTTTCTTAGCCTCTCCATACATAGGATACTTGGAAATTCCTTTGACTCCAACCATTTGTACCTCACATTCTCCTCATCTTCATTTAACTTCCATTAAGATAGATATTTACGGTCCACCAAAATCACCTTCCCATCATAACCAATTTCTCCATTCATGAATTACTTCCAAGTTGTACTAGATTTTCACTTACATATATCACTTTAAATTTTTCTTTGTGACATGCGATGTAGTTTCTTTTTTATGCTAATAATTTTCTTAATATTGGATTGAAGGTCCCTAAAAATTTCTATCGTTCTTATGTATAAATCGAGAGATGAAAACATGTTTCAATGAATATAATATTAATGGAATGTTTTGTGTCCCGATGGGCATCACCACCATTTACATATGTATGTAAAATAAATTAGGATTGCCACTTTTAATATGGTTCATCGAGAAGGCCTCGACCTCTCCACCATTCTCTTTTGAGTTTAAAAATTATTGCATCATTTCCACTAGGTTCCCCATGTACAACATCCCCGCGTGGACATGTATAAAGGCCTAAAGCTATCTTGTGCTATGGAATATCCGATTAATTTTATTCCCTCAAGGCACGCCTCTCCACACATGGTATCAATGTGGTGATAGAATATTTAATTTATTGGCATATATTGGCACCACCACCACAACCAACCTATGGATGGTGTATGTTCTCTGGGAACAACACAACATGTTATTTATTTTTCTCGAGCTAATTTACTACTTTTATTTTTATTGGTCAAAAATGCATTCATGTCCATTACTTTACATGAGATGTGATCAAGAACAAGATTTCTTAAAATCTATTTTTAGAAATTCCTAAAAAAACTATTTTTAACAGCTTTTTAGTAGCTTTTGGTATTTTGGGGGTTTTTGAGCATTTCTAGGCTTCAAAATGTATGATAATCACCAAATTTCAATCATTGTAGCAATTTTTTTATAAGTTTGTTATGTGATCTTTCCAACAAATAATTTGGTTAACAAAATGAGTCAATAGGCTTGGATATATGACACCAACAAGTAACAATAAATAAAATAATAGTAATAATAGGATAGATTTCAAATTCTTTAGCTTCTATATTTTTTAATCCATCCCTAAGGTGGATACAAATAGTCTCCATGAAGGATGGCCTTTTGGTTCCCCTCCATAACCCTTCATATTCTATTTTTAGTGGTTTTTCATACTCTCCATTGTATAGCTATAAAACAACTTGTTTTGAATAAAGAGATAGATCTCCCACCATACATCTCTCTTATGGTGTTTTCTAGTTTGTATTCATTTGAAATTTTAATAAAATATAATTTTATTTATAGCTCTTTCATTGCAAATTTAATTTTTATAGTTGTCCATCATATTACACCTCAATCCAAATCATTATAGATGACGTGGTGGGAAAGGGAAGATGCTTGAGGGACTCAGACATATGTAAGATTCTCTATTTGTATGCAGTGGTAAAGGAGACATTGTGAATACATCCAGTTATTCCCCTCCTATCATGGGCATACCTTTCCACCTAGGACATCAACTGGTCGATGTAATCTTCTGGTGTCTAGCCTAGTTAGTTACACTTTTATTGTATGATAGTAATTTTTTTAATATCCTTTTCATGATAAAATGTATAATTCTCATCAAAATAAACTACCGAAAATATGAAATTGGGAGGGAAGGTGTCTTTATTGGTCTTATATGGAGTTTCTTCTAATTTTTCATATTGAAAATTCTTGATGTAAGGATGTATATGAACTTACAATATACATGTATTTTAGTGTTCTATTCATATTCACCGAACATATAAATCAAAATAAAATATCTCAAAATTTAAAATTTACTACTTTGAAATAATCACCTTCGCAAGTCCCCATTTGAAACATGTCTTAGTCTTTACCTATTTTTTCAAATATTTTAAAGTACTCATACTTTTCAAAAACACATTTGATGCAAGCCGTTGGACCATCAACATTATCATCGTGCACAATGCAAAAATGGAAGATATAAATGCACTCACACATCTAGGGGGAAGTATCTATTCTATTATATGTTTCTCTCAACTTTCTATAAACCTAAAAACATATATCTTGATTACATATTAAATCACATAAAATTACACATGATAATGTAAGATCTAGAAATGAAATCAAACTTCAATATATTTATTAAATTTTACCTAATAGTGAAATTCAAAATTGACATGATAGTGGCAAAAATAGGCTTCAATAACTTAATCTTCTCCCACATACCAAGGCTTCAAAATCTCAAACATTTATTTCCCAATCTTAACATGTGGATGTTCTTCTTTAAACCCGACATACATTTCATGTTGAGTTATTTCAAGTTAATTATTTGGGTGTTCTTAATGCTAATTAAAACCAATCACGTGTTTCAAAATATCCCAAGTATATTTGCATAAGAAGGTGTCTTCTCACTCCAAAAATAAAAATTACATTGAATTTTTTTATTTAATTAGAATGAAAATTCCTACACATTAGTTCTCAATTTCTTTCCATATTATAATCATCTTAGGTATTTCTCCTCTTCATATATTTGTTGATGAGCTTTCTAGAAACACCTAAGTCATGAAACATAGCATTGATATGTCAATTCTTTGATGCATCTTCCCTTACAAATGAATTTTTAATATTGCTCTATGAGAATCATTATTATCAAGCAGACCTATCTTTTTACCCACAAAATTTTCCTTTGGATACATTTCCAGCAAACTAATATTCTAGTTGTTTTAACTTTCCCATTTTAAATTAAAACCCACATTTTGTAATATTTCCTTTACATAAGCATGATTCAATAATGAAACCAAAATGGAGCTCTAAAACCCAAAAAATGAGCTCTAGAAACTATATTCAAATTAATAAATTATATTATAGTAGGTTGTTTACCTTAGGTCATGTTCACCTAGTTACTTTATTTACCTTCTATTTAGTTATCCTCACCCACTTATGTATGGATATTAAATTTATCTTATTTAGATATTAGGATAATATTATCTAGCCATTAGGTATAGTTCTTTCTTGACTAGTTCTTTCATTGATTCTTGGATTGATCTTCCTTTCCTATATAAGTAAGGCACCTTCTTATTGTACTAGATAGAGTTCCATGAGATATAATATTTGATATTGTTTCTCTTTGTTTGAAAATCTATTTGTAAGGTTATGAACGCCAAATTGATTTCAAGTTATTGAATGTGATGTTCTATTAGCATCTGAGATCTTTGTGGCTTGGAACAATCTGGTTATCGCTCATTTTAAATTCACCATAAATTTTATCAATAGTTTTAATCATTTCCTTTCTTGAAATTAGTTCTTATTGTGAACATTATTTCAATTTATTGAAATCGCCATCTTCACCAAGTGTTTCAAATTTTTCTTAGGAAGTAGTTTCATAATTTTTTTAATGAGAGTTGCATATGATTTAGGGAATCCGGGCTTAGATTTCTACATTTATTGTGTCCATGACACCGAAAATTGTAAGAAATTTTTCAAGCACCCTAAGAAATGTATATGAATCCTTTCAATATATTTTAAAACAATATAATACAAAGTTAAAGTGCATATCAATTAGTATGTAATTTTTTAATATGTTTTTTAAGAACATTTTCCACTCCATCATGGTTTATTGTGATGTCATAGCTAGAGAGGGGAAATCGGGGAGAATTTTTAAGCTTAGTGTAGGTTATGCTCAAAGAATCACAAACAAGGTCTTATTATAGGCATGATCAACATATTTATAAGAACTTTGGTTCATGTGAGTTCAATGTGGGGGAGAGAAACACAATAAAAATTACCCCTTAAAGTATAATACTTTTACAAAAATTGAGAAAATATAGCCTATTGTACCTACCAAAGGGCATACCAAATGATTAAATTTTAAATATTCTCTATTTATTGTTAAATTTTTATGTAAATTTCAAGGCATTTGTGGCTTTGTGCTTATAATATATCAAAAATAAATAAATAAACAAAATACACCACTAAACCATTCATGAACACTTTACTATTCTAGTTCTCAAAACAACTAATTAATATTGATTTTGCATTTATACACAAGTTTATTAGACCATTTTATATTCCTCCTAAAATTATATATTATTAATATTTTTCTACGCATGACATTCTATATTATTTTA
Source organism: Taxus wallichiana var. yunnanensis (assembly GCA_018340775.1). NCBI lineage: Eukaryota > Viridiplantae > Streptophyta > Pinopsida > Cupressales > Taxaceae > Taxus > Taxus wallichiana. The sequence goes on along the minus strand of CM031236.1, from coordinate 525,275,603 downwards.
GGGTTCATTATGTTAGAACTAGTTAATTAACATTAAACTAGATTTGTTTTTGACATGTTTATTCATCTTGTACACCTCTTATGGTTTTCTTTATTGCACATAATTTTCTACATTTTAATTTAAATTTTTTTCTAAGGATTATTATATTAGATCTAAAATTTTCTAGCAAAGGTTTTTAATTTCTTCATTATAAGTTGCAGTTACTTAATTGAAAAAATAAATAAGAATAAAAAACCTAGTGTGTAAGTATATTGTATGAAAGTTTCATGTCTACTTGTCATTTTATGGTAAATAAATTATCTACGTATGTACGGTTGGAATTAGAAATGTTTTAAGGCTTAATCAAGAACCATTTGAAAATATTATGGTGAAATATATAGATCAAGTTTCAAAAAGATGATACATTTTCAATCATGTATAAAGTGTTGTTTTAGTTATAACTTCTATTGTACATGATGGGAATGATGTTTCTTTCACCTCCAAAAATGCACTTCATCCTTAAATGATAATGTTAACAGATTTCATTCAATATGTATATGCACATCAAGATTAAGATAGATTTTACAAGCTACTACATAATGTGCATAATCCATATTTATGAATGCTCACAATATTAGGCATATTCCTAAAGAGATACAATAATTTTCAAGTCATCCTAACCAACCTATGCCTTCCCCATCTTTCCTATAGTCGGTTTTCAAATTTATTCTAATCCAAGTCAAAATTTAAGTTTCTCATAGACATTATCATAACACAATAATAGTAGTTGTTTCAAAATACTTAATTCAATTATATTTAAATTAAATGGAATACACATTTCCTAGAAAAACATTTTAGACAAATATATATTAGATACACTAAATTAATGGTGTTCTATATGATGTTTTAGGAAATTAATTTTTATGTCGTGAGGCGTTCTTGTTATGGGTTGCGACATGTTTTCCCTGACAGGTTTTGGGCATCGAACGGCTCTCTTTCGAGGTTGTTGAAATCCAATGGCGAAGGAAGCCCTAGATTTCGTTCGTAGGTGTGGAGGAAGCTCGCGTGGAGGAAGCCTGGATTTCATTCGCGTGGAGGAAGCACTGGATTTCAGGTTGCAAGGGTTGTTGGAAGATTGCATGGGTCGTTAATGCCTACTCTGCTTCGACGGTTGTTCATCATTGCACTTCGTAGTTGGGGCCGGAATAGCTCTGGAATAAGCGCCTCTTCTTTGGCAATGGACGGATTATGTTGTGCGTGGCAGAAATATGAGAGGGGGTTTGCATGTGGAGAAGGTTTGGGTGCCTATAAATGCCTGTTGTTTGCATTCCTGAGGGTATCTTTTCATGCTGGTTTGGATTCGTCTTGCAGTCTTCTGGTAAGTTGTCTCGGTTGTATCTTTTCACTAACAACCAGTCAAAGTTGTGTTTCACCTTTAACTTGCTTCCGAGGTCTTTCCCGTAGGTGGGTTCTTGCTTAAACAATGTATGGTGTGCGTTGTGTAGGTGGTTTTTGTGGGGGCATATTCTCTGCAAGGTATTCGAAGGTATGAAATCTCTTTGGTCTTGTTTGCTTATAAATTTTAATTTTGCTGTTACAATAGAACACATGTAGCTATAGAAAATTAACTTTAAAGCAGTAATTTGCTTCTGAGCTTCTTGTGAATATTAGGGCTTATCCCTATTTATGGTCCACAGAATATCATTGTAACTATAGGCATTAGGAATCGGTTTCTTTGACAAATGGTGGATTGTTTGACAAAATGCGCAAAAAACAATTTGAATTCCCATTCGTTTGGCTCAAGCTTCCAATTGCATTTGTTTCAATGTTTTTTAAAGCCTTTTCAACAAAATCCCATTCGTGCACACCCTGCTATCACAGAAGGTCTTTTGTATGTTTTTAAGAATGTGGTGTCATGCTTGCATTGTTATCAAGGAACAGGGACTTATTTTAAGGGGGTTTAGAGTTATCAAGGAACAGGGGATATTAGTTGTCATACTCTATTTTTTTGCTAGATGGTGACTGTTTGCAGGTGCACAGTGAAGGAAGACTCATTGAGAACAACAAGGATGCCTAACATATATTAATTCAAATGATTATTCAGGGTTAGAGGCTTAGTTTCTTGATTCAGACCTTCTGGAATGAATGACAATGTGAGGTAAGAGGTAGTCTGTTGCCACGAACTTGCATATGTTGAAAACCACACCTCAGTAGGTAATTCACAGGACTCTTAAGAAGGGATAGGCAGAGTGTCAGGGTCATTATCAAGGCTCGAAAAGAACTTGGAATGTTTTTATCACAAAATTTGATTACTCGGGCTTGAGGGCAACCCTCCTAGGGTTTATAGTGAATTGTTGATTACTAAGATTCTACAGTGAAGCAAGCCTCCAAATTCACAAGATAATAGGAGGAAGATTTGATAAGTGTTATTCCTTGAAAGGCTGTTAAAGTCTTGTAATTGGTGACAGTCCCTTAGGAAGACTGTAGTGTATAATGAAACAACGATTAAGCAAGAAAGTGGGTGTTTACAGTGCGGCAATCCCTGCTCAGGGGGCCAAAAAAGTGCCAAAATCCCTGCCTCCCACATCATCGGGGCCAAAGGAAACTCCAGAGTCCCCTGCGAAACCAGAGGAATTCAAACCACATTATATAAATAAAAATAAATCAACAAATTTCAACAATACCCACAAAAATTGCAGTTATTTAGGGTTTAAAGAGGTTGTGGATTCTAAACACAATGCAAGCGCTTCAAAAACCAAGCTGAAGTTATCAAATGGAAGGAATAAAGGCCTCCTCTCGCATGGGTTGCTACCCATTCATCTCATGTATTTGTTGACTCTTCAGTGTCAAAGTGTATAATGCGTGTGAATACAGTTTTTTAAAAGTTTTTTTGAAAACGAATGACATAAATTCTTTCGTAACTATGAATTTTTAAGGCTACAAATTGTTAAATATGTTTATTCTGTGTTTATTCTTTTCTGTGTAAATGTACGATGTTTTTGGCTTGTGAGTTTTTGAGTTTAGATAAGTATTTACTACGATGATTGACATTTTTATTTATATTCGCTTGAAGTATAGATAAATTTTACCGCATGGCCGTCATTTATGTTTAACTTTGTAATAAAGAGTTGTTTTTTTTTTTTTTTTTAGTTTTGTTTTATTTGTGTCTTTATAAGTAAGATGAAATTGGCACACTGTACTAACCTCTAATGCATGTCTGAACAAAGGTGAAGGGAGAAAGAACAGTGATTCACAAAATTTATATAAATTCCAATTTGTTAGAGATTCATTACATACATTATTCACTAGATTCAAAGAATATTGCAAGTGTTATTGTTTTTAGAAATTAGAGTAACTACAGTTGATAAGAATTTACATAAATATAAATGAACGGGTATGGCCTTTGTGATGACTATGACCAATCAACATAACAAAAATGTTCAACCCGTCTCCAATTGCATTTGTTTCAAAAAATTTAAAGCCTTTTCAACAAAATCCCATTCGTGCACACCCTACTATCATAGAAGGTCTTTTGTATGTTTTTAAAGAATGGGGAATACATGAGTCACGATAGAATTGTGTATGCTAAAAATAGTTTGTATCACATCCTTCAACCAACCACTTTTTATCACAAAATTTGATTACTTGGGCTTGAGGGCAACCCTCCTAGGGTTTATAGTGAATTGTTGATTACTGAGATTCTACAGTGAAGCAGCCTCCAAATTCACAAGATAATAGGAGGAAGATTTGATAAGTGTTATTCCTTGAAAGGCTGTTAAACTCTTGTAATTGGTGATAGTCCCTTAGGAAGACTGTAGTGTACAGTGAAACAACGATTAAGGAAGAAAGTGGGTGTTTAGAGTAAGGACCAACTATTTGAGGGCTTTGATGGTAACATAGGGATATGAAATTTGGTAGAAACAACCTAAGTACCTTCCCCTCACTGTTAAAGAAGATTTGAAAGCTTGACATTTCATCCTTTTACTACTGTTCATGACAGAGTTGGTGGAAGACAGTTAGGAGAGAGACTTAGAAGAAGAGAGGCTTTTGGAGTTGATACACTTCCAGAGGGAGATAATACCTCAAAATTGGTACTGTAGGTCTGTAATAGGATGAGGAAAGTGAATTCAGAAGAAAGTTGCAAGAACTATCAATAAATCTCAAATTTTTGGCTAAGGAACAGCTACAGTTCTGGTTAGGAGCCTTAAGGCCTAATTTGAAGCTAGGAGGGTGAATTTTGAAGGAGATTTTGCAAAGAATGTCACTTTGAAATTTTGCATGAAGGATAAAGAGCCAAAAGAGTATCTTAAATGGTGGATGGCTTGCAGAGTAAAGCACTAGAATAAAATTTAAAGCAAAAATACTGTCCATAGAATACGTGGCATTATTTGAATCTGAACTTCAACTGGATTATAACCTTTTCAAAAAATGTGTTTCATTATCATTTCATTAGTGAAATTTGTTATTGCCAAGCCTTCCAAACCTTTGTTACAAGAATATGGGCTATCCTTTTAAAGTTGTTTATCTGCAATTGTCTGTTATTAGTTGATATTTTTCTTGTACAAAAATCTACATTTTTCTATAGACATGACTATATCTTCCCTTTTCCTGCATAAAATAGTTCATTACAGATCTTGAGAAAACAAGCATATAACATTTACTTAGTGAAAGAAAGAAGTGTATCCTAAACCAAATACACAAAATGGATTTTTTCTCTTTTCAAATTGTTTAGGTTGATTAATTTTTAGATATTTCTATTTTTTTAAAATCCTTAGAATAATGTTTTCAAATTTTATACTTGCTGGAAAAAGTATGTTCTATATTGTTTTTGCTTGAATTCTTTTTTATTCTGTCAAGAATAATAGTATGAATTTTGTAAAGATTATATAAAGTACCATGCCTTGTGGTTTTGTTAAACCTAGATGGACATGTAGGGGCATGTGCCCTACCAAAGTCAGGAATTGGAGTGTGCTGAGAGATTCTATTTCTCTGGGAGGCCACTTCAATACGCCCCATGTAGGGCGTTAGACTGCGCTTTGGTAGGGCTATTTAAGCTACATGTCTTCAGTATTTTTAACCTCCTTTGCTTGCCATTACGGTACCTAACGTTTTATTGTTTCCTCTTAGATTGCACTAATGAAAACATGAAGTCAAATTTGCATCCCCCTTGTTGGTATATTGTCACAACACCAGAACTACGCAGGCATGAAGAATTTAAAAGAACTCAGTTTGTAGTCAATGTCTTCCATCCTAAATAATCGCGCCCTGAAAAACCACATATTGCAGAAATTGTGAAGGCACACCTTCACTTACCGGTGGAATTTGTCATCTATCTTTCAAAATTTCGGATAGTGGATTCATTATCGAAAGGTTTTGGGCTGGTGTATGACACAACTGCTGATCCAAAGAAGTATGAGCCCCCTACAAATTGAAGAAGATGGGTGTCTTTGTTAAGAAGGGGAAAACAACATTTAAAAAAGATGACCGTGCCAAGAAAATCCCCTATGTGCAGCAGAAAGCTTTTAGAAAAAAAAATGATGTTACGCATTGGGCATGTTCCTTTTTGACTTTGAAAATACTTTATATATATATCATGTTGTAATTAAAGCTTATGTTTTGCATTGTGCATGCTATTTTTGTGCTTCGAAATTACTTTATATAAATATCATACTCTAATTACCGTTGGTTAGTTTTTTGGCAAGCTGGAAATACACAATGCAAACATTGTGCCGTAGTTTGCATTTCTTCATAATCTGCTTACCTGTATAATATTTCAAATTTTAAGTGAAGTTTTCCAGCATAAATATATTGCTTTTTACATTTCTATTTCCATTCATATATAATAGATAAGTTTAGTTGTGATGATATAATTGAAAAAGTTAAGCTGGGCATTTCTATATTAGTGTTTTAAGAAATTCAAGAGTCTATTTATAAAAACATTTTTGTCACAAGATAGATTATAAATGGTTTTATTTTTTAAAATAGTTGTTAATTATCTACTATAAGATATTGAAATATCTATGGTTTGTTTAATGTGATCACATTGTATATCCAAATACGAGAACACAGATTTGCATTGTTTATAGGAATTTTTTTTTTTCTGAAGATAGTCATTTGTTTTAGATAAATATCTTCATACTCACTACTCTGTCCCCATACAATTCCAAAAAAAATCAACCAATCCTTTATCGGCAACAAAAAAAAAACATATGTGGACCACATGTTAATCGACAGCAGTTGCTAATGACTACCAAATCTTAGATGCGCTTAAACTCTTTCAGTCAGCTCCTTTCATGTTCTTCACCAAACTTTGGATTTGCAATTTCATCTTTAGTCTTTTACATTTACAATTCCATTTACGCCACCATTATTCTGCCTTGAAGTGATTAAAGAGTCCTTGCTATCATTCACCCGGATCCTTAATCATCTTTTTAGTTTGACTAGATTCCTTTGAGACCACTTTGACCATGACTGCTTCATGTGATCTGTTCATAGGATACCTGGTTCTTTAATTCCTGCCTTCTAATTGTCCTATGTTTTTTTTGGTTGGTTAGAGTTGTCAGTGTGAGTAATTAGAAGTATTTATAAGGTTCTTGAGGACGTTGTGATTAACTCAAGCATGAAAGATGGCCCTTCTGACTTCATTTTGATGGTGTTGATACTATTTTTTGGGAAACAGTTTGTGTGCTGCCTTATGAAACTTTAACATACTTAACAACCATGATTATATCATTGAACCGTATTTGTATCTATCAAACGAATTCTTCTCATTACCTTTCCATGCTAAGTTTGTGTGTTGCCTTCTGAAAATTTAACATACTTATTAGCCACGATTATATCATTGAACCAAACTGCGTTTGTATCAATTGAACGAATACGGGATACAATACAAATATATAGAGATGTGCAACTCCTATAAGTTAGGAAGTTGCTCTAACAACACCAACAATACTCTCACCATCTCCTATATTAGTGTGATTGTTACTCGCGTAACAATACACACTCTAAATAGTAAGTTCTTAATCAAGACAAAGATTTTGATCCTTTAGCAGATAATAAGGTTGAGATTCAAAGCTTCCTGCCAGGATGTGCTGAATCGCTCATTACTCAAATTATCTGAACCCCAACCCCAAAAGGAATGAAGTCATCCAACAATGTGCTAATGAAAATCAGGTAATTAAGTTGTAATGAGATACGTTATCATTTGATATTAAATGCTTGATTTCCATATAAATGAATTTGTGCCACTTGTGTGTAGATAAAGCAACAAGCTTACATTTTATTCGTGTAACACCTAAGGGGTAGTGCTGAATAATTTGCATCTGTAACTGTTGATTTTAGGAATTCTTATGCTTTAACAATGGACTCATTATCTATATGTGTATAGTTAAAACATTTATATAGTTTGGAATTTTTCATTTTGATATGGTGATTACAAAAAGTTCAAAGTCAAAATTGAATCAGTTATTTGTTTCTTGATTCAGTCATATGGATACGCATGTCATCTCTAAGCATTAAGGTATTTTTAAGCATGATAAGCATGATAAGGGATGACCAAATTTTTATCGTTTTAAGCTTTATAATAATTTTCCAGCAGAAAAGCCAGACTTTTAAGTTTCATAATCATAAAGAAGGATCCAATATATTAAGGTTCTGTGAAGAAGGACATTCTGATCCATGATGAAACGTCAACATGGATTGTTTTTGCAGACTAAATTTGATGATATTTTTGATAATATAGAGGATATTAGTTGTTTTGGTGAAAGCACAGAGCTGTACATAGCACTATCGAAGATAATATCAGTAGCTTCCACTTGAAAAGTGAGATGGAATTTGAAGTGCAGGGTTCTGCTTGCTTTGATCATTTTTTACCAGATAGATATGAATCATCATCAGCTACTCTGCATGGATGTTTCTTTGACCATAACGACCTTAAGAATCCATTACAACTTAATTCTTTTGTTAAAAAAGCACTAGGTGAGGGTACTTTCTTTCAAGCCTCCAATCGTTCAGACACCTTTGGTGCTCCATCAACAACATGGTATCAAAATGAGAGTGTAACTTAGAATACTAGATCAATCCTTTTCAGATGTGATCAACGTATATCAACTGAAATGGCAAAAAGAATCGATACTAACAATATGGAAAATATGTACTATCAGAGGTAAAGTTTTATGTTTCATGATGGGGAGCGTTGACATAAATTTGGATTTTGAATTCTTAAGTCAGTATTTTTTTATTATTTGTAGAATACTGTTAAAACCAGCAGTGGTGTTATTTGATTGGGGTTTGAATCCAAATATGAAATATAAATTTTGAATTGGAGAGAGATTTTAGGGATTGGAATATCTTGTTCATATTCTTCTTATGCATTCATCATTTTTTCTTAGGATTGTGTTTCTCACTAAATGTAGTATTATTGAACATGCTAATTATTTAGAAAGGAGCTGCACTCAAGACCACTGGCAGAAAATTCGACTCCGTTTTCAATGGAAGGACAATGGATGAATGCAACTCCTTTAACAGGTTCAATGAACAAATAAGTTATAACTTTATGCCAAAATATTTGGCACTTGTGATGTCCTTCCTGATTCATAATCCTCTTTTGCAAGACATCTGCATTGAACAATATTCCATGTCAGCCTGGGAAAAATTGTTCAGAATATTAACTAATGGCAAGAGAAATAATTCTACTTTTGTTCTCGTCTCTCATCGTTAGCTAATGTTTTATGTTCAGATAATGAGCTTACTACAACACAACATACAAGTGTTGGCTTGCCACATGCAAAAAGGGACCAGGCTAGCTATGTTGGATCTCGTACTATACTTGGAGCTCTGCTGGCATATATTCCTACCCGTACTGCATTAGCAGTTGAATATCATGTGAAAAACAAATTCCTTTGACAACTTCCCAAGTTTGGTTCTATACATATAAGAATTGCACAGGAGCACATGGCTGTTGTAATTGTAACCTATCCATGCTCCAAGATTCAGAAATGCAGGCCAGAGAATGCATCTTGGAATTCCTCGTCTGGTATATCTTATGGCAGCGTGGACAGAGCTCCTTAATCTACTAACTTCATTTTAGGAAACTATGCTTTAGAATGGAAAAGAAGGGGGAATTCACATACTGACTCTCTCTGTGTTTTTCTTAGGTTCCGTAGCAGCTTTTATGTGGTTTTTGATTATTGGAGTCAGTCTTATGCTAGGCTGCTACATATACATATCAATTATAGCGTAAAATTCCCTTCAATGGCATGTTCACTATGCAAATAAAGGCAGATTTAGTCACTTATTTTTGAACTTAAAGAAACTATTAAAAATGTCCTAGGCTGGACCCTTTGTGGGATTCTCTATTCCCTATCTAAGTCTTGATTTCCTACCTAGGATTACTACTTCACGAAATTCTCTCAACGGCTTCCAAGGTTATATCCACACATCGCCAAGATTGCATTTCTTTATGTTCTCTGAGATTCCATGTCTTATACTACTAGATAAATTCCATTTTAGTTATATTATACTGCCAACGTATATGGGTTGGTTTCGAAAACAAGGTATGGCAGTTAAAATTTATATGAAACGACATGTATCTGGTCTTTCTTTTGAGCATGCCCTGCATTCAAATTGAAAATCGTTGGACACACATTTTTTAGTGAAAATGTTATTCTAACAATTAAAAGTTTAGTATAATTTTCTGGCATAACAAATCTATTCAAACAACTGCATTAAAGGATTTTACTTACCTAGATGTTTTATAGCCGAGGCTTTCAATTGTCAATTCATTTCCTCATTAGAAACCAAAGACAACTTACTATCCCTTTGTTATTATAGTTTATTCTTTTATTCTTACTATTATATTCATTATCTTATTTTCGAGTTCACCCACAATTCAATAACGTATTTACAAGTTAAAGTTTATTGCAAAACCTCAATTTCTTGCTTGCGATGCATGTTTTTTTCCTTGTGCCATGTTGGATTTGTATGCATATAGCTAATTCTGTTTTAATTTTAAAAGGAATCCTGAATGTTTTATTTCTGCATTTTTAAAGTTTAAGGCACAAAAAACTCATCTAATATTTAGCAAGTTTTTGCTCGCAGAAACAATTGTTGTGTAGGCTATTTCATTGATGATAAGCAATGCTACAAAAGTAATTGAAGTGGATCTATTACGTCATTGTCCTGGATTGAGGTAATTTAAATTTTTTGAGCATTTATAACTACATCGACTTGTGCGCTATATCGTCTACATTGTTCCTTGCCTCAATACATATAATGTAACTCAAACTTTGCAAATCCTGAAGAAAAAACATTAACGACTTATGTTAATTGCATTTGTTGGTTGCAGTGCTTGCAAAATACATCTTTGATTGGGCCAAACACTACTTCATTTATTCTCAAATCGCTTGCACTTCGCAAAAAGGTAACTTTCTAAGGTTATGAAACGTCACATCATCTTCTAAGGTCATTAAAGGTAGTTTATGTTTTCATCCCATTTCACGTTGAATTATAACGGCCCCCATATTTCAAATTGCTAGGAAAGCTCAAACTTGCATTTAACAAAATAGAACTCTTCATTTCTTTTCGATATATATTCCATTAATGTCCATTACATAACTATAGTGAAGATAAAAGTAAAAAATATGTACCAAATAATACTAATATGCACATTGATTAAAATTAAATACTCTAGACAAATAAACTAAAAAGCCATATGACAACATCAAAAAAGGGACTGAGAATAGATCAACAAATTTTCAAACAGGATTGCAACATTTACGAAAAGCTAAACAGTCTTACACATAATGGAGATAAACTTGACTAAAGGAGGTGTACTGAGTATCATTAAAGAATCCCCCCATAACGGCTTGACACTACAACTATTGAACTTGTCACCATTACGTTCATTGTTGAACTCTGCAGTTCAACACCGAGTGGACCTGTCAGACGGAAATCATATTCAACCTACCCTGCTTCCCTCTAAGTTTGCAGGCCATGTACTCGACAAAATATTGCAGGAAGGGTCCATTGTGCTACTCGAAAATATGTCTGCAGAAATTATAATAAAGATCTATAAGTTGCATCTTCGTCATTGTTTGAGTTTTGTAAAGTCTTATTTTCTGATTTTGTAATGTTGACTATTCTTTCCCGTGTTATAGGATGGTTCTTATTACTAACATGGAGAATATTGTCTCCACCTAGCCAAGGCAAGGAACACCTGTTCCCATCCCTGAACATATTTTACGAGGGAAAGACACAATATGCGAGTCAACGCCCCCGCACACACACTGGCTGTTCCAAACACACCCGCCTATAATAGATACACTACCGCAAACCTGTGAAAACAATTGCACGACATTTCTGGTTTGACTTTAACGTCAAGGATATGGACTATAGTAGGCGGGGCTCTTGCTAACACAACTCTCTAGAGAGTACCGAAATACAATGGGCATTGGCATCATCTTCACCTTTGATTTTGTGGACAAAAAAGGTGGAGAAATAAGAATCACTTCTTTCAATGATGTTGCTGAAAAAATTCTATGCACAAATAGACAATGCAGAACTATATAGTATATCTAATGGTAGAGTGGGTAAAGCAAATCGTTCTTACAACCATTTAAATAACGAATTAGAAATTTTCTTGCTTCCCTCATCTACTGTCACTCCTGTAATTGAACTACAAAACGATGTTCCCCTCCATCACTTCCACTTCAAAGACATAAAAGATATACCATCCATGACTACACGCTCAATGGTGGACTTAATTGGTGTTGTGATGGCCATTTCTCCTTACTCGACCATTCGCCGAGAGACAATTCCGAGGCTATAAGGACAACAATTTTAATGTGAGATATGTCCAGCTTCAGTATCTCCGTAACCTTATGGGGCCAACATTTACATGATCTTTGTGAAGAGTTATCAGAGATACTCTCAGTTCCAGATTTTCCAATCTTGGCAATAAAATATGGTCATGTTTTAGATTTCAATGGCACAATTGTTGACACCATTTCCACTTCAAAATGCTACGTCAACCCTCCGATTTCCAAACACAAGCTCTCCACGATTGGATATCATCACCAAATTCACATGTTCCATGCCCATCTGTCACCAGAAAGATGGGCCTCCACAATCTATGGTTGCTAATGCTACTTTGTTACAAATTTTAGAGATGGGAAATCTCAAAACCAATGAGTGGGTAACTGTTGAAGCTGAAGTATCGAACATCAACATGGATAATTTCTTCTACATGGCTTGCCCAACAATAGTCAATGACAAACAATGCAAAAAAAAGGTTCAGGAACAAATAGATGGTAAATGGTTTTGCAAAAAATGCAATATTCATGTTCAAAATTGTAATTACAAGTACGCTCTACGTATGGATTTGAAAGATGCTACAGGGGAGCTGAAAGGGGTTACTGCTTTTGATGACACTGCAAAAACGATAATGGGAATTTCAGCTGGAGACTTGCAATTTCTTTGCATTGATAATGATGCCACACAGGAGATTTTTGATCATGTCATTAGACATGCTTTCCTCTTCACTCTTTCTCTTAAAAAGGAAACATACAATGGAACAACCCAATTAAATGTGTTATTCTTAAGTCGAAGACAACATGACATATGCTGCGAATTCCACCATATGAGTGTTCTACATTTTGTTAATGCATAGATCCTCCCTTCACAACTACGCTCTTTTTACATTCCTTTTTTCCCATAGTACCTTTTCCAAGTTCAGGGTTTTTAAAAGAATATTGTAACTTACTATATGTATTCCAACAATATAAAAAACAAATATTATTTTCATAAATCAACTACGGTCGTCCACTAAGTTGTAATTCCTCTGCAGATATTTGTCATATCTCCCTCTTATATGGTTATGAAAGAAATTATTTCATGTTGCTCTTGTCCAAAATCAATCGTTTGTTATCATTGCCCATGTGTACAATTACATTTGTTACTATCTTCTCGACCAAAATTTAATGTTTACATCTTATCATGCATGAACATTTATATTTACATTTCTGTAATTACTTATACACTAATTACTTATTTCTCATCAAATTTCTTGCAGAAAACTCCAACATTCAATTTTGTAACGTTCAAATGTCTCCTCCTCAAACAAGGGAACGTAAACGAGCGTATTATGCAAGAAATAGGTTGCACATCACTGAGCAGCAACGTCGTAGATACCACGCTCGCAGGCTAGCGGGCACCCCTCAAACCTCACTTCCTCTGCAACAACCATAGATTCAAGCAACCCCGCCAAGTATTTCTGCTTCCACCTCCTTTCCAGCCCACCTTGCCCCAATCTAGCACATAAATGATTTGCCGGTAGTTGTAGTTCCCATCCACAATCTTCCCCATGTTACACCTCCACTTCCACTTCAGCCACCAACATTTATGCATATACTCCCTGGCCTTCTACCACACCCAAAATACCATTGGCACTTCCTTCCTTTAAGCAAGCACAACAATCCTTCCGTAAAAGAATAGATACCTTTGCAAAGATGAATACTTGCTCTGTCTGTATGGAAAGCTACCCAGGAATCACCGGGAAAATGAGAGAGCAGAAATACGTATGCAATAGATGCTTCGCCGAGAAAAATGGTCACTACTTCTCTACATGGAACAACATGAATCCAAGCCATCAACCTATAATTCTTAAATGCCTTACACAAGTGGAGGAAATTCTTATTGAAAGAGTCAATCAAATCTTACAAAGTTAGCCAAGTTCGTGGGGGACAATACAAATACACTGGCCACACTATCAGTTTCCCACAAAATATTGAATCTATTGTTAAATACCTTCCGCGACGTCTAGGTGAAGTGGACATCTTGCTTTTACAAAGAAAAGGACATAACCAAACAAAGTATGATTTCTATGTCAGCAGATCACGTGTTTGGGATGCTCTCTAGTTCAAAATTGCAAACGACCCTTACTATAAAGATGTTTTAATCGACTACGACGCCTTGTCCTCTTTACCGATTAAACAAACCAATGTTTCTTCCATCTTGCAAACTATTGAAATAAATTATCCCCCATCAAGAGGAAATTTCCCCTTGTATCTGATCCTGACGAATTTACATCACCCAATAGTCAATCCCTTCCATCATCCTTTGTCCCAATTTTCCCTAATTCAGGTACTGAAGAGGAAGAAATTCAACAGTTCTTGTTTGGTTCAACAAATGGCTCACCATTATCATTGCCTTGGCCTGAAATTGGCCTTTCCCCAATCAATGAATACAACACAGAAGGCTTGTTTTCCATGGCTTTCCCAACCTTGTTTCCCACAGGTTCAGCCATGTTTAAACAACCTCGCATGAAAGAGGTCCAACTTCATGAATACGCACTGCACCTACTCCGTTACTTTGACAACCACTTTGGAGCACACCCCATGTTCAGGTACTTTTGCTCAACCTCATCATGTGTCATCATAGCCAAGCAACAACTTTTGTCTTCATGAGACAAGATATCCTTCAAAACATTCCAACAACTATAAGTGACCTACGACAATGCCTTCAAGCTAATCCAAATGATGCACTCCCACAAAATCTCATGTGTTTTGGCACGTCGCTTCACAGAACTAGGTATTTCTAGTTGAAAAGAAGAGGTGAACTTTCTGATATGGTTGAACAACTAGCAACACCGACTTTGTTCTTCACTTTGAGTGCTACTAACACCAAATGGTTGGACCTCCATAGTGTAATGCCTAACACTAGCCCTGCAGATCCTCGTGAATCACAACAATGGAGGAACCATAACATTATCTCCAACCCTCATCGAGTTTCTGCATACTTACACCAAAGATTCACAGTATTCTCGTGAAGAGGTCTTGCAAAACTACTTAGGAGCAATAGACTACTGGTATAGGTAAAAAATGTCTCTTCCTTTATTTCCTCTTCCAGAAAGCTTCCTTATATTTGTTCATCTCTTTCCATGAATGAATGGCATCATAACCCTTCCTCTTACTTATTCATCTCTTTCCAGGTACGAGTGGCAACATAGAGGATCCGCACATGTCCATGGGTTCCTTTGGCTTCCAGAAGCGCCAAATGTGGAGACAATTGACTGGAGTAACACATCTACTTGTCAACCAAGTTAGAGAGTACTTCGACAAACTTGTTTTCGCATGGAATCCCCATTCAATTTCATGTAGATTAGAATACATTCACCGTCCACTCCAAGATGATCCATGCTTATTAAAGACATCTGAAATATTGGCAACCGACCCTCTTTTAGACTTAGAAGAAATTCTAAATCGAGTGCAAAGGCATACCAAATGGTCTAAATGTACATGCCTGCGAAAAAAAATGGCATGGAATGCAGGTACAAAGCACCTTGGGAACTACTTCAATAATCAACACTAGCGATAAATGACACACATGAAGTCCAATACATGCCTCGGGAGAAATGATGACAGATTGAATATCCACAACCCCACCATGTTATCCATCTAGAGAGCCAATGTTGATTGCCAACCCGTACTCTCTAAGCATGCAGTCCTAAAATATATTGCAAAATATGCTTCCAAAGCAGAGCAATGCTCTGAATCATACCACCAAATGCTCTTAAGAATATCTTCGACAACCGATCCCCATCAACCAGCCAAGGTTGCCTTCCAAAAATGCTTACAAATAGTGTCGTTGATCATGACATAAGCGCCAGAAACATGTCACATGCTGCAAAATTTGCCTCTTGTTCTTTGTAGCCGATCCTTTGTTTCACTAAATGTTGGAAAGAAAATTTTACGTCGCATCTCTCAAACCAATCATCCAGACTCGAGCCAACAAATTTCATAGATGCATACATAAAATGCCCAACCCATATGGAATCAATTACACGATCGATCGAAGCAGCTTAAGTGGTCTCACAACAATCTTTGAGCAAGTGAAAAATGGAAGCAACGATAAAAAAATGCTATTGTACGTGTCTCCCTAGATTTTACTCCATCCCCAATGACCATTCCCTTCCTTTAAACTCTTCGTTAGAGTGAACTTCTTCTCTACAAACCTTTTCGCAACATCCCCGCAAACATTGGAACCACATCAGAGCAAGTCATTTCCAACTGGCTATTACTTAAAGACTTTTATCATCCTTGGCATGTCAAACGCATATCCATATCAAATGATTCCTCTTCCTCTGACGAATCCCCTTCAGATTCTGAAAACTTAGGTCCCACTCCACTACATGCTGAATGGGAAATTTTATCCCAATTACATCCAAATACTTCCATGTGCCTTGACAAGTTCAACATGCTAGGCCTTCGAGACTTTGACTTGCATCACAATTGGCTCCAAAATGGCGTACCGCTTCATTTACATGACATTGCCCCGTCATTCATCGATATGTCCAAAAACACTACACCAATCCCTTTCCACATGCAAAATTCCACATCCAGCACAACACTTTTCTCTCCAGAACAACACCAGGCTTTCAATACTATAGTCAACCATTACAAGCAAGGAACTATTTCACCCCCTCTAAAAATGATTATACAAGGTACTGCAGGCACAGGTAAATCTTATCTCATAAACAAAATCCACAATGCATTATCCTCAACAAGCTTGCAACAACCGGTCATCGCACATCGCACCTATAGGAGTGGCCGCATTCAACATTTCCGCATCAACCATACATGTTGCGTTACACATTCCAATAAAAGAAATAAAACCACTCGAAGGCATGTCACTTTCCACTCTCCAACAATCCCTACAACATGTTCGCTACATTCTCATTGATGAAATGAGCTTCATAGGCCCAACACTCCTTGCAAAAATTGATTTCCGTCTTCGTGAAGCCTTCCCCCACTTCAAATCAACTGCATTTGGAAACATATCCATCATTCTCATTGGTGACCTTGGCCAGCTACCCCGATCAATGACATTCCACTTTACGTCGGCCACACCTACAGAACAAACCTATGGTTTAGCTTCACAACATGCATCACACTTATAACAATATTTAGGCAACAAGGTTCAAATGATGCCCAAATTTCCTTTCGGAAACTACTACTAAATATCAGAGATGGAATCCCACTCCTCCATGACTGGAAAACACTTATCCAATGAACAAACTCCCAAATACCTATTGCCAACATAACACCTTTCCTTCTAGCTCCACATTTGTTTGCAACAAATGACCTTGTCGACCAACACAACCTCAACATGCTAAAATCCCTCAATTCACCAATCACACACTCTAACGCTTGAACAAACAAGGCGTAACTACTCAAAGGAACATGATGAGGAGCAACTCAAACCAATTATTCTCCTCTGTAAGCAACAAAAGGTTATGCTCACCACAAATTTGTGGGTTGAAGTTGGCCTTGTGAATGGCTCCATTGGCCCCATTATCGACATTGTCTACGCCCCATCATCATCCCCTCCAGCTCTTCCACTTTTCGTTGTAATCAACTTCAACAAATACAATGAACCTCCTTGGAATCCACATTTCCCCACTCATGTCCCCGTACCCCCAATCTCAAGAGGCAATAGCAGCAACTTCCTTTAAAAATGGCCTGGGCACTTACAATCCATAAATCGCAAGGGCTTACTTTACATAAAGCAACTGTGGATATAGGTTCTTCAGAATGACCAGGGCTTACTTTCACCACATTTTCTAGAGTCCCCTCCTTAAAAGACCTACGCATTTCACCCCCCTTCTCTTTCGAACGCTACTCCAAAATGTCCCTTTCCCGACACCTCCTTCAAAGAAAGGAGGAGGAATCAAGACTACAAAATCTTCATTTCACCACATCCGTACCATAATCCACCCCAACCCATCCCCACCACATTCAATCACATTGTCACTCCCCAATGCTCTACTTCCACTCTCAAACAAGTAAGTAAACGTTCCAAAAAAATTGGTGTCAATTACAAATTTTTTAAAAATTAGAATAAATTACATTACGCTTTACTTAACAATTGTGCAATGATGCCTACAGGTTAGGGTCGACTGGTGCAGACGGTAAAGGCTATGGAGCGGTGACTTGCAAAAAAAACAAAACGACGACAAATGCCAACACCTTTCTTATTTTCCTTTCTATAAATTAGCTTTCTTTCTCATGTACAACTTTCTCCCGATCTATAAACAATCCACTATGTAAAAAACATGTTGTTATAAATGAGAAACCAATTACTTAACATTGTAAATAGAAACAACACAAAAAAACGTCTAAAACAACGTATATTTCAGAACTTAAGGATTTTCAATACATTCGTAAAAACAACATGCACATTAATCAACCCAAAAAACAACTGCATAAACTTAATACTGCACTTCCTAGCTGCATCATGCTACACACCCGACCCAATAATAACCCGCATTTTGGAATAAAACACCCACCCATCCCTTACGGCGTCAACATTGCACGCTTCATCGTGCGATTGCTAGTCTATTTAGATGTTAACTTTTTTATAGAGGGGTGATAGTTTTGCTCTATTTTATGGTGGATGGGAATGTTTCTTTCATTCACCTACTTTTTTCTTCAAATTTGAGTACTAAACTTATTGTAGATATATGGTGAAATATATGAGAGATTGTAGGATGTGGTTTGTTTTCTCATATTATTTTTTATATACATGTAATGTTATTTATTTTCTCTTTCGAGTTTACACTATTATTGTAGAAAAATTAAATTCAAACTTATCAACTATATATGTGAACCCTAATTATTTTAAGTGAGCTATGTAACCACTAACCAACATATTTTTATAAACTCTAATTTACTTTAAACCCTAGAAATTCCTCAATATCTATTGAACCGTGATTTTCCATAAACTCAAGATTTGAATCATAATTTTCTATAAACCCTAGAATTTCCTCAATTTTTGATATTTGGGTTAAATTACAAATCGATCTTATTTCTCTATATTTTCTACCATTTTTTAATATAGGTCATCAATTACTCTACACACCTTAATGTTTCAAAATCTTTCATAAAGTTACAAATTTTAGATTTATTCTACATCTACATACCCTAAATTTCTAGTTGATATGTAAGGATAAATGTACATATATTAAACAATTTTTTATCCTAGAATTTAATATTTTTCAACTCATGTATCAAAACCAAAATCGATTTTAAGGGTTTCAAAAATTATTTTAAAAATAAATATATTAAAATATAAAAATTACATACTAGCTTCACTTTCAACGAGAATTGAACCCTGGTGGGCTCTTTAAGAGGCAAGCATATTTCACCATTGATTCAAATGCCATCTCAATCGTGGGATATGGCGGTTTATGACCTGCCAAACTTCAAATAAAAAGTACATACTAATGTTTCCTTCTTTGTCTCTTCCATTGCCTTCTCTAACTCTTTTTTTCTTTTTCCCACTACTTTATCTTTCCAAAATAAACTATTGTCTTTGTTTGTTGTTATATTGTCTCTTGTTGTTTAGCTTATTTGTCTCAATTCTACCACTTTTCCAATTTTCACCTATATAAAATTTTCTTTCTTCAACCTTTTCAAATTAAAAATAATAAAAACTACAAAATACATATGCTCTTATATATAATTCTTAATAGGATATATATATTTTAAAATTTAGTTTTAAAATAAGTATTTCTCACCTATATTTATTAAATAATTAGATAGTCTCTTTCAATTTTTGGATATATATTTTTTTATTACTATACATTGCTTTAAATCTATTTAATAACATATATCTAATATTATTACAAATATTGTTTATTGTTTCTAGCTTAAATTAGAAATGTATTATATATTTCTTTACAATTTATTAAAAATAACTATTAAATTATTAAATTCTAGAAAAATATATAATAATAAAGTAATTATTAAAAAAATCAAACTAAATATTATTAAAATCTATAATGAAAATATTTAGTTAAACCAAAATGATGTCTAGTGGTGTTTGGGTGGCAAAGGTGGTGTGGCATGCAATTTAAGGGGGTTCTTCCAAAACACCTTCATGAAAACCCCCTATGTCAAGCCTAGGTGGTACTTACATGGCCTATTTTTCCCTTAATCCATTTGGAGGGAAATCATAGGCCTAAAGACACCATTTCAAATGCCACATATTTAAGTCTAATTGGTAAATAACATTATGAGAATTTAAACTTAAATTTAGTTTTTACAATTTTTCTAAAAATATTAATTTTGTTTTTAAATAAGTTTTACTTTTTTTAATTATTGTTAAACTATGGTATTTTAAGAAATTCAAAGTAGGAAGGCACTATGAAAAATAGTAGAACATTTCTAAAAATTGAAAATATATATTTTACTATGTTTTAGGTCTTCATTACACTCATGAAAAAATAAATTTTGAGATAAATATAGAGATATATTTCCATTAAAAATATTTCATAATAAATTGTACATCCCTAAATCGAATAATATTTTCACCAAAATATTAATAAAATTTATATAAATAAAAAAATCCAAAACAAAAAACCACACACTTGATATATGAGTCTAGAACATATACCTAAAATTTTGTGGTTAACAAAAAGTTATAAATACTTTATAAGACGTCATAAAAATGTCATTCTATTGTAAAATAAGAAACGCCCTTTAAAAAAATCAATTTTAAAAACCAAAAAATCAAATTTAAAAAAAATTAACATGCATTATGATTTCAAAACTCAACATTTCATGTTAATTTACGTCATTAGAAAATTCTATGTATTTTTGTTGCAATCGCTCTACAATTTTGTTAATGATAAAAATTCATGTGTTTAGAAGTTATAGAGGTGCAAAAAAGTGGGACACACTTATGTTCTTTGTGAGAATGCATGACGTCCTAAAATGACACCCTAACATGACACCCCAACATGGCATCCTAACATGAAACCCTAATACAACACCCTAATTTTGGAACACCCTAGCATGATACCTTAATGTGACACCCTAACAAGACATCTTAATATGATAGCCAAACATGAAATTCTATTATGACACCCATTCATAACACTATAATGTTATATCCTTACATGACACACTAATACATCACCCCGATGCAATAACACAATATAGCACTTGAGTGTGACACCCTATTATGAAACTCTAGTATGACACCCTAGTATTGCATCCTAATACAAAAACCTAGCATATCTAGTAGGAACTTGTAGCACAACATCCTAGCATGACACCCTAAAAACCAATGAGACATCCTAATTAACATAAGTTCAACACCCCGAATAGTAATTGTGATAGCCTAAACACTAATGTGGTAGCATAAACATAAATATGACACATTAAACAATAAATTTGGCACCCTAAACACTAATGTGACATTTTTTACACCAATGTGACACCCTAAACACCAATGTGACAACATATACAACAAATGATATACCTTAACCAATAGTGTGACATCTTAATGCAACATCCTAAACAAAACACATTAATGTGGAACTCTAATACATTACCCTAGCTTGTCACCCTAACACGACACCCTAATACAAAACCCTAGCCTAACATCATAATGTGAAAGCATAATGTGATATTCTAATTATGTGGTACCCTAGTGAGACACCATAATGGGTTGCTCGGAGATCAAGTCGGGTCGCCCGGTTGGAGCGGCCCATATAGATCATATCTATATTAGTGGGTCGAGCGTTGGATCGGCCCCGGGTTGGAGCGACCTGATCTCACTCGGTAACCTCCGTTGGAATCTCATCCATCCTTTGGTCCGCATTAGCGTGAAGTGATGCCATCACAACGGGAACAACTCTTAGGACCGGCTATCGGGATTTCACGAACAACTATCGGGATTTGCTAACACCCTACTATGACACTCTAATATGAGACCATGATGTGGGACCTTAATATGACGTCATATTAACAAGAAACCCTAATGTGATATTGTAATGTGAAACATTAATGTGACCTAGCAAGACACCCTAATGCAATACATTAACTCCTAACATAGCTAACATGGATATTGAAAAAATTACATACTTAGATATTAATATTTGAAACAAACAATTATCATATTTAATTATATAATTACAAAGTATTACGTGTTTTAACTACATAAGCATCGACCTAATACAATAAAAATATGTAAATACAATTAAAGCTTAAGCTTATATGTGGAGAGTCCGAGAACCTTCCTCGGAAAAGACATGACTCGTGCAAACATTTTGTCATACATGTTGTGGTCTTGGGTGGAGAGGAGAGCATTTACATATCAAAATCAATTGGGGGGCGAGGGCCCACATCATCTTACAATGCCAAAACAGCCCCTTGGATAACAATCATCGATGCCTCGACCATGGATAGGGCATTTTTACTCCAAAGTCATTCATAAATTATAAAATATACACTGGATCCTCTCTTAATAAAAGAAGTTCCACCACTAAAAATATGCTCTTACTTGTCTCTCACAAAATGGTGTTGAACTAAAAAAGGAATTAATAGAAAAATGCAATAGAGAGATTCATAGCTATGAAAACATTCATGTGCTAAAAGTTTGCACATTATTTCTTTCAATGTTTCTATTATCTTATCCTATTAATCTCAAACAATAATCATTATCAGCAACAAATGTACAATGCAATGTTAGAGAAAATACAATGCCATGGATTTATTTTTTTAACATTTCCATTATATTTCCCTATTAATCTTAGACAATAATTATTATCAACAATAAATTTACATTTTTTCCCTAGGAGCCACTACAATGCAATGTCATAGATTTTGGTGTTGGTTATAACATGTAAATAATATGTTAACACAAACAAAGCCTAGGCTGCAGCTTATTATTAAAATTATGTAATTAAAAGTTGAATACGGACTTAAAAAATAAATGATTCCACATCACATATTCACTTTCTTTCTTTTTTTTTTTAGGTTCTAACATGTTAACCATTTTAGGTTTTAGCAAATGGAGGCTGCCTTCCACTCTTTTAGCCTTACACCACTATCACAATATTTAGAATTGCATACTATTTAGATTTGAATTAGTTTTAGAATGGAATGGATAGTGTCGGGTGTAGTTTTCTATACATAACTAATTTTTATATTTTGCCCAAAAAAATGTTTATGAATTAGATACTATTAAGTTAAGGGAGAATGGACATTTTTAATTATTTTTAAATAATATTGAGACATACATTACACTTATTACATTACAAAACATTTTCCAACAACCACGTTATCTTATACTATTTTTTTATTTTTATTTTTTAAGTTTATGTATTTTCAAATAATATTTGAAATGTAATTACTATATATATTTCTAAAATTATAATAATGTTGGAAATAAATTTCAAATGTGGAAAGACACTTTTGGAGGCAAAGATGTAACTATTATCTTATATTTATTGTTTATTACATCTACGTAGAAAGTTATATAAATAATTATATAATTTTTGTAAATAATTTGTAGGTATGGCTTGACTAATATTAAATTTTGAAAATAAAGAGCAAAGAAGAATATATCAAAGAGAGTTTCAAAGACAATATCATAGTATAAAACAATAAGAAATGATAGATGCACAACGAGAGAAACAAAGGAAATGTTGAAATGATAATGATAAAGAAATATTTGCATAACATAAGACAAATGAAGAATTATCTCGAAGAAAGGTGGCAACATGCTACTAAGATGATAACAATTCATGCACAATCATCTCAAGATTACTCATATGTATTAAGAGCATGGTTACAAAAAAAAAAATTGTTCACATCGGTTGTCTAAAGAAGAAAGACTACACATACAAGAACCTAACCGTGAAACATCTCAAAGGTATTATCATAGATTGGTTGGTAATGTTGAAGCTAATTATGGGGGAGGAAATTCAATATTGGTAAACCACATGCTTAAAACACCAAAAAATGTAGCCCAAGATGTAATGGATGTTAATGTTAGAAATAAGATAGAAAATAATGGTGAGAAAGAGGAAACAAAATTATACCCAAGAAGAAGAAGAAGAATGCAAAATAATGATTTACAAGAGTCAACATCACAACCTAGAAGAAGACAAATGCAAGATTCACATATTGAGAGAGAACGAAATATATGTGATCCCAATGGATTACATGGGATAGATTTGAATACCATCTAAAAGATTTTCTAACATGGTATTGATAGCCTTGCTTCACCAAGCCTGTGTTATATTTGTCAAGAATGTTACCTTGGAATAAATGTTTCTTGAACACCGAAGGACTGCGTGTAATAGATTTGAAAAGAGAAAGGTCATCACCGATTTACTGAGTGTTAAACAATATGGATCTGGGCCACAAATGTTAGAACTTGCAAACTTAACTCAAGTTGAGGAAATGTTGATAGCTTGTGTCAACCCAATCCTACAAGTGACACATGCAACTGGAGGTCAATATAAATATAAAGGACATACAATAAGTTTTCCTCAAGAAGTAAAATAAATTGCTAATGTTTTGCCACGTAGATTATAATATTTTCCAATTATTATTATTCGAGGAGAGATAAACATGGAACAAATTTAAAATTTATAGTTGATAGAGAACAAGTATATAATACACTAAAATATAAAATAGAACATGGTAAGTTCTATTTTGATTGTTGAAAATGCTCTTAATGAACTTCCACCTTATTACGATGAAAAATGCATTCAATTATTTAAAATTTGTGCATATGGAGTGTTATTTCTATGTGAATGAAATTATATTTATTAGTCCATTTGTGGAGATAGATAAAGGAAATATCATTGGTCACACAAAATCAATGGCCTCAAACCACCCAATGCACCAAGGAATATGGAATTAATCTATGCATGTGTAAATTACCCTCATGCAGATCATGGAGCGAGTGATTGATTAGCCAAGGATAGGATCATATCCTATTAATGAGTATGTGACACTAGGATTACTTGATATGGCATTCCCTACTTTGTTTCCCAATGGAAAATGTGATTGGATAGAACCATGGTTAAAATGAGTACATATCCATGAATTTGTAAAACATTTATTTTGATATAGGGATCACTGGTTTGGTCGACATCCTCCATTCAAATATTACATGATGAACACATGTTCATGTGGCATCGTCCTCAAAATTAATTTGTATTATTTGTGAAGAAAAGCCTCCAAGATATGTCAATCACCATCAATGAGTTATGTGAGCATATGGAAAATGTGCCCCATTCACATCTAGATGATCATTTGATGTGGTTTGGAACATCCATGAGGGGTACAAGATCCTATTGGGAAAAAAATTCATGGTGAATGGATTGAAATGTTGCATCAAGTTGGATCACCCACCATTTTTTCAATTTGAGTGCAAGTGATATGTATTGGTCTGGTCAACATGCATTAATGCCTAGAACACTACCATATAATCCACAAGAAGTCAAAATTTAGTGAAGGTAAAATATTATTGAATATCATCATATAATGGCACACTATATGCACATGTGACATACACTTTTCGAAAGGATATATCATAACAAAGAATGAAAGTTAAATATTATTGATCTAGATATGAATGGAAACATAAAGTTTCACCACATATGCATGGATTCATGTCGTTATAAGGGGCACCGAATATGGACAACCTTTATTACATTGAATATTGTCAATGTAAAAGTGCCTTGCATGGACTTTGAATGAAGTTCCTTTCCTTTGACCACCTGTTGAACCGGCACATTGAGATTTGAAACCCTTTTTTCGTGAGACATAGACACCTTCTAGGGTGTTGAATACGTGTTCAAAAACATTATTATGAGATCTATATGTATTGAGATGGGAACATTATGATCTTATTTTATCAGAAGGTAGGAATTAGGATATGTATATCACTACCTTGCTCCTCTCAACCTCAAAATTCACCTTCATGACAAAGATGTCTCATTTTTAATGCAATCAAGCTCAAGATACTCAAACATGTTCTTGTTTTTTTGTTACTTATTGAAAAAGGCCTTCTGCTCCATATAGAAGGATTTATCCCTAAATGAAATTCTTAGCCTCTGACCACCCATTGAGATGGAATATGGTGATTTCAAATGCTTCCTCCTATGAGATGCAGGCACATTCCAAGGTACTAAATGAGTGTTCAAATACACTACTAAGTGAAACTCGCACCAAGTGAACCTGTGATGATTTCTTGATGGCCTTGCATACTTCGGTATCCTTTCTCCTCTTGACTCTCTTGATCTTCACAATTTACCTTCGTGACAACTACCCAAATGATTCAATCATGGTGATCCCATTATATGACGATCAAGCATGAGTCAATCATCTAGTTTCTTGCGACTGATGTTTTGGGAGCTTATGAGGGAATTCTCTCTTGTTTGAACCATGAAACAACTTTGCATCCTTGAAATTGTGGAAAAAAACAATGATATAGGTGGAATGTAAGTTTTTACAAGTGATTTGATCCTAATTACAAGACTTTCATGCTATTTTTAGTAAGTTTTCCCAATTTTCACTTTCTAATGGTTTTTAGTTGTTTGGAGTAAAAAGGATGTTGAGAGTTTACTATTTTTGGAAAATTACTATATTTTTACACATGAATCCATGCACACTTACTATTTTTAGAAAAATTCCTTATGGGTGTTGGATTGAAATGAAATTGGTTTCAAAAGTTTAGGTTTTGCTTCAGGACCTTCTGCTCTAGGTTTTGAGGTTTTTATCTCACCAGAACTCTGAAGATATGAAAAGGAAACTTCCTGGGATAAAAATTAAAAATTTCAATTGTAAATTACACAGATCATCAATTTAAATTTTCTTCTAGCCATCTTAAAAGCATTTTGGGGAGGAGTGCACTAGAAAATTTTGGTGGAAATCGGGTTCACCATTTTGGAGATATAAGCAGTTTTCAGTTTTCAAGTTTAATGTTCGAGACAAATCAAAATCATACCTATGAAAAAATTGAGGTTTTGGGAGGGAATATCACAACATTGTGAAATTTTAAAGTTACCAAGTGTTGAGAGGACGAGTTAGTCATTTCACTTGCAAGAATTTAACTTGTCGTTTAACCCGACAACTTAACCATGGTTAGGGGATGATTGACACGGAGTTACACCAAAGTGTAAGAGGGAAAGGGGGGAAATGGGACACAAGGGACACACGAGTGTTTTTTTCACTAGATATGGACAATTTTCACCTTGTGTTTTCCTGTGAATGAGATTCAGGGAGCTGAAAATGGTCACCGGGAGCTAAAAATGGATTTTCTATGTGACCAGAATTGAATGGGAGGTGCAATTTTGTGTCCCCCTTATCCTATTTGTACTTGGTAAAATTAAAAATAACACCAACATCTTTATAATGCTCCATGGGGGGTCTTATCGTGAGATGGGGGCTTGAAGTTAAGTGATTTGTAAATTTGGAGTTTTCATAGGTGAAAAGGATACGATGAGAAAGTTATGAGAATTTTGTTCGCATGGGGAGCACACACTTTTGTGTCCCCCTTGCACCTTGGGAAAAATCCAAGGGGATGAATTTTACTCAATAATGTGCAATGGGATCCATGTATCATAAAAAGTGGGCCTTGTAACTCAACTCACTCATACACCATGTTTAACACCTCAAGTCATGTTTTTAAGTGACGAAACATCAAAATGAATGGGGAGATAACTTTGGTCTCCTCCTTGTCACCTTTTCACCCGGGGACAAGCGAAGGGGACAAGGAACTCTCAAAATTCAGCTTATGTTGTTTTAGGATGTTGATGTTGCCCGTCAGTGCAAGTTAAGACACCGTGAGTGTTTTTTTTTCTACTGGTCGTGAACATGGAATAGTGTTTTAGAGTCAAAAATTATATGATTTTGAATCCAAATAACCTATTGAGATTATCCCAACCATTATCAAGAGCCAATTATTCTTTTATTTTAAATTTTTTAACCATTCACATTTTCATCACGAAGGAAAAGTGGCGGTGGTGAACCGAGCTATCACAAAAATATTGAAGACTAAGGGGAAAATGTATGTTTCCATCATGTATAGGATTCTAATACATTTCAATTTATTACTTGTTTGTTTCAAAATCCTCCTAGATCTCTCATAATCATCTAGACAAGTCAGCTTTCACATTTGAAGTATAGCATTTCCTACACCTAAAATGACATGATCTTACTTGTTTGATTCCTGACATCAATTTATTCCAAAAAAAAATCCTAAAATACCTTGCATAACTTTATTTATCTTCTATAAAATCCTAGATGAATTGAATATTCCCTGTCATCTTCTGGAGGGTGTTTACCGGCTGCAAATTGGCCAAAAATGGTCCTTTCTAAGCCTCCGAGGATAGTTATTCTTCCTTAAATCTAAGTGACTTTCTCTATCACCTCAGGTATACATCTATACACGTGAAATAAACTTGAAAATATTGTTAAAATATTCCTTTGAGATAGAATGATGATGAAAATTTGGGCATGCTAACTAGAGGAAGGGTTCACAGTGATCGGGAGAGGAAATTTTCAAGTGGGGGCTTAGTTGTCATGACCAAAATTTTCAATTTTTCATGATAAAATTTTTGCATGAGAATGATATTTATGAGTTTATTTTTCAAACACATGGTCATTTTGATGATAATTTCTCTTCTCATGATTCTTCATCTTCTTTCATGCCTCCTTTACTTCATATTGAGGATCCCTTCTTTGAGGAGGTCACCAAGGAGGTTATAAATGTTGAATTAGATTAGGATATTGTTCCCACTGATATTTTCATTATGGTTAAGTGGGATTGTATTATAGTTTATGAGGCATCCCCTTTCATGCATGATCTTCCACCCACTATGAATCATCATGCACATTATATAGGTTCTAGAATTTTGTGTTAGGTAGTTTCTGGGGATCCATAGTATTTTCACATGCTCATGGGATATAGGAGTGGGATGATGTGATGATAGATGAGTATTATTCTTTGATGAAGAATAATACTTGGGATTTGGTCTCTCTTCCTAAGGGAAAAAATATGGTTAGGTGTAAGTGGATATACCAAACCAAATATGTAGTTGATGGGTCCATTGACAAGTATAAGGCTCGTCTTATTGCAAATGGTTTCTCACAAGTCAAAGTTATTGATTACTCTGAGACTTTTATACTCTTTGCTAAGATGGATTCTATACACCTTATACTTTCTATTGCTGCATGACAGAGGTGGCCAAGATATACTAGATGGACATGAAGAGTGCCTTCTTACATGGATATTTATAGGAGGAAATCTACATGGAGAAACCTGATGAGTTTTTTCTCAACTCTTCTCTTGTTTGAAGGCTCGAAGGTCTCTCTACAATCTCAAAGAGGCCCCTTGAGATTAGTATGAGAAGATGGATTCTTTTCTTCTACCTACTAGATTTTTTTCACATTACTT
Organism: Taxus wallichiana var. yunnanensis; assembly: GCA_018340775.1. Taxonomy (NCBI): domain Eukaryota; kingdom Viridiplantae; phylum Streptophyta; class Pinopsida; order Cupressales; family Taxaceae; genus Taxus; species Taxus wallichiana. The sequence goes on along the minus strand of CM031236.1, from coordinate 525,246,365 downwards.
AGATCCTATAGTATATCACCAACATGTTGGTGAGGATATTATTATACATGTCTTATATGTTGATGATATGCTACTTACTAGAAAATATTCTTTCCACATTTAGACTATTCGGTGGGATATTTCCACATAGTTTGATATGACATATCTCAAGTTACTGAATTTTCCCTTCATTTATATATTTCTCGGGAAAAATTTAGGGGTTCATTTGAGTCATCAAAAGTAAACCCATGATCTTCTTCAACATTTTGATATGGTTGATTGTAATCCAATTCCATAGCCATTCTAATCTAGGGTTACTCTTATTTCACCTACACCACTTGTATTTGTGATCCTACCTTGTAGAGGAATTTGGTTGGAAGTCTAATGGACTTGACCCATACTCGCCCTAATATTTCCTTTTCGGTAAGGATTATATCTCGGTCTAAACATTATCCCCACAATAGTCACGGGTGGGTTCTTACAAGGATTTTGTGATATCTACTGGGGACTTCCCACTTTGGACTACACTACACTAGAGGTTCAACTCGGTTGGTTGGATATACCGATTGATTGGGCATTTTGTATTGATGACATGTGTTCCACTTATAGCTACCTTTTGTCTTAGTTATTCTCCGGTTGTTTGGGCGTGTAAGAAGTAACATGTTATTTGATCTTACTATTTAGAGGACAAGTACAATGAAGCGGTTATAGTGAGTCAACAGATTCTTTGGCACCAAAATTATTGATATAATTTGGAAACCCACAGATTCACCGACTATAATTTGGTTTGATAACCAAAATGTAATTCACATTTCTCAAAAATATATTAAGAACCATCGTACCAAACATATTAAGATTCACATGCACTTCATTCATCAACACATTCAGGATGGATTTCTTTTCTTGGAGTACATTTTGACTCAACATCAGGTTACCGACATCTTTACGAATCCTTTTATATCACCTCACTACCTTTAGTTATGTGGCATGCTTGGGGCTTCTAAATTTATCCTTGGGGATGTTCGTGAGGATATCTTCCTTCTTATTTCACTTTCCTTCTAGAAATATTTTATTTCCTACTTTTGGTTTAATATTTCTTCATGGATTTTCGTGAAGACATCTTCCTCCTTCTTTCTCTTTCCTTCTAGTAGGATTTTCTTTCCTACTTTTGGTTTGAGATTTCTTCATGGATATATTGTACATGAGTACCGATCCACCTTGTTTTCGGGACTCGTACTATGGATATGCCACTTTTTGGGGGCCCTAGCTTTACTTAGAGGGGGTGTTAGAATAGTTCGTTTACCTTAGCTCATGTTCAACTAAGTACTTTATTTACCTTTTATTTTAGTTATCATCACCCACTTATGTGTGGATATATATATATTTATCTTATTTAGATATTATGAGGATATTTTCTAGTTGTTAGGTATAGTCCTTGATCTATGCTCTTGACTAGTTCTTTCCTTGATCTATGTTCTAGAGTAGTTCTTTCCTTGATCTATAGTCTTAACTAGTTCTTTCCTTGATTTATGGTTTGATATATGGCCTTGACTAGCTATTAGATTAATCTTCCTTGCATATATAAGCAAGACACCTTTTCATTGTATGATATAGATAAGATATCATACATGATATTTCTGCTCTTTGTTTACAAATATTTTTATAAGGTTATTATTTTGAATTTCTTTCAAGTTGTTGAATGTGGTGTTCAATTATCATATGAGATCTTTATGTCTTGGAACAATTTGGGTATTGTTCCTTTTAAATGAAGTGATATTTGTTACATGGAGATTTTTAATACAATCATATATATCTAGAAACAAGTATGTGGATTAAAGTGTTTTGGGAAGAAAAATATAAAAATGGATTTAAATTTACTTTTTCATTTCTATTAGGTTTTTGTAACCTAAAGTTATGGTAAATAAAATTAACATACATTATGAGTGTGCGGTGATAAAAATATTAGTAATCAACCAGATTTTACTTATTATTTTGTGTTTAAATACTATTTTCTACAAGCCATATTTATGTACGTGTGTAATGAACTAGATAATAACAATTGGTTTAGCTCATTGTTCAATAAAATGTAAAAAAATTCCATGATCTTTAATATATAGTCTTTATTTTTCACATCTATGTGCAGTCTTCACTTCATGCAAATGTAATACAAGAGTAACTATATGATGGATATAATGATATACCTTGTTTTCTAATTCATAATCAAAATAATGAATCCCACTTTGGAGGATTTTCATTTGTGTCAAATATGTTCCTTGACCTGCAACTAATCCGGTACAAAAAAAAATTCAACAATAGTGTGGGCATAAATCAATCAACCCCTTCATATTCAAATCTCTACTTCTTTAGAGAATGTTTCATGCAATAAATGACACCATCATGTTCCCCCTTCCCATGAACACTTTTAAAAAATATCCAAAGATGAATTGAAAATATGAATGCACGCACATGTCTAGGGGTAACTTTCTATTCTATTATATGTTTCTCTTAACTTTATATACACCTAAAAACATATATCTTTGTTACATATTCAATCACATTAAATTACACATGATAATGTAATATATATATATATATATATATATATATATATATATAATGAAATCAAACTTCAATAAATGTACTAAGTTTTACCTAACGGTGAAATTCAAAATCGACACAATAGTGGAAATAATAGGCTTTAAGGACTTTATTTGCCCTCATATAGAAGGCTTAAAAATATCAAACATTCATTTCCCAATTTTAACATGTGGATTTTCTTCTTTAAACTTGACACACATCTCATGTTATGTTACTTCAAGCTAATGATTTTGGTGTTCTTCATACTCATTACAAAAATCATGTGTTTCAAAACATCCCTTGTATTTGGAGAAGCAGGAGTCTTCTCACTCCAAAATCAAAATTACATTGGAAATACTTTTTCAATTTAGTCATAATGAAAATTCCTACACATTAGTGCCCAATTTTCTTCCATAGTAGAATAATTTGAAGTCGTTCTTCTCTTCGCATATATATTGATAGTATTTCTAGAATCACCTAAGGTATGAGCAATAGAATTAATATATCAATTATTTGATGTATCTTCACTTATAAATGAAGTTAATATTATTTTGTGAGAAACACTTTTATTAGTAGACCTAGCTTTTGCACCGATAAAATGGTGTCCTTTGGATACGTTTCCAACAAACTCATGTTCCGTTTTTTTTTTACTTTTTCGTTTTAAATTGACACTCAATTTTTGTAAAGTTTATTTTATATAAGCACGATTCAAGAATGAAACCAAAAATGAGCTTCATAAACTATATTGAAATTAATAAATTCGCTATAAGTTCTATCAATATTTTGACTCATTTTCTTTCTTGAAATTGGTTCATATTGGGAACATTGTTTTAATTTATTGAAATCCATCTTCGCCAAGTGTTTCAAATTTTTCTTAAGAATTAGTTTCACAATTTTTTATGAGATATGCATATGATTTAGGGGAAGGTGGGATTACATTTCTATATTTCTTGTGTCCATAAAACCAAAAATTGTAAGAAATTTTTCAAACACCCTAAGAAATGTATATGAATCCTTTCAATATATTGTTGGGGTTAGCACACCGGTTGTAGACAGATAATATATCATATCAAAGAATACATGAAAATAAAAACAGATATTCTACCATAATAAATATACAAAATAAGATATATAAATCAACACCGATTTAACATGGTTCACCTAGTGTGGGCTACCTCTACCAAGAAACAAGCCAATCTCTTATCCAAAGCTTTCACAAGATATGTAATGAAAATTTATAATCTTCCACACCTCTCAAATGTATAGTACTTTCTTTCTCTCAAGCTTATGCTTCTTCTCTAAGAATTATCTCTTTCACAATTATTCTCACAATAATTATCAACTTCTTCAATTCTTCTCACTTATAAACCCTAACTTTCATGCTTATATAGGCATATACAAACTTAGGGCACTTAGCCATACAATTACAATTAACAGATCTTCTTTTATGCGACATTAGATATAATTCACGTGAGTTAATTAAAAACTCACACACAAGTAATCGACGCCGGTTAGCCCTAACCGATGTCGGTTCTTCCTGCCTTATTGACTCGGTCATAGGTGACCAATGTCGGTCCCTCCATAACCGATGTCGGTTACTATATTTTTGTAAGTTTCATATTGCATGTTAATATGAAGTAATCAAGCTCCATAACTCAACAATATCCCACTTGGAGATTAATTATTGCACTATACCTATACAACGTCATTCTTGGATCCTTCCTTAGCTTTGTTTATTCCTCTTCAAGTCTCAAACTTGAAGACCAACATAAGTGGAGTGTAGCTCCAACTTCTCTTTTGTTAATGGCTTCATTAGCATATCCACAGGGTTTTCACTTGTATGAATTTTCTCCAGCTTTAATTGCCCATCCTCCAATACTGCCGATGAAGTGATACCTCAACTGAATGTGTTTCGTTCTTGAATGAAATGTTGAGTTCTTTTCCAAATGAATTACACTCTAAATTTCATTAAACAATTTGCAATCATCTTTCTCTTTTCCCAACTCTTCCATGAACCTATTCATCCATATCATTTCCTTGCTAGCCTCTATAGGTGCAACATGCACTGCCTATGTAGTAGACAAAGCCACAACCTTCTACAATCTTGAAATCTAACTAACTGTCATCCCACCTACTATGAAAATATATCCGGTAGTTCTCCTCCTACCGTCCAAATATCTAGCCATATCCAAATCAACATAGCCACATACAATCCATAGCATAACTGCATGGTAGATGTCCCTCTCAAATACCGAGTATCTCATTGATTGCTTTCCAATGCTCTTCACCTAGATTGACCATAAATCTACTCACAACTCCCACTGCATGTGCAATGTCTAGTCTGGTACAAACCATAACATACATGAGACTCCCAACTGCTGAAGAATATGGTACTTATGTCATGTATTTGACCTCCTCATGTGATGATGGACACTGATCTTTGTTCAATTTGAAGTGTTCAGCCATAGGTGTACTTATAGGTTTTGAATCTTACATATTAAACCTTTCCAACACCTTATTGATATAATCCTCCTGAGACAAATACAATTTATTTTTCTTCTTGTCTTTTTGTATTTACAAGCCAAGAATTATTTTTACAGCTCTTAAATCCTTCATAGCAAATGTGTGAGCTAGATTTCCCTTAAGCTCACCAATGTCTTGCATACTAGATCCTACAATAAGCATATCATCCACATAGAGTAACAAAATAATATAGCTCCCATTTTCAAGCTTCTTGAAATAAACACAATGGTCAGATCCACATCTCAAGTAACCATGCTCATGTATAAAACTATCAAACCCCATGTACCATTTCCTTGGAGCTTTCTTAAGCCCATATAGGCTATTTTCCAACCTGCACACTAATTTCTCCTTACCCTTGACTTCATACGCAAGCGGCTATTGCATATAAATCTCTTCATCCAAATCACAATGAAGGAAAGTCATCTTCACATCTAGTTTCTCTAAATGAAAATTATGTACTGCAACTAAACTCAATACAATACGAATTGAAGTCATCTTTACAACAGGAGAAAATATTTCACTAAAGTCAATACCTTCTTTCTATGAAAATCCCTTTACTACAAGCCTTGCCTTGTAACTTTTTTGTCCAACCTCTTCTTCCTTGATCCTCTAAACCCACTTCTTCGAAATGTCCTCTTACTTGCTTTGGAAACTTAACCAAATCCCAAGTTTGGTTCTGTTCCAAGGATTTCATCTCATCATCCATGTCATGCTCTCTTTGGACGTGGGTCTTATCTTGCATTGCTTCTTCAAAATATATGGTTCACCATTATCATTCAATAACAAATAAAATAAAGGTGTAGATATTTCTCGAGTTTTACTTACTCTTTGAGACCTTCTCACATAAGTTTGGGGTACTAGGAGGCTCATTCGGACCTCTTGCACATTCATATCCAAATCGACAATGATCAATGTTGGTCACTTGTAACCGATGTTGGTTTTGCTAACCAATTCTAGTTTGGCTCTTATGTAGCCGATACCATTTCTATTGACCGATGTCGGTCAGGGGTCAACTGACACTAGTTACTATGTAACCCTATTGGTATTACTTTTAAATCCGAGAGTTCATTTTCATTCATAAACTTCTCAATTGGTTCATCCTTGGGTACTAAAATTTGATCCATGTACATTCTCTTTTCATTCCATTCAATATCACGAATCCTAATAATTTTAGAATTCTCTAAATCCCAAAAACGGAATCCGAAATCACCATATCCATAACCAATGAAATTACATCTCTTGGATTTTGCATCCAACTTTTTCCTATTTTCCTTATCAATATGCACAAAATATTCTAAACCAAAAACTTTAAGAAAATAAATATCTACATATTTTCTTGTCCAAGCTTCCTTTGGTATTCCTCCATCTAGTGAACTTGAAGGCCCATGGTTAATCAAATAAATTGTTGTATCAACTACTTCGCCTAAAACTATAAGGGAAATCCGAATGTATCCTCATACTTCTAGCACATTTCAAGATTGTCATGTTCATTCTTTATGTAACAACACTCTCCGTGGTGTTCTTGGAACAAATCCTTTATCTACCTATTCCATTCACTAAACAATAATCATTGAAATTCTTGCTATAGTATTCACCACCATTTTCAAATCTAAGGCACTTTAACTTTGAATTTGATTCATTCTCAACAAGGGCTTTCCATCTTTTAAAAGTCTTAAAAACATCATATTTATGTTTAATACAATAAACTCGTACCTTTCTTGTAGCATCATTGATGAAAGTAACATAATATTGGGATCCTCCATGAGAAGCTACTTGAGCTAGTCCCCACACATCGACGAGTGTACAAGCTCCAATTTCTTATCCTTCTTAGTTTCCCCAACTTTTAGAAATCTCACTCTCTTTTGCTTTCCAAAGACACAATGCTCACGTAAATTAAGATCTAAATCTTTCAAATCGATAACCTACCCTTATCCTTTAAGATCTACATTCATTTTTTACTCATATGGCCTAACCGATTATGCCACATGCATGCATCTGAATCTTAAGTAGATAATGCAGAAAAGGAATCAGTAATATAGGTAGATAAATATAGTGTTCCTACCTTCTTACCTCTTGCCACAACAAAATTACCCTTGGTGAATTTCCAAGAGTCTGTTGTGAATGTAACCATGCAACTAGCTTCACCTAGTTTCCCTGCAGAAATAAGATTCCTCTTGAGGCTTGGCACATGCCTCACATCTTTTAATACCCATGTATTTTCATTCTACAATTTTAGATGAACTTCCCTTTTACCAGTAATACTGCAAGGTTCATCATCACCCAAATAAACATGCCCAAAATTTCCCTAGACATAATTTATGAAATAACCCATATTAGGGGTTACATGGAAATAAGATCCTGAATCTAAAACCCATGATACTATTCTATTATCCAAAGAAAGAATAAGATCATCTTGCATTACCTCCGCTTTATAAAATTTTCTTCGTATTTGCCTCTTAACCTTAAATCTGGGTGTTGGTTCTCTTTATCCTTTGACCAACAATATTTCTTTGCATGTCCTTTCTTTCCACATTTCCAATAGCTAATTCTCTTGCCTCTAGATTTAGATCTGTTATCCCTTGAATTTGATTTCCCATTACTCTTACTCTTGGAACTCTCCTTCTACCTACCCATTCTTTCTACATTCAAAGCATTACCGGATGATGATTCCTTTATACTTTTCCGAGAATTTCTACATTCAAGATTATACTAACCACATCATCAAACTTCAAAATATTATTATCAGATGTTGTATTACTAATATCCATTACCAAGTTATCTCAACTATCGGAAAATAACATAAGAATAAAATTACTTTCACTTCATCATCAAACTGAATATCAACTAATTTTAACTGATTTACAATAGATCGGAAATCATTCAAATGACTAGATGCAGATCCACTTCATACATCTTAGAACTAAATAGTTTCTTCATCAAATAAACTTTATTTGAAGCACTAGGTTTTTCATATAAATTGGCAAGAGATTTCATTAACTCTATTCAGATATTTCACTTCGTAATATTGGAAGCCATGGATACTACCAGGCTCAATCTTATAGATCCTAAATCCTTTTGTCAAGAATCGCCATTCTTCATCGGTGATCTTCATAGGTCTAGACTTTTCATTCAACGGTAAGTACAAATCTCTTTGATATGACTAATCCTCAATATGCATCTTCCATAATTGATAATTTGGCCATCAAACTTATCTACCTTGTATTTGTTTTCTTCTTTAATTGTTGTAGCTCCCACTCAATCGTAAAACTCTTTGTGAGTAAATTTGTCAACACACAAAACCCTCAAACAAAGCTCTGATACCAGTTGTTGGGGTTAGCACACCGGTTGTATAGATAATATATTAGATCTAAGCATACATGCAAATAAAATTAGACATTCTACCAGAAGAAATATAAAAACAAGAGATATAAATCAACACCAAATTTAACGTGGTTCACCAAGTGTGGGCTACCTCCACCAAGAAACAAATCAATCTATTATCCAAAGCTTTCACAAGTTATACAATGAAGATTTACAATCTTCCACACCTCTCAGATGTACAGTACTTTCTTTCTCTCAATCTTATGCTTCTTCTCCAAGAATTCTCTCTTTCACAATTATTCTCACAATAATTATCAACTTCTTTTATTCTTCTTACTTCTAAACCCTAGCTTTCATGCTTATATAGACATATACAAACTTAGGGAACTTAGCCATGCAATTACAATTAACAAATTTACTTTTATGCTAAAATTAGATATGATTCCCATGAGTTAATTAAAACACTCACACATAGGTAACCAACGCCGGTTAGCCCTAACCGATGTTTGTTCCTCCTTGCACGACCAATGTCGGTCACGGTGTGGACCGATGTTGGTTATCGTATTTTCTTACAAGTTTCCTATTGCATGCTAATCCAAGTAGTTGAGCTCCATAACTCAACATATATTTTAAAACAATCTAATAAAGGGTAAAGTGCATATCAATTATTATGTGATTTAATTTAATTTGAATTAAATATAATTTCAAAGAAATTATTGAAATAAATCTTGTACAAATGTTGAAATACAAGAATGACGCAAGCAAACTAAGAGGTAAAGTATAAAACCCTAAGCAATAAGATGAGTTTCTAAGACTTAGCTGATATACACACAATATTGAAATGATCTAAGCATGGAGAAGTTTTGAATAGGATGTAATAAGTGTCGTATGTGACCTCTCAAATTATGGAGCACACAAACAAGGTTGGAAGGGGAGCTCGCATGACAGAGACGGGCGCACGGGTGCTTATGACCAAATCGGGTGCCCATGACTACATAAAATATCTGGGATCTAGTTTTCATTGTGTCGCAAGGATTTTGCAGTTACTTTCTCTTGATCACCTGATGTTTGCACTATGGTCGTTAATGATACTTATAACCCATAAACAGATTTCACCTACACAAGCACACAAATTCCATCAAACCGAAAAATAAAAATGTAGAATGGGGAGTCGACCGATATCGACGATCACCCGATAGTCAACTTACAACCAAGAGCTTTGCTACATCTCATAATCCATGTAGTTCTTATGTGTGTGTATAGAAATGATGCCTTAGGATGCCCTTGTGTAAGTTACACTTAATAGAGGGTTGTAGTTAGAATGTAGCAATGTAGTAAAATGTTTGGATCGAATAGATTGAATTTCCCCTTCCTATGTTGTGTATGTAGAGTTGCATCCATTTTCCTTCAAAGTGGATGTTAAATGGATGCCTTTAGAGTAATTTAGTTCCTTCGAATTTAAGCTTATGAGATGATAATAAAGCTTAATGCTTGGTCCCTCATTTTGATCACATAACTATGTATTTATATGATTATCTTGTTTGAATTTTGTAATTGACAACTAGAAGGTCGACCCATAAGTGAAAAATACACCAGAGGATAAAAGAGACCCAAAAAGAGTGAGTAAGGTGAGAAAGGGTCGGGAGTACCTAGGAGGGACATGAGTTCCTATTGGGTTTCAGATTTGCACTTGGAATGAAACCACGATCGGGGAAAACAAGTCCCTCCTCTTTAATGAGAGAGGTTCCCTTATTGAAAGCGGGGAAAAACCTATGTACAAATGCACGATCTTTCATTCAATGGTGGTTTCCCAATATTCTATAATGTGTTTTAGGCCTAGAAAGTTATCAATACATGAGGATAGAAGGGAGGCAGAAGAAGAAAATACTTAGGGGAAAAGAGATGGCAGAGAAAACCCTTATATGTATTGTGCAAATAAGATACAGAATGGAACCATCCATGTTTATAACAAACACAATTCACAGACTCAAAGTTCTGGAGATTGTACAAACTAGAACACAAAGTTTCCAAGCACGCAAGGATTAGATGATTCACAGATCAGAACCAGAAGGAAAGAGAAAGCAAAAGAAAAAGGGAAAAACCTTTGTATTGATTTCTTCCAATTTGAAATTACAGTTCCAGAATAATCAAAATTCCAACCCTTTATAATGGCTTCGAAAGCCCGTGATATAGCTCGCAAGATACGGTTACAACTTCCTCGAGCAAGAAAGAAACAGTTACAACTTATTCCAATCATCCACACCCTTTTGAATTCTTGATTTGAAAAGAAACATTAATGGCGAAAAAATAGTTTTTTAAATATATGGTCGTTACATTATTTTACCAGTTAAAACATGGGTCGTTCGATTTGCTTTTACAACTTCAAATTTGGGCCACCCACGTGGGAGAAATTAATTGGAGTGGGCCTGCGGACACCTTCTGCATTTTCACCTTTGAAGCTGCGCTAGGATGACACGTGGAGAGCTCCGCCGGTTCCTTCATACTTTACCGATTCAGTCTATTTCCTACTTGACCTATGTTGACCCCTAGACACGTGGAGGGCTGGCGCTCATTTGATTTTCCATTTTGGAAGCACCCTTTAAAATTACGTCGAGTTGACACATGTCTCCTTTCGCCGGTCTTTGGACTTTTCAACGGCCAACTCCATCTTCATACTGACTTTAACCACATAGCGAGTTGGGCTACTTGGAGACTGACCCTTTTATTTCACTTCCGAAATAGCGTCGTTAAGGAGCGTGGCGGCTTCTACCAACCCGCCCATACTTAGTCAAATTTTAACAATCGGCTATCCCTTTTTGGACCTAGGACATGTGGAGGACTAGCACAAGTTTGAGAACTGCCCCATCTTTGACTCTTGAAGCTACGCCGATGAGGCACGTGGCGTTGTCCGCTGAGCCTTCCATACTTAGCCGATTTTAGCTTATTATGTCTTCATTTTGTACCTAGGACACACGGAAAGCCTGCGCTTATTTGAGGACTATCCCTTGTACCTTGCCCCTAGAGTTGTGTCGTTTGAACATGTGGAGGCTTCCACTAAACCTTGAAATATGACCAAACCGCATCCAATCAAAAATATCCACGTATTACCCATGGACTCTGGGGCAAAAATTAACGGAGAAAAATGCATGTCATTCCCGACTGTGGGAAGAAAATAAAAAGGAAGGAAAGGAACTTCACCATATGCCCAACTTTCAAATTATTCTCCATGAATAGGAAAACTGCAAACAATGCCAGGCTTGACGCAATTCAATACTCCAAGGTACATACTCAAAAAATTTGAAACTTGACTTCAAAACAGGGGAATTTTGGGGTCGACAATAGTTCCTGTGTGGTGGCGATGTTCGGCAAGGTGCTTTGGTATCCAAAGCCATGAAAGATAAACAAGTAAAGTTTTGACTGGGCTATAGAGTATTTAAGACCAAATAGAAAGTAAAAAGAAAAATAAAAGAGGTCAAAGATAATTATCAACCACTAGTTATTTTTCTTAGGATTCATATAAATGCTAGTATGCTTTTAAAACCTATAAATGTACCCAAGTGTATGATTTTATGTCTACATTTTTCCCCACTTTATGTTGTTGAGTGAATACTCGATAACATAAATTAGATAAGATATGCATACCTTATGATCCTATAGAGAGAGTGGCGAATAACATGTCGAGTGGATAAGTGAAGCGTGGAATGATTGGAAAGTAAAGCATGGAAATTAGGAAAGGAAAGTGACCCTAGGGGTGAAGTGTATGTGTTTCTTGTACTTGGTGTTGTGCTTGTATTTTTTTGTAGGCTACTTCTTGTTGTGTATTAAGGACATACCTACAAAAGAAGAGAAAAAGAGTAGTCAAAGTCTTGTATATGATAAATCTGAGCAAAGTATGCAAAAGTATATAAAATTAATAGTAAAGGAAAGTGTTCACCTAATGTAAAAGAGTGTAAAGGATAGAAAAGTGTCTTGAAATCTTTGTGAAGAACAATTTTTGGGCTATCTCATGCCAATAGAATTTTTTTGGGAGATCTCACGCCAAGTGTGATTTTTTTGGGTGATCTCATACCAATGACGAGTTTTTGGGTGATCTCATGCCAAGTGCAAGTTTTTGGGTGATCTCACACCAAAGAGAAAGTGTTAGGGAGAGAGCTATAGTTTTGCTTCCATCCATGACTCTTCCCAATAAGCACCATTGCAGATGGTGCATCCCGATTTGTTCCTATTGTCCCGAATTACTTTTGATTGTATTAATTGTTCTGATTGAAATGGATTGTAGGAGATTACATGCATTTTGTAACTGGATGTTTTTGTTTGTAACTGTAGAATTTCTTTAAAGACTTTTGTAAATTGTGTTGATCTAAGAAGATGATTGTATGTGCCCCAGGATATTAACACCCACGGGAGGACATAGGCACCCGGACACTATTGTCTAAGTCTAAGCACTAGTGTATGTACTATGTATTTGACCTAAGTCATATTCTAGGTCATTATGTGATTATATGCCTCTTTTGATTTTGTACTATATTGATCTGCATTTTAGCTTACCCGATGTATACCCCCCTCATTTGGGGTGCATGCGACCTGGTAGGAGAATGCAGCCCAAATGAGATAATCTGATGTTGAGATGAATTGTATACCTATAGGGATAGGGGATGTGCATGGTAGAAACCAAGGCACATGCAAACAAAGTGGTTAGTAATATATGTTAGTAAAAAAGTAGAAAACATGAAATAGAAGACCATATAACAAGAAAGTGTGGAAACGAAGTGGACCAAAACAATCGGGTTTCAAACATGGTACATCACTCACAATGTCACAAGACAATCGGGATCGAAGTAGCCAAAAGCATACAATGATCAAATAAGGGAGAGGGCAAAGCTCGAAAACAATAACATGCAGTAGAAATAATATTAAGAAAAGTGTATTAGATAACCATGGTGGCATATAGTCCTGCAAAGAAAATGCTACACATGAAGCACCCGTTAGCATGTTAAAAAGATAAATAGTATGTCAAGAGCGTGTATGAATCGATGAAAAGTAATGTGCTTGTAAGAATAATAAGTAGTATATGATGAAATAATAGCACATGTAATGTGTGAGAGTAGGAAAGGTAGATGCCCCTAGGATCCTTGGTGGGATTTGAAAAAGGATATAGTGTTAAGCATCATTGCAGCATGTGAAAATTTGTAAGAGATATGTATTCACTCTAAAATACCAAGTGAACGTGCATGTGTGTATATAGAAAGATAATGACATACTGAGTATCTGACTAGCATAATAAGAAAAGTGCATCATGTAAGTAGTATAAGCAAGAAAGAGTAAGTGCAACCAAGATATGCAAATGCAATGTATGAGTGTGATGGAATGGTATGCAATGTGTGAATGTGATAGGAGAAGCATGCCCCAACGTATGTGTATGAGATGAGGTTCATTTATAAAATACCCATCAACAATCAAGAATGAACCATAGAATAAGAGTACATCATCACGAAATAGTTTGAGAATGAAGTGTAGAGAGTGAAGAGTGAATGCGGTAAGATTCATTTTAGATTTAAGCCCTCAACAGTTGAGTATGAACCGTGGAACTAGAGTGTGTCATAGGGTAATGACGATACAAGGTGTGTATCAAGATGTGTAAGAGTACTGAAAAAGATTAAGTGTGAATCATGGAGCATGATAGTAGATATTATAGACAAATGATGATGATAGGAGGAGGGAGGAAAGAGTGATGCCCCCAAGTGTGAGAGGAATAGAAGGTTATTCAACGATAGTGAAGGACAAGGGCCCTCTACCCAATATCCAAGGAGATAAAGTTATGTAATGATGTTATAAGATCGGCGGAGTATGAGAGTAATGGCATATATGTAAAGGAGACCTATGTAGTGAAGGATATCGTGAACACCTATGTGAAGGGGCTCCTTGAGTAGGGGACTTAGGTTGATGAGATGGGCTAGTGGACTGATGTGGATGACAAATTCGTGAAGTAGGTCGTGTGCGAATAGGAGAACTAGGTGTAGAGTGTGCCTTAGATTTGAGAGGCCCAAGAGGCCTAGATGTTGTAACTGGTGTAAAGATATCATCAATACTAGGCTTAGGAAATGGTGTGCATGGTGGAACGCCTTTAAGAGTGACGAATTTATTATTTTGAATGAACTTGATGCGCAAATGATTCATGGATGGAATGGTTTGGGCGGTGCGGAGCCAAGAAAACCTAAGAGCATATCACAATCTTTGATCAAAGATGCCACAATGAATTGCACAAGTATGGTAAGAGGCCCAATTGTAACTAGAATCCCAATGTAGCTAAAATAATTAGGAACTGGATATGTGATATTAGATAATGGACATTTGATAGCCATAAAAAGTGCAATGGAGCATACACTGATAGGATCCGCTAGATAGATCATGGTGTTATTGATGGTATATGAACCAATAGAAGCATTGATATGTAATGAATCAAAAGTGAATGTAGCATGATAATCATGATCTGAAAATGAAATGAATGGTGGTGATGCATCAATAGAAGTGATAATGAATTCAAGGGAGGCCAATGAAGAAGGAGGCACAACTTGATATGTATGATTAGCTAGAAGAATCAGGATTTTGCATGTCATGCTTGGGAAAAGGGTCATTAAATATTTTTATTTTTTATTATCGTTGACCAGCTTAGAAGTAGATGGCTCAGGGATCTTGAGTGAATTATTTTCAATAAGATCTTGAATGAGATGTATGAGTTTGAAGCAGCGATCAATAGAATTCCCAACACATTGGTGATAATCACATCTTGAATTTTTATCATAATTATAGCCATAGAGGTGAGAGGGGTTGAGATTGAGAAGCGGTGGTAGAGTAATAAAGTTTCTTTCGATGTGTTGATGTAGTGTAAATTGGGTTGCATAGGGTAATTTGGTGAAAGTATGCTTTGGAGGGTGTCATTGAATATTTTTCAGGTGGAGAGATTGCATTAACAATTATCTTTGCTTCAATGGGCTTAGGAGATTGTCTTGAATGTTGATTTAGCTTGAAACCTATTAGAAGGGCATGAAGGAGTATCATGATACTTTGATTTTCCAATAAAGAGGATTTTAACTTTGCACATTTTAAGTGTATGGCATAATTTATCAAAATATGGAGAAGTCTCAAAGATAACACTCTCTTGTAGTGGAGGTAAGAGATTTTGAACAAAAAGATATTGTAATTTTGAATCAACGAGGAAATTGGTCATCTTAGCTAGATTGTTCTTGTAACGTAAAACATGGTCAAATAGATGTTCATAAGATATTTGTTTTATTTGAGAAATTTTTTTATAAGAGATTTGGGTCCGATATTGATTGAAAAGTGAGCAAGGAAAGCATCAGCTATATGTGTGAAATAAGTTACCGAATGAACAGGTAGATCATAAAACCAATGCATGACGTAATATTGAAGACTTTGAGGAAATATCTTAGCTAGAAATGTATGATCATCCACATAATCAATAAATGCCAAATGAAAAGATCAGAGATGCTCTTGAGGGTCACCATGGCAATTGAAGGTGGGTAGCTTAGGGGTAACGAAGTTAGGAGGAAGAGGATAAGTATAAATGGCAGGTGCGAAAGGAGTATGCAGGAGTAATGAGGAAGCAATAGATGGAGAGGAGTGTGAAGTAGCTTATTGTAACTAGCATATTTGAACTTTAGATCCTAATATAGAGAAGTTAGATCATGGGTGTTGATACAAGAACCATGTTGTGTATTAGAAGCATTGGGATGAAGGAGGGGAGTAGTAGTAGTAGCAATGGAAGTAGGAATGTTAAGGGTTTGGGTGGAGGCCATGACAACCGAGGAAGAACTACAAGAGGAACATAAGTAGCATCTTGAGCATGTTTAATAGTAAGTAAGTCAGCCTTGAGAACATGTGGAATATGCAAAGGGTTGGTGTGTAAAGCTTGACAGAAATTAGTGAGCTTGTCTAGTTGTTCTTGATCAACATTAGTTTTCTCATTGTATGATTTCTTGCTATCGAGGTTTCAATTTTTTCCAAAGGAATATTCTATGAGTTAGCAAAGGGGTTATCAGATTCAGCCATTGGTTTAAAAACCCTACGGGTAGATGGAGGAAGCTTGGTGTGCTCAAAAGATCCAAATCGACCACTACAAGTAACGGGCATAAGAAGGAAGGGTTCAAGCGGTCAAGTTCACCAAATGATTTAATTTAATTTGAATTAAATCTAATTACAAAGTAACTATTGAAATAAATGATGTACAAATGCTGAAATATAGTAATGAAGTAAGCAAAATAAGATGAAAAGTATACAACCCTAAGCAAGAAGATGAGATAAGAAGACTTTGATATATATGTGCAATCTAGAAATGATTTGAGTGTGGAGAAGTGTTGAACGGGATGTAAGCAGCGTCGTATCTAACCTCATTAAGTTGGAGCACACAAATAAGGTTGGGCAAGGCGCTGCAGTATGACAGGGGTGCATGGGCGTTGATGACCGTATCTAGGTGCTCGTGACTACACAAAATCTATGGATCTAGTTTTTGTTATGTCACAAGGGTTTTGCAGTTTCTTTCTATTGATCACATAATGTTCGCACTATGGTCACCAATAATACATATAACCTATAAAAGAAAAGTTCACCTACACAAGCCCACAAACCGCATCAAACCTAAAAAGGAAAATGTAGAATGGGGAGTTAGACTGACCCCGATGGTCACCCCAAGAGTGAACTTACTATTGAGTGTTGCACTATATCTCAAACTCCATGTATTTCTTGTGTGTGTGTGTGTGTGTGTAGAAATTATGCCTAGGATGCCCTTGTGCAAGTTGCACTTGATAACGGGTTGTAGTTAGAATGTTCCAATGTAATAGAATGTGTGGATGGAATAGAATGAATTTCCCCTCCTAATGATGTGTATGCGAGTTGCATCCCTTGTCCCTTGCATGGATGTTAGATGGATGACTTTAGAGTACTTTAGTGTCTTTGGAATGGAAACTTAGGTGATGATCGTAATGCTTAGTGCTTTGTCCCTCGTTTTGATCACATAATTATGTATTTATATGATTCCCTTGTTTGAATTTCGTATATTAAAACCTGGAAGGCCGACCCATAAGTGAAAAATAAGCCTAAAGGATAAAAGAGAACCAAAAAAGAGTAAGGCGAGAAATGGTCTAGAGCACCTAGGAGGGATAGAAGCATTTGGGCACTATCGTCCTGGCTGGGTGCTAGTGTTGAAGCCATGAAAGATAAACAAGTAAAGTTCTGACTAGGTTGTAGGGTGTGTAAGACCAAATAGAAAGCAAAAGACAAAGAAAAGAGGCCAAAGATAGTTGTCAACCACTAGTTTTCTTTCTTAGGAATCATATAAATGCTAGTATGCTTTTAGGACCTAGAAATATACCCAAGTGTGTGATTTTGTGTCTACGGTGTGTAATATTTTTATGTGTTTCAAGGACGCTTTCCACTTCATCATGGTTTGTTATGATGTCATAACTAGAGGGGTGAAATCAAGGGAAAAATTTTAAGCTTAGAGACCCTTAATATTATTTCAAATAATGACTTGGAAATTTATATAAGTGTAGGCTATGCTCAAATAATCACATACAAGGTATTATTATAGGCATGAGTAGCAAATATTTAAGAACTTTGGTTCATGTTAGTTCTATATGGGGAGATAAATACAATAAACTTTATCCCTTAAGGTATGATCCTTTTACAAATCATGAGAAATTTTAACCAATTTTACATACCAAAGGGCAAAGCAAATGATTAAACTTTAAATATTCTTTATTTATTGTTAAAATCTTATTTAAGTTTCATGGCATTTGTGGGGTGGGTGGGGAGCGGCTGATGTGTGTGGGTGACACACACATGCACGCGCACACACGCGCACACACGCACGCACAAAATGCACCACTACCATTCGTGAACACTTTTCTATTCTAGTTTTCAAAACAACCAATTAAGATTGATTTTACATTTGTACACAACTTTAGCGAGACCATTTTACATTCCTCCTAGAATTAAATATTGTTACTATTTTGCTATATATGACATTTTATATTATTGTAGGGTTCATTATGTTATAACTAGTTAATTAATATTGAACTAGATATATTTTTACATGTTTATTAGACCATCTTGTGCACCTGTTAAGGTTATCTATATTGTTCATAATTTTCTACATTTTTTTGCCTAATGATTATTATATTATATCTAAAAGTTTCTAGCTCTTATTGTGCTTTCATTTCTTCATTATAAGTTGAAGGCTACTTGTTTTTTTAATAGATAATAAAAACCTAGTGTGTAATTATATTATATGAAAGTTTCATGTTTACTTGTCATTTTATGATAGCTAAATTATTTATGTATTTATGGCTGGACTTAGGAATGTTTTAATGCTTAATCAAGAACCATTTAGTTATTTAAAATCTTATGGTGAAATCTATATCAAGTTTTAAAAAGATGATACATTTTCAATCATGTAAAAAGTGTTGTTTTAGTTATAACAAGTATTGTACATGATGGGAGTGATGTTTCTTTTCCAAAAAAAAAATAGTTCATCCTTGAATGATAATATTAATAAATTCATTCAATATGCATATGCACATCAAGATTAAGATAGATTTTACAAGCTACTATTTATGTACATAATCCACATATATGAATGCTCAAAATATTGGGCTATTCCTTAAGAGATTATTATTTCAAGTCATCCTAGCCAACATATGTCTTTCCCATTTTCCATTAGTTTGTCGAATTTATTATAATCTAGTCAATACTTAAGTTTCTCATAGACAATATCCTTAGCACAACAATAATTGTTGTTGCAAAATACTTAATTGAATTAATATTTAAAGTACATGAAATACTCATTTCCTAGAAAATTATTATGGACAAATATATATTAAATACCCTATATTAATGGTGTTCTTAGTGATGTTTTAGGAAATTCATTTCATATTTAGATGCTCACTTTTATAGAGGATGGGATGATAGTTTTGTTATATTTCATGATAGATGGAAATGTTTTTTTCATTCCCTGTAGACACTAAATCACGCACTTTGGGTATGTATCTAGTCTTGATCACATATTACTATTCATATGATTCCTAAGAATAATACTAATTAATCCTTATCTTTGGACATCTTTGCTTGTTTTCTATTGTCTTTGTTTATCTTACACTCTTTCTAGCCCAATCTATCTTTTTATACTTCGGCATTTCTCATCCTGGACACTAGCACCCAACCATGACTCTAGCAAGGCGCCCCGACCTCTTTGTACTTGGAGTACATATAGGCAACTACTACTCAAAATATCTCTCCTTAGATTTTTCGACTTCCTCGTCATTATTGCTTTCAATTAGTATTTTTTCTCTTGTGTCAATTGGTGATTGCATGAGTAGACATGATAGGTTGGATCAATATACCATCAACATTATACTACCCTTTTTCATCCTCTGGAACTCTTGCCACCACTTGGCATGTTGTTACTTATATTGAGAGCTCCTTGTCCTTTCTTCCTTCCCCCTAGAGCTCCTTGTCCTTACTTCCTTCTCCCTGCCTTAACCATGTTGTTGGTCATCCCCTGTAGTTCCCGAGTTGGATCTCTTGGATGTAGCATCTCCTTTTCTTCAATGCATTGCGCCTTTGTTCTTCAAATCACATCCTCTTCAAGGTGCGCTCATCTAGGGAATCCATGGCTTAGTTTCGATATCTCTTATGTCCTCCATATCTCTCACGTTGCCCATGCTTATGGAGCATTTAGCCTTCCATTGGGAAATTTTCAATTCGAGATCAACCTTGACTTCTTAATTTCCAAGGGGTGTTGCTTTAAGTATGATCCACACAACTCTCGGAAAAAGTTGAATTGTGCTTCGTTTAAGTGTACCTTTCCACCAATAGTCCATTGTGTGCATCGCGTCATGTTTTGCAAGTTGCCTTGTGCGCTCAAGAGTCCAAGGATGCTTTCGACCCAAATTCCGACTTTTCCCTAGGCAATAGGCTATTAACCATGCATGCAAATGTACCGGGAGTTTGCAAAAAAATGTCTCATATAATGAATCATAAAGGTTCGCTTCCATCCACATCCTTGGCGAACAATTTTTGTGGCTTGAATGTTGTTGTGTGAGTGTGTCAATGTCAATGGTGTGCATTCAAGCCTCGATATTCTCCTATGTTAATTGAAGCATCTTTGTCCACTTCATCCTTGCATGTTTATGAAGTCCAGCAACGGAACCAAAATGTTGTGTGTCTAGTTGTGCCTTTACTCCATGCTCATATGCGTGAAGTTGTAGAGATCGGCACACACAAGTTTCCCTTATCCTTCGCGTTGGCCTCTCACGTCATAGTGTAAACTAAGGTAAACTCACTCAAAGCACAAAAGGTTTTGGGTCTCCTCAAGGTTAGCATGGTTAAAGTGGGGTTAGTTATTTGAACAAACAAGACTTGAAATCATAAATAACTCCGCACATAATTCACAAATGTCAATATTGCCCTAAAACACATGTTGTTCATATATTAATCATCAGTTGCGCAATTACATACATAGTATTCAAGTGACTTACAAACTCATACTAGATTAAACGGTAAGCTCTCTACATGACTTGACTATTCCAATTCTCTTTATAATGGATCCCTCATGGGGTATTTATACTAGTGAAGACTTTCCCTTCACTAGTCTTCCAAGAGATATTAATAGCCATCGAGTTACAATTATCAATCTAACTAGCACATCCATGCGGCGGATAAATATAGCCACTCGTCATAATACCCTTCCTCTACATGGTGATACTTTCATAAATTTATTGACTATCTTTAGTCAAGTTCCAGTTTTATCCATTATTCCGCCAATTCCATGCAAGTGTTCCAATTTGCAACTTGTGGTCTAATCTTGGCCTTGTCCATATTTGATCCTCCGTATCTTGCATGCCTTTGTACGAACTTATCCTTATTACATGCTCTTTTATCCTTTGTCGGTGTTGCCTTTTCCTTACTCAAGTTCCATGTGTGGTCTTCAGTTCCATCTTTGCATGCTTACCCCTTGTCTTCTTTTCCTATGTGCTTTTGTCTTCTTTATTTTCCTTTGCGTGCCACCTTCCTCAAAGTTTTGTGTGTCCTTCCGAGAAGATAGCAGATCATGAATAAATAATGTTTAGTCCTAATATAGGACTTAATGAATAAAGAATACAAATTTATGGGTCCAACACAATTTCATGCTAGTTCTCAATCAAACT
This sequence comes from Taxus wallichiana var. yunnanensis, assembly GCA_018340775.1. Classification (NCBI taxonomy): domain Eukaryota; kingdom Viridiplantae; phylum Streptophyta; class Pinopsida; order Cupressales; family Taxaceae; genus Taxus; species Taxus wallichiana. The sequence goes on along the minus strand of CM031236.1, from coordinate 525,224,742 downwards.
CCTTGATGAAGCGGAGTCTATTTTAAACATGGGATTGCAAGTTCCTATGGATGAATTGGGATCCAGATATTACAGAGATGGCCTTTTGGGGAGAGCTTGAGTAATTGAGCTTGAAATCACTTGAAGGAAAGTAATTTTGGGAAGGGCAAACTATCATGTTCCTTTTTACGAATTACATAAATTGAAAAACCCATGGCCTTTACTTCATTTCTCGTAGGCTAAAGGGTTGGTGCAAGGGAAATAAAGTAACAAGTTGGCCTAAAGTAGTTTTATGTTATATCATAAAAAGATGACTTATGTTTTATTATTAAAATACAAATAAATTTTGATAAAATGGCTCAAAAGAAATGGACATTGATTTATGAGTGTTTTTCCTTGAAAAGCGTGAAAGTGAAATTATAAAAGTGGAGTGAGTGGGCTCATTTGGGGATCACTTTTCAATCATCCAACTTATTTGTGAGTTTGAGCATTTCACTTCAACTTTTAGCCTCAGAGGATGAAAACCTTCAGTAGAGCATCAAAGAATAAAAACCTTCCAATGGATTAGGCTTAGGGAGGAAAACCCTCAGGTTTTGTGTGGTGGTTCCATCCGAAGACTACATATGTGCTTTAGATTTGGTCTATATCAAAAATCAACTTCATCAAATAATCAAGGCAACATAGGACATGGAAGTTATAAATCTATGTTAGGGCATCAATATTAAGGTTGGTGTCACATTTCTAGGGTTGGTGTCCTATGTCTAGGGTTGACGTCACCATTGGGAGCTATTTTCTAAGTTAAATTCTCCATTTTCATGTTCAATTGTCATAAATAATTTTTGCATTTTGTTGTAACTGAATTCTATCATTATTCCAATAAAATCTCTATTTTCAATTGTTTATCAGAAAAATCAGAGTTTTATATTTTCAGATTTAAGGGTTTGTTGCAAAAATCAAAAAAAAATTATTAAAAAAATCAACATTCTGCCATTTCATTTACGGGAGTTTCAATGTAAAAATTAGAATTTAATATTTTCAATATAAGGGTTTCTTTGTAAAATCCAAATTGTTCTAATTTGTCCAAATAAAGAACATTAGACATAAACCTTCCTACATGTTTTTGATCTAAAATCTTATCTTGAAGCAAAACGGAATGTTTTAAACTAAGCCACGATTGAGGTAATATATAGTTTTGAAAGATAACTAGTACGGGAAATGACCTATAGTCGTGCACCCTAATTTTAGGGGCATGTAGATATATGTAAGTGTCTCATCAACACAAAAAAAAAAATATCATCGTATCACGTATGATTGTGCCACATCAACATTTTTGTTTCACGTGTTTATTTGGAAGGAAAAATAGTTTTTTAATCGATTTAATATGAAAAAAATTATTATAAAGCATTTGAAAGAGGGACCAATGACTAAGCTCCATGTGTCACATTGTCATTAGCTCTTAAAAATTTTCATTAATCAAAAAGTGAACTATTGGTACTTTTTTCAACAACCTATGGTGAAAACAAATGTACATGTTTTGGTCCATGTATAACTATAGGGTCCTTTCCCTATAACTAGCATAAATATCTTTAATATATCTATCTCGAAAAATGTCAAGATATACATCAAACTTGAGATATGTCTTGGATTTGTCTCACGAGTTTAAGACATTCAAAGGTTTCACATTGATTAGCAACTCCATCACCTTTTCTACATATTTACCACTAATTGGTGACAAATGGTCTTAATCTAGCTGCACCCGGTGCATCGGGCTCGGAAAGAACTTTTGAGAACCAAAAAGAGGGGGCTCCAAACTCCGTTGTATACCCAATTGTTCGACTGCCTTCTCCAAGCAAGAAAAAACACTGCCCTATAATGATCAACTTCACAGTGAACCATTTTTATGGTCAAATTTACAAACAGCCATTACTGAAATACAAAAACATATTTACAAAGACCAAAAATCTTTAAATGCAAAGAAAAGATTAACATCCCTTAACAAGAAGACCAATCAATGGTAACCCAATAATCCTCTTTACCATCAAGCACAGTCCACTAAAAAACCGTTTGATCTTAACAAGCATAGCGATTCCATCTTAGCCCTGACATAGTTTCATCTTCACTGATAAACAGCTTGCCAATATAAGCATAGCAATGGGAAGAGCACTCAGTAATGGAGTTATTACATTGACTAGGTCGTAGTACATATCACATCCTCCTATTCCCCTTGTCTCCAAGTGATTAAAGGATATGGCAAAATCAGCGTAAATACACATTTTAGTTTTAAAGGACAGTGTTTTCACATCTTAAAAACCCAACTATAAATATTACTTTTGAAACAATAGCTTATTACCATGGTGAATGGTTTTCTTGCCTTTCTAAGACTACTGCTAGTACTGATAAATAAAATCTTTATAACATATATTCTAATGTATGTCGTATATACACAAAGAAAGATTAGAATTAACTTTCATGGTAACTCCTATAAAAAGCAAGGCAGCATGTAGCAATATGCATGATAATATCAAATTTAGAATGAAGCAGAATATAGAGTCCTTTGCCAGTATATGATCTATTATATAGATAAATGCATTAATAAGTTTAAGCAATTTAAAATATATTTTTTATAAACATTGCATGATTGCACCCGTCATTTCATGATTCAAGTTGCCCTTACATAGCAAAAAAGAAAGTTTATAATAGGATTTTGGATAAACTAATATATAGAACCAACTTGCAAAGTAAATATGTAACCAACATATTTTTCAACTGTAACTTATTTTTTAACTATATACTTCAACTTCAAGTGCTAAATAATTTCGCAGCTTGATAATCCATCTTTTCTCATGATATTCTGATTACAAACGCTTTAATCTTGAGAATTCAGAAAACATACAACAGATTACATTAAAGGATGGTAGCTTGACAAAACAATAATGTTAAAATTGATTTACAGTGTAAACAATAATGCAGACCTACCATCGATGCTGGATCACAAACATTGGTATTATGTACAAGGATATTTTTCTCCTGCTAATCAGAGGAATAACTTTGATTAATAGATGGAAAGATTTTGTAAGAGATGTGAACTTTCTATGTGTACAATACAGGGCTCCCTCTTTATCGCCAATATTGAGCCCATCGATGTATTGTCTCCACCATTTGTGGGAACAAAGCGCTAACACTATCATTAATAAGAGATTGGAAGAATTGGATTGAAGCCTCGTCATCCAGGTCCAAACGGAACTTTTCTTGGAGCTGTTTAGTTTAAAACGTTAATTAGAAGAGCTCAACATGAATGGGGACACGCAAAAATAAAAAGCTTCTCAGGTTAAACATATATAGAGTTGAACTACTAAAATAAATAAATTGTCTATAAGCCGAACAAACCTTGAGAATTCCTCTCTCTGGATCAGAAGCAATATCAGGAATGCCTGCTCCAGCCATTAAGTGGAAAAGATTCAGGATAAGATTACTAGATTTCCTTAGAATATTGTATGCCTCGCAGCAATATGATTTGAACTTTCCATAGTATTGGCTGCAAACATAAGCAAAAATCAATGTCATGCATGTTTTGTGGTAAAATCCTTCTAAGACGAAAACATTAGACAAACCTGTGTACAGATTTTCACCCTATCCACTTTAACCATTTGATACATTGATTGCATGAAATGACATAACTTCTATATCTTGGCCCTATATTCAAAATGCCAATTATAGAATGTATTGAATTATTTACAAACATCCAGCTTATACATTTTATGACAGCAAACAATTTTGATTTTTAGCAAAATGACATACATAGAAGTCCAATGGATTTCATTTAAATAATATTTTCCAACATCCATATTTTTGTTGGTCACCTTCGCCAGTAGATTTTGTTCCTTAGATTCACTGCGTACAAGTTCCTGGTGGTCTTTGTTGACCATACCAGAAAACACATCTGAGTCAGATGTGAACACCAATAAGATTAAACTGGGGTTAGGAGAAGGTGAAGTGGTAGTGATGAGGGTGGCAGGGCTTGTGGCCGGTGATGCAGGAGTGGAATCAGGAAAGGCATTTTCAAGAAGCACATTTTGTGGTGTGCAGTGAATAGCATGATTAAAACTATAAATGCCTAAATTGGCAGTGTCATAAGGGAAGAAACATTGATGTTGGTGTTGATGTGTGCTGTGGGGTTGGATAGGCAGTAATGGATTTGCCTCAGTAGAATTGGTCTGGATGATTCATGAACACAATAAGTGGCTTGAGGGCTGTAGAGAAAGCTTGAGGGAACTAGAGATAAAAATGGAGAAGCATGCAGACCAGTCTCAAAGAAGAAAGAGGGATTTCTTATGTTCGCCTCTTCTTGTAGCTCTAACAAGAGGGCATGTCAGTAGCCCTGGAATGGAGATGAGAACAATATATTTGCTTCTGAAATCAGAAAGAATTTGTAGCAATCTTTCCACACGTATAATGCTAATATTACATTTTTTAAAGCAGTGTTTTGACGGGTTAGCTTGTGGAAGATTGCCATGTGGGCTTGCCCTCAACTTAATCAAGTTCCATGTATGCTAATGCGGAGAGAAGAACTAGTCTGTGAGTGAAGCCAAGTTCTGGGGATCATCTTTTCAATGGTCTGATTCATTTGTAGATCTAAAATGTATAGACAGGTAGAAAAGTTGTTTACATATATAAATTTGGAATCAGTGAGAAGAGTTTACATGGCTCAGAAAGATGGACAGATTTGTGGAGAGAAAATAAATATTTTGACACTAGAGACACTAGCATATTTTCACATTCAAGTTGTGTATTGGTCACACTATAGTTCATCTCAAGATATGCAGAGATTGCAAGTAAATTGAAGTGTTCGTCAGGGAAGGATGTAATCATTATGCTATCAAAGTAGTGTCAGAAGTGTTTGACTAGTTCAAGCAGAAAGTTCCCAGAGCAAATTGTTAAGTTTCCCGTGCTAAAACAAATTTGGTCAATGAGAGATATTCAAAGGTTTTTGGAACATTGGATCATAAGGGCTGAGCCAAGATCTCCATTTTCTATTAGCACTTCTTTGAATGCACTTAAAACTAGCATGATCTAACCTATGATTTATCATTGCAGTAAAGATTCTACTAATATTATTTGCATCAGTAATAAGCAGAAAGACAGTACTATACACAAATTGATAGATATTAGCAACAGCACTGTCCTAATTTTTACATTTGATAATCCGAATACAGAATAACCAGTGCTGATTCAAAATTTGGGCACTATTTAGTAAACATTAGGCATATTAATGAGGTATTCGTGAATAAAATGAGTAGTACTTTCCTTATTTGAACTTCGAGGTGGCCAAGTAGGATTGACACTGATAGTATTGAGGTTGAGGGCTATTGGATCAAATCAGTGATCCTTCTCTTAGCATTCCTATCAGCAGATAGCAGCAGACTGTTACTTGGGCCCAGGGCATGTTCTTGCTGACCAATGACCATGCTTATATGCTAAATACAGTTGTTCATAGTGTCAATTACTTCTTGCTGCTTTTTGAATTACATGCAGGAGCCAAGCAAGACAGCCTTCAATGTAAGGAATTGCACCCCTTTTACTCGACATTGTTCATGTCCTTGAGAATGGCAGCAATTACAGACATAGGTCCTATGGGAATGCAGCCACATTTTGGATTGCTTATGGAATTACCATTGAAGTGCTGATTTCCATGAATTCCAATAAGGTAAATCGAAGTTTTCTCCTGTCTGAAATGAGTGTTCCAAGGAAGTAAATGAAAGGTCTGAGGAGCACTAATGGAAAGCCCAATAGTAGGGAAGGCAGCATACCCATTGATAGGGATGTTGAATTGACCAGAAGGGATACCAAATCTATTAAAGGAAGAGGATAAAGAAGCTCTTGCCCTTGATCTCATATAATTCAAAAACAGAGAATAATTGTTTTCTTTTTTCTTCTCATAAGGTGTTGGTTTTAAAATTGCAGGTCCAGCTAAAGGGACTAACAAGTTCTACCTCTGCAGACCAACCTTAATTCAAAATCAATCCACATTCACCACTTTGGAAGCATGCTACAGAGTTGAAGAAACTTTTAGGTGGTGGGTATTTTATTTGGCAATGTCGTGGTTGTGATGTCACGTACATAGTCGAGTGAAAAGCCCACTAGTGTGCGATACCTAATTAGGACATCAAAGCGTTCCCGGGGAAGAAGAGTGTACCGGTGTCAACCTCATAAATTATTGAGTACATCAAGGAGCAAGAAGAAGCAGATGCAACTCATGTCTTGAAATTGCGTCATCCTTTGGCAAAGAAAGGATCTTGATCATCATCGAAGAAGCTACCCGTTACCCCATCTCATTTTGGTTCCCTAGTGAGACATCCATTTTTGCGACATGCTCTTTGCAAGACGAGGATTCTCCTATTTTACACAAGAGGAAAAAAGGACCATGGGAAAGGTCATTTCAAAACAATGTCAGGGATATTGTGCATGAGCACATCGCACGATTTGTGCATGCACAATGATTTCTCCTTCAATGTTATCAAGTCACTATATTTGCATGATATGGTGAGAGCAATCAATGACGCCCCAAAGAGGGTACAATGGGCTAGGTTATGAGATGCTTTGTGCCACTCTATTGGTAAAGGAAAAAACATGTAGAGGATTCATTGCATCAATCAATGATTCGTGGGCCAAAATGGAGGGTTTCCTTCATTTCGATGGATGGAAAGATGCAAGAAATCGGCCTTTAATCAATGTGGTTGCAATATGCCGTAGAGAGGCAATGTTTTTTAAAATAGTTGATCATGAGGAGCATGTGAAAGATGCCCAATTCATTGGTAACATCCTCTTCAAATCCATTTAGGTATTGGGACTTCAAAATATTGTTCAAGTCATAATGGACAGGTAAAAATTGTGAAGCTGCAAGAATGTTGATGGAGGTGAGGTATGGGCACATTTTTTGGACACCTTGTGTTGTTCACTCACTCAACTTAATACTACAAAGTTGGCCAACAGAATTGAGCGGATTAAGCAAAAGTATGTTGAGGCCGAAAAGATTGAGATGTTTGGGACAAACCATTACTTGTGTGCAAGCCATTTTTGGATCTTTCGGCATTTGGTGTTGTTGAATGTAAGAGAAACAATCTTTCTTTTATTTACGATGTAAGTTTCTTAATCTAATACTTATAGTTTTTATGCTTTTAGAAGTTTTTTTAAATTTTTAAGTTTCCTACTAGGTTGGAGAATCGATTTGCCTCAAACACAATCATTTGGAGACTTGCGAAATTGAGAGAGGCACTTAGCAACATGAACATATAAAAATTTAGTTTATATGGAGGCAATCAAACATTGAGCAGGCCAAAAAAGAAGAGATGTTGATCTTAAATGGCAACTAGTGCATTGTGTAAAATACTTGTTGATTTTCACATGAGCCCATTACAAGTATAATTTGCTTTACTAACATGGATTAGCCATATTTGGGAGAGATATATAATAGAATCAACTCACAGATTAAAAAGATGAAGGCCATTATAAATTTTTGAAAAAAACAAGATCCGGAGTAAACGTTTTACCATCAATTACAATAATCCCTCATTGATCAATGGAACAAAATGACAACCCCGTTGCATCTCTTTTCCTTTGCATTGACTCCTAGATTCTTCAAAGCACAGAGATCCTTTTTTTTTCCGAGGATGGTGTCACCATATAGAGATGTTTAAATCAAGAAATATAGGTTGGTGTCATCTAGGCTCTTCCCTAATCCTGAGGTAGAAAACATGGTTATGATCGAGATTGGGTATTTCATAGCCTTCACAGGTCATAACCTTGGCACTCTTCAGGACAAATACAAGAAGATGCTCATATGTGGTAGTACCACCACAACCAAGGATCCACATGCCTCTACAACCTCTTGTGGTCAAAAATCTTGTCATATGTAATTTTTTTTTAATTTTTTATTATTTACCTTTTCCTCTTTTGTTTTATTTTTAACTATTTAAAATTTAAGTCTAAGTGTACAATATTTTACTTTCATATATTTTTATCATGCATTGACTTACATCAATAGGTTGTGAATTCATTTAGCTCTAAGCGCAATTAGAATACATACAACTTCATCCACTCACGAGATGCACAACAAGCTAATGGGAAAAAGGACTTGAAGTTGGTGTTTGTACAATCTAGCTTGTGCCTTCTATCCCACAAGCAACCGAAATACAAGGAGGAGGTGACGGCATTGAAATGTAGACCCAAATATTGTTGACTTAGATGCTTCCATTTGCCACTTGTTATTACTTGGCATGGAGTCTTCTTTGACATCGTAGGACCGCCGTAGAAGTGCTCATAGTAGCGGGAGTGCTTCAAGTCCATGTGGTTCTAATGAACGTCACCATGATGTTGAGGTTGAGGTTGAGGTTGAGGTTGAGGTTGATGTTGATGTTGATGTTGATGTTGATGTTGATGTTGAGAATATGATGAACACTAAATTGATGTAATAATTAAATTTAATATTTATAGTGACATTTGTGACTCCTCATTCAGCATTTAGTTAGTATTATGCAAGTTATCAGTAGTGTTTTGTGGTTATTTTGTTTTTGATATGCATACTATGTGGTTAATTCCTATTTAATATGATCGAATTTATAGATTCTTTATTTTTAATATATATTTTTGTGCCTGTATTCAACGAAAAAGAAAAAAATCATCATATCTAGATATTGGATGCTTAGTATTTGTACCCGTATCCAAAATGTCTCAACAACTTAGTTCTGAAACCATTACCCACTTGTAATAAATTTTCCTTTTGTTTAAGGTAGTCTGAGTCGACTTTCAAATTAAAACCTTGCATTGAGATATCTACTTCTTATTATTAAAAGATTTTGCTATAGTTAATCACAATTAGATTGCAAGAATATGAACCCCATGGTCAATAATCAACAAATAAAGGAATAAGTGATTGATCATGATGTTAAACAGCAATGTGAATACCATGGCATTTGGTAAGCTGGGGACAAGAGGAGTATAAGGGCATGTTGAAGAGAGTATTGCGGGTCTAGGAAGGAGAATAAATATATAATTAAGGAAAAAGAGGATCCATGAGCATAGTAAAATCATCCATAAAAGAGCATAATTGAAGGTATTGAATAATAACAATTCAAAATATCATGTGGGCCATTTGAGACTTTAATGGGATATCATGTGGGCCATTTGAGACTTTAATGGGAAAGTCATGGCAACTATAATAAAAGATAATCAAGGGGTGAAATTCCAATATAGTGTCATTAAAATGGATGGAGGATTTTAGAGTCGTAGAGCGCAATTCCAAGATGCGATGAAGAGGCATATCTGAGTTGAGGTAGTAAGGCATGTACCTAGAGGCAATTGAACAGGTTTTCTTTTTGGATTATGAAGCCATAAAGGAGGAGATAGGAAGACCAAACAAGCATAAGAACTCATCCCGCCAAAAATCAATCGTTTGTGTTAGTAGAAGGGCCTTGTGGTGTCACTCCCACTAACATAAAGATCATGGTATATTGGGGTTTATATGTTGTAGAGAACCAATCCTACCAACCAATATGGAATTAATTTTTGAATGAATGAGGATTTTAGAGTCATAGAAACAATCCCAAAATGCATTGAAGAGGCATATCTAACATGGGGTTATAAGGCATGTATTTAGAGGCAAACTGAACAAGTTTTTTTTGGGGATTATAAAGCCACGAGAGGAGAAGAAGGGAAGGCCCACTAAAATAGAAACCCTTAGCCTCCATAAAGTTTACGAAAAAATTAGTTCATTCCATTTTGTTACTGATTATATACCCGGAAATGCCCAAAATAAGTATTGCTCCTACACATCAATATATGTAACAGTCTTGCTTTACCTATATCAGTGGCAATGATTAAATATTCTTTTAGCTCTTTTAATAGAAGATAGTGACGATAGAAAATCACTTCATGTTGCAATTGCAAATCAAGTACTACCCCCAGCACAAGCTATTAACATTGAGTATCCCTCTTTCCCATTTCAATAAACCAATAAAGCTTATGTACACGAACATTGTAAAACCTTCTTATTGATTTCTCTTGTTTCTAGTATCATATTGGGCAGGAAAGTTCACGGTGAGAAAACATGAAAATGTTAAAGCAAACATGAGAAATACCTTGACCTTTGCATTTGCCTTATACAATGAAGAGCATTATATATCGGTGTTCCACAAGAACGTGTCCCCCAAAAAAACTGACATCTTCGAGACTTGGGGACAGCTGGGAAACATCCCCCTGTCGTCCCGCCACCGCCACCAATTGTACGGGGACGTCTCCAAAATGTTTCCCTCAAAGAGGGGATGTTTCTAAGATGTTCCCCAATTTTGGGGGCTTGGGAGTCCCGAAGACTTCCAGAGGTCCCTTGACCCATCCAAGAGACTCTCAACCGTCCCTGGGACTCCTTGTTGTCCCCAGAGGCATAAGGCTATGAAAAAGTTTTGTTTTTTTTTAATTACTTACCATGTTTTCCGTATGTCCAGGTTGGTGCCAGCATATCCCTTGAGGCGTCGTTCCCGAGAAGGAAGAGGAAGACAGGGGAGTGCAGAGGGAGAGGAAAAGTCGAGGCGGATGGGGAGTCAAGGGGAGGAGAGAGGCCCAACTTTCCTCTATTCCCTTGAATCCCGAGAGGAAGGACAAATTCCATTTTTATCTTAATGGGAGCTTTAAGTATGGGTCTTTATGGATCTCATGGACCAACATTTGATTTCGACATATTAGCTAAAAATGTTATCCGATAACACTCAAAATAGATTTTATAATTTTTGGCCCCCAACCCTAACCCTAATACTTCAATGGGCCCCACCCACCCCCTAAGCACTCCAAAAAAAAACTATAAATAAGAGTTACACCCTCACTCCAAATCACAATAAAAATTCAAAGCAAGAGTGAGAGCAATAACATTAACAAGCAAGAGTGAGAGCATTAGCAAGGAAGAGGGACAACATTAGCAACAAGTAACAACAAGAGTTAGAGCAAGTGCCAAGTCTTCATTGCATTGAGCCACTAGCCAACTGTATTTGAATTTTGAATGTAATCAAAATATCAATATTAATATATTGATATTTGGCATTTTCATTGTTCAATGCAATGTGTTTAGTATTTCAAAGTTTCATTTGTTATTCCTTATACATTTTTTTATAACTAATTATATATATATGCGTCACACTTTGTCCCACCAACCCATCGTCCCCAAACCTAGGCCCTTGGTCCCCCATCTCCGAGACCCATCCTCCTATTCCAAGACTTCGTAGAACACTGTTATATATAGTAAAACAAGATATATATCTGTGTCATTTTCCCAGTGTTGAAACACAAAAATATCAAGTCATTTTACCAGAAAAGTACCCTCCTCCCTCAAATTTATAAAAAGAGAAAAGAAAGACAGAAAGAATAGAAAAAATATTTGCTTGAAAACATCCTAAAACTACTAGGAAATGTTTGAGCATGTTTACCCAAATACACCAAATGTGGACTGTCCATACATTTCTCATGCACATGTTGATGTCCAAATGCAAATTATTCCATTTTGTTCTCAAAAACTTGGAGTTAGAAAAAATGCAACCCATTCATTCTATCACTTCCCTTGCATTCCTTCACTTCATACTAGTGTCCTAGATTTCCCTTCTACCTTCTACAAAAATAGTATTTCACTCTCTTGATGGAAAGATTAAGAAAACCCAATACCTTTCTGCTCCACCCATTGCTTCTACCATTTCCTTGCACAGCTTCATGGGTGGTGGAAAATGTTTAGGATCACGTCCAAGAATATATCCAAAGTCAACATGGAAAAGGCGCCCGTCATCCCTTAGAAGAAGGTTATCAAGATGCCTGAAAGAACATGAATCCAAGTCAGAATTTCAGATTTAATATAGACCTTTCATATAAGGAAATAAATGTGTAGCATATAGTGAGAGATGTAGAGCAAAAGAAAATGTATCCCATAAGTCAGTCAGATCATGTATGCCATTCCTATAGATGGCAGTAGGGATATTTAAGATACAAAAGGCAATGCACAGTAGTTCTACCCTACGGCATCCTATCTGAATCTGAGAATAGCTTTGGCATATAAATTTATGAAAATAAATCCTCATATCTTATGTTGGAAAATAGCATCATGATCTTCATTGTCAAACTAACAGTGTCATCAAATTTCTCAGAAACATGGTATCAGATATCAATGAAACTCTGATGAATAGTCAGAATTATGCAAAAGAAACAAATGTGCCATTTGGAAGCACCTGATGCACACAAGGATCCATGTTATACCATTACGAAGTACATTGATAATTGGTAATTGGAAATATAAACTATTTACACAGTAAATCCAAAAATTGAACACCACGTCTAACTGTGATACAAACCTCAAAACCCTAATTTGTAATTTACTTTCATAATCGTATTTTATATTTTCAATGATAAATCTTAAACTGTACAGCATTGATTGTCTTCAACAGTTGCATGAGTCCTGTATTATTCTACAAATATGTTGTTCATGCATTAGTTAGGGACTGACAATGTGTCTTGCACATTCCCACTGAGCGGGCTAGGTTTCACATAGTAAGAATATACAATGCAAAGAAATGCATCATGATTTATAGAGAGTTTTTCTTGATTTCAATGCTGAAGAGTGGAATATCTTTATTATCATAGTTACCTAAGAGGCTAAGACTATGGGACATTGCGACGGGGTCTCCAAAATGGCATAAAAACCCTAAATTTTGGGGACGGCTATTGAAATAATATATAAATATTAAATATAACAATAAATTCAAAAAACAACTCAAACAAAACTAAAATAAGATGAAATTTAAAACAATAAATTAGTAATTACTAAACAAAATATCCAAACCATTATCTAATAATCTGCCTAATAAGTTAATATGAAATATCATGATGCAAAATTTGATATTGACAGAATCAAGATACATCAACAATGAACATGATACCTCGGAATTGAGAGTTAAGACAGTGAGAAAATTCAAGAGTACATGGTAATAAGTTATAATTTATAATTAGCAAGAGAAGATTGCATAATCAGAAAAACCAAAAAAAAAAATCCACAACTTAATGAGAAAATATTTTCCTACGAAAAATAGCAGTATTTATTAGTGTATGCAGCCAAGGATCTTCTGCATTGTGCAAGGCATCATGCAGAATCCTCTACTACAAACCTGTGCCAGTTTTAAGGTCAATAGCAAGCCTGGAATATCATTTTAGGAGGATAACTACTGAGTATAAAGCATCCAAAACGCTGCTTTGCACCTCATAAGGGATGTGTTCATTGTCTGAGGTTTGTTAATCAATGCTTTCATATTTTGTTTGATGCCTTTTGCATCAGGTATGTCTTATGTCCTATGATTGCAGCAGCATGATTCTTGAACTTCACTTTTAAGTGTTTTATATTTGTTTTATGGGTCTGCTATGTTCCGTTGCCACAAGGGATGCTGGTACATCCCTGAAACGTTCCTCAAATGTCCGAGGGACGCCAGAGCGTACCTTGTTGCATCCCCCAACTATGCAAGAACCAGGTACGTCCCAAAAATGTCCCTGGAATTCCAGGGACATCCCCTTTATTTTTCGCCTGCTTGGATGCGTGAGAGGACATTTCATCTCCATCCCCAAGTCCCCAAAACATCTTGGATGTCGAGTATTGCTAGAAAATGTGGGGATGTGTCCCCACATAACATTTTTCATCATCAAGTTGTTCCCCCATACATATTTGCATCACAGCATTGAGATGATGCACCTTTTATACAGATAAATTTTGATGTATTTAAATACATGTGTACTTGATTTGAAGATCCAAGAAATGGTTGTGTATTTATTCAAGGCATCCATCTGGTATTCCTAGATGTCGAGTATTGTTAGAAAATGTGGGGATGTGTCCCGCGTAACGTTTTTCATCATCAAGTTGTCCCCCATACATATATGCATCACAGCATTGAGATGATGCACCTTTTATACAGATAAATTTTGATGTATTTAAATACATGTGTACTTGATTTGAAGATCCAAGCAATGCTTGTGTATTTATTCAAGGCATCCATCTGGTATTCCTTTAACACTTTTACATCAATTAATTTTGTTCTTGAACACCATAGGTATTTTACAAGCCCTCCAAATATTTTCTTCAGCCAGTGTAATCTTTGTTAGTGTAGTAATCTGTTACCATATTTTCCACGCAAAGGATTGCTAAAAATAGCACTTGGCTATTTTTGGAAAAGTGGCTATTTTTGGAAGATTGACTATTTTTAGCTTGGCTAAAGAAGTGTGGCTAAAAATAGCACTTGGCTATTTTTCGTTGGAGGTGCTAAAAATAAGAAGAGCTAAAAATAGAAGTTTAGTTCTATTTTTAAAAGTGCATGAGTGAATGGATAAAGATAGCTTTTACTAAATTTAGCAAATGCTACTCAAAGAGAAATTGGCTAAAAGGATAAGACTTTGGATAAATTTAGCAACTGTAGTCTTATAACTAGCGCCAAAAGAAGAAGGGTGAATAAATAAATCAAATAGAAAAGCATGCAGCTGCTGGTTTTAGACATGGCGCCAAGGATGGGAGAGAGATATGAGGAAAGTTAATGAATTAAATCATGCATGCTGCTGTGGCGCCAAAAGGGGTTGAGGAAAATAAATAAAACTAAATAAAAATAGCTCAGACAAGCTATTTTTAAAAGGCAGCAGTCTAATAAGACTGATTGGATTGTAAAAATCATATCAGACACACTTTGGGCTGATTTGCTCTGGCAATTCTAGCCTTGTACTTGCACCTCTGAATAAAAAGCTCCATTTGCCCTCTCATACTGCTGTTTTTCTGATTTTTCATTGTGTTTGATAGGAATATTGTGTTGCTCTAGTGTGGAATTTACTCCCTCTACCGTTGTCCTTTCTCCTAAACCCTTGAATTTATTATGCAAAATAGCTTAGAGTTGTGCAGGTGTGTGGATCTTTGATTTCTCTGTGTGCAGAGTTACATGCATGTGTTAAATTATTGGTGTATCACCCTTATTTCCTATTTCCGCATTCCTTTTCCCTTTTCCTTGTCAAAGTTTTCGTTTTTAGGTGATTCACAAGGGAACTAGCCCTCTCTGGAGGTTCACCTCAGACATAGGTTACCACAACCTTGAGGTGTTCCGATTTCGTCAACATGAGAGAGTGTACACACTCGATTCTCTATCTGGGTGCAACTTTTGGGTGTCAACAGTAACCTAATTTGGTAAAAAGGCAAGTGGCAACATCAATTTTGGCACCTCCTAGGGAATCTGTTTTGACCTATAGCACATATTTGACTCTTTTTGACATACTTTTCCCCATCTGATTTCATCTACATCACCTTGGTCACCTCTATCTGCCCTTTTCACACTCTCCAGATCATTTCCAATTTACTTAGGACTCCTAGTGCACCTATGCAAACACCTCTCCATTTCCTCGTGATATGTTTCTAAGTTCTAACCTATGTTATAGGTTCAACAACATTGGCCACGATCAGTGGCCAAACTTGTACCTCCTACCAAACCTCGCCTTCTTTGTTACAACAGTCACCTTTTCAATTTGGGCACTTTCCTTAGATCGGCTTAGGCATGACTTTCAGGTCAGCTCACACGGGAACTTCAACGAAAAAGTCTCATATATAAACAATACCTATAGGTCATTGTAAACACAAAAGACAAGTATCCCTTGGAGATCATCATTTGCAAAGGCTATACACATGCAAACCCCTTCAAGAAGCAGTCCATGAGCTGAATTCAAATCTGAAGTACATTTAGACCTGAAATTGCATGTTTTGAAGTGTCTTGTGCCAAGAGGTGGATCATTTTATTTGTGTTGATTGAGCATATAGGGAGAGAAGAGAAGAAACACTACACTCACATGGACTGTAGGATTTGCATAGAACTTCATCGGCCCTGGTGCACCCACATTATCATATATGTAGTGCAGCCCTCCCTTGGTTATCATGATCGGAAATTAGTGTGGGCCTAGTCCAAGGCTTCCTTTTTTTGTCCTTAGAGAAGCAAATTCTGGAGTGTAGCATCGCATTGCAGAAATTCCAAACGAGGTTTCTGAAGAGCAGAGACAGACAAATGCACACACAATTGAAGCCTGCACTGTCAGCAAAGGTCAAGTTCAGCATCACAAGACAAGTTCGGTTGTCAAACTTGTACCCCTGGTCAAACCTATTCCAGACATGGTTCTGGGTCATCAAATTTACAGTTTGTTTCTGAGCCTGTTCTAATCTTGTTCCCAGATTCTAATTCATCAGCACAATCATTCATCTGCAGAAGCAGGTTACGGATACAACGAGAGGGAGCAGGTAAGTGGTTCGCTACACTCACCCCTCGCCTCCCCAGATCTCTATATAGGGCGGCGGCCCCTCCTGAATTATATGGAGGGCCCCTATCTATATCATATGGGCCCCTGCCGACCATCTATATTTGCCCTATATATCTATGTTCCACCAAGTTTCCGGGACGGGGATGGCAGGGGACGGGGGGACGTGTTTCCAGGACGGATTTTTTTAGGCCTTTTTTTAGGGGACGGCAGGGGACGGCTATTAAAAAATAAGGGAAAATTTTAAAAATATAGGAAATTTCAAATATTCATATGATAACATTGCTAAAGCAAACCTTAATACATAAAATTAGAGTTGAATTGAGATTTCACATAAGATTTATCATTTAACCTTAAAAATATAGGAAATTTCAAATATTCATATGATAAGTATAACACATTGATAAACTTAAACTTAAAGCATTCCTCACTGTCTTCTTGCATGAAAACTCCCCATTCGTGTAGGAAAAAATTGGTTTGTAACAAGAATATGATATACCAAGATCAAAGACCAAAAAGTTTGGCATTTTGTGGCGTATTTCTATGGAAAGAAAAGCGCTACAATATATTTTCTTGTAGACATCCATAAAGTAAATGTTGATAGAACTGTTTGAATTGTGTGGTGGCATATAAATTTATTAAGGATGGATGATAAACAACATGCAGGCTTCAAAATTCAAAATTGAAATCACACGATAAGAATCCTATCAATGTCATGTAATCTAAAGAGACTACAAGTATAAGCTCCATACTTTATAATAGAACTATTTTATTCATTTCTCTCACAACTTATAGATTATACCAATGGATGATAACTAAGACTAACCACACATGACTTCTTAAAGGTCTGTTGTTGACCATTTGAACGAAGCCAACATGCAGCTTTGATTGAAGATATCCAAAACAAAGGGGTGACATTTAATAGCATATAAAGTATTTCTCTCAATTATAATAGCGGAATATACCAGCCCATTTCATCTTCAATCTCCTCAATTATCTAATCAATGCAGACCATTGATTTAAATCATAGTTGGAATACTCGCCAAAAACTCGCCGAGTTATTAAAAACTCACCAAAAACCATGCAAAACGAATAAACCGCCAGAAAACTCGCCAAAGACAGCATTTCTTTCCTTTTTTGGATTTTTGGTGAAGAAAACACAAGCATAGAATAAAATTTGCCATTTTTGGAAAGGGTCCGGGAAGATGTAGCAACAAAAACTTGCATGTGCCATAACTTTCATTTTGTGGCTCCGTTTCAGGTGTCGTTTTCTCTAAAAGTGCATATTTTCTCGAGCTCTACGCATTGATGGCAATATTTTTCTTATTTTCATAAAATCCATTTTTGCACCTTTTTGGACCAAGCAACTTCTTGCAATCTTCTGAAAGAATCATGAGCTTTGATCGCCTATAGACAGATTAGTAATTAAAAATATTGGATAGCTTTCCAAAACTCGGCGAGTACTTGCCAAAACTCGACGAGTATTCTCCCATGCTCGAACTAATCGTCCCACCTGCCAGCTTGGTCGCAACCTGCTTATTCAAATGTTGACTTCACATATCAATAGATGTGTACGTTTTTTTTGCTACTTTAAGAGTTTTTTTTGTTCAATGATAATCACATGAAGAAGCGCAACAAGTTGACTCAAAAAAGGCTCAACGACTTGGTTTTTGTGCAATGCAATCTGATCTCGGCTTCGCACAAAAAAGTTGAGGCCACATCGAAGAGATCATTGATTTGGATGAGATAGATCCATATAGTGAGTGGATTGGGGAAGAAGAGGAAAACCCTGCTTTCACAGCGGACGAGATTGCTTCTTTTGAGAGGGAGGCTATGGAGGGAGAAGCACTAGCAGGACTCGAGGAGATATTGGATTGGATGACATCTTTGGAGGTGATCTCCAACATGCAGCAGAGGAGCCACCAAGCACCACCATCTAGTTCCAGGATCGAGCCAGATTCACAGCCTTCTAGGAGGAGCGTGGAGACACAACTGAGTGTGGGGACTAGTAGAGGCACTAGACCCTCTCCCCAATATTTCTCTAGATTGGGGAAGAGGAAAATGTAATTTATTGTATATTGTAACTTGCATAGATATGAAATTTATGATGATATTTTTCAATGTCAATCATCATAAATTCATATTACTTATCAGCCGGTTGTTGTATTCGCATGATGATGCGATTTTGTATTGTATTTGTATTCAAATCTAATAGAAAACACTTCTCCAACATTTTATGGGCTCATTTGATACATTTTATAGCTGTGTTGCTTAAAATTTATGTTTTTTAAAGAAATTTGAGTATTTTTTAAGTTGCCGAGTATTCCTAGTATTGGCCGAATATTGTTGAGTTTTTGCCGAGTTTTTTTTTGGGGTCTGTGAGTTTTTTTTTTGGCGAGTATTTCTACCATGATTTAAATATAAACATTGTTTTGGTAACCAACTATTTTCTCATTATTTGTTAATCTCTTGTTGGCTTTTAGTAGTGTCTTATCGACTCTTTTGTTATGTTTAGTTGTAGTTGACAGTTGTTTTTTAAGTTTTAACCGAAAAATCATTGGTTCTTGGATTCTTTTGTCATATAAACAGAATGATTCATTTTAGGGGAAGGGCACTGATCTGACAATTCCTCCTTGTACCAAGTGATTGTATTGAAGTTTGAACACTACCTTATGCAATAAATTTGTTATTCAGAAATGAGCTTCTTTTTTGTTTTGATGTTTGTTTTAGGTTTAGGGCACTTAGAAATGAAAGTGGGGGTCCTTGTGGGCCCCCGCATTGCTTTACTTTTAATTAAAAGTGAATTTTTTTTAAATGTGTTTTTTTAAGGTTGTTTGCTTAGGGGATGGCAGGGGACGACTGGACATCCCCAGTACGTTTAGGGGACGGCTAGAAGTCCCCTAAACGTACCGGGGACGTCCAGCCGTCCCCTGCCATCCCCTATTTTTTTTACGTCCCCAGGACATTTCCTAAAATTTGCAAAGTTTGGGGACGGGAAGGGGACGTTTCCTACCCATCCCCGAGGTTCCGAAATGTCCCCGGTACGGGGACGAGCTAAAAAACATAGGGGACGCGTCCCGTGGAACATAGGTATATATCTATCTCACATCTATCAAAGATGGGCCCACACCCGCCCCCTCTATAGATATGGGATAAAGCGCATTATACATTATATCTGCTTGTAGATTTGTTATTTTCTTAAGCTTTATAATTTTGTTTCGTTATATTTTTCTAATAGGTTGTTAAGACAAGGTTCACCTCTCACACAATTGTCTTGAGATGACTTGTGAAGGTGAAAGAGGCACTACAACGCATGGTCATCAGCAACATGTGGTTGTATGGAAAGAGTCAAGTAAAGAGCAGCCCAAAGATTGAAAAATATGGTCCTAGATGATGATTGGTGGGGCCGTGTAGACTATTTGTTGAGTATCATGGAGCCCATCATGAGCATGATTCGTTTCATAGACATGGATCATCCATGTTTGGGAGAAGTATATGACAACATCAACTCAATGATTGAGAAGATAAAAGCCGTCATTAGTGCAAATGAGCAAGATCCCGAGGAGAAAATTTCAAAGAAGTGCATTCAATCCTCATCAATCGGTGGAACAAAATGACCACCCCGCTACATCTCCTTGCCTTTGCATTAACTCCTCGATTTTATAGCACAGAGATCCTTTCTTTGCCGAGGAGGGTGGCACCATATAGGGACGTGGAAGTGGCCGAAGGGTTCAAGTTGGCATTAGCCAAGATTTTTCCCGATCCTAAGGTAGAAGACATGTTTATGAACGAGTTTGGGAGTTTTATCACCTCCCAAGGTCAAAGCCTCGGTGTCATGCGGGACAAATACAAGAAGGATGTGCATATGTGGTGTCACCTCCACCCCTTAGCAATACCAGCCATTCATAACCTTGCAATCAAGATCTTGTCACAGGTAAGTTTATTATTTTTTTTAGTTTTAAACTTTTTTTTATTGATATTTTTAGTTTAAAACTTGAATTTGAACTTTTACCTTATATAAACTTTAATATAGGTTGCAAGTTCATCTTCTTGTGAGCAGAATTGGAGCACATACAACTTCATTCACTCATGGAAGTGCAACAAGCTCGGAGCAACAAAGGCCGAGGACATGATCTACATACACTTGAACTTGTGCCTTATCTCCCACAAGAAGCTTGTTTGCCACTCATTGTTTGACATTGACTCTCTTGGGAGGCATAGTATAGTTGGCGGGAGTGGTGGAGCTAGCAGGAGTGGTAGTCCTTGTGGTTCTAGTGCACCACATGATGTTGATATTAATGCTCTCGATGAAGAGCAAGATGACTATGAATATTAATTTTGATGTAATTAATTATGATCAGCACATGACATTTGAGATATTTGATTATTATGACATTTGGCATTCGGATAATATTTTCATTTTTGTGGTTATTTTGTTTTTTATATGCATACTATATGGTTAATGTCTCTAATGATCACAATTTGATCAAGATGCTTAGAGACAAACAAATCATAATAGGAGTCGTTTTGTAGCCGGGGATGGATTCTAGATGACTCTTTATCACTCTAGTTTGGAAAGGACTGGGTATCACCGTGCTAAGAGTTTGACCTACCCTTACTACTTTAGGTTGTGCCTTCAACCAAGGTGAGAGGACCCATTTTGTGACTGTATTAGTGGAAATTATCAACGGATTAGCAAGTATTTGACTCTTCCTTTGCAGTATTTTGAAGGAGACCTTGAGAAAACATGGCCAATACAACATAACCTAACTCTTACGAGTTGTCACTTTAGAAAATGAAGATGTTCTCTAGACAAGGCCCAGGTCACTAAAGACAATGATAAAAATTGATTGCACTTGCATATTTTAGTAAAGGATGGATGAATTTAATGATCTTCTTTATCATTTGTGGATATACAAAGTGCAAGTAGGGATGGTTCATGTATGATATATCACTGAATATGAAATTTATGGTTGGGAAGTTAAGCAGGATAAAGTTGATTATACCAAATCCTTGAGAACTTTAAACAAATGTTGACAAATCCACAAGGCAAAATGACAAATGGCTTCAAATAGTCAGGACGAACCTTCAACTAGAAAATTGTGCATCTATGAAAGCTCAAAGACACACGGCTTCACACATTCTTCAAGGATTTAACATAAGAACTCATGTTAAAGACTTAATTAAACCTTAGAAGTCCCTAATATATCACGCTTATGATACACTCATAAACTGACAAACAATCTGTATCACTAAAATGAAAGTAAAGTGAATTTAAATCGCTTATTGCATCATGAAATGAAAGCTCTCTTCATAATGTAATTGCAAATGCCACAATATTGTCATGAGGATGAGATCTTGTGTGATTTCAGAGGGATTCCTAATGTAAGATTGCAATAGGAACACAAATAACTATTTGAAGATATCTCAAAATGATAGTAGACACAACATGGTTCATGATTAACACAAATTACTTAAGGTTTTTCAAATTGATCAACAAGGGAAAGTTTGTTTACAATCTCAAAGTTTGTCAATGGTTGTACATTTGCAACCATCTTGACATGATCAATTTCAAATATACACAAGAAATAACTGGTTTCTCAAATGAGTTCCTTTGGAAAATGGCTTTTTCTCGCTTTCTCTCCTTCTCTTTTCTCTGAACAAATTTTAGAAAAATTAACCCCCCTTTTTCGTGATTATTCTTCTTCCTTTTATATCATCTCCTTTGCTTGTTAACTTTCAAAGTTCTTTCCCCCAAAAGTCAGAATATTCCCAAGAATATTCTCCTTTTTAAAAAGTGTTCTAGAACATGGTATTTAGAAAGGTCTTTCTTGAAGTTGCCAGGTGTACAAATCACCAATCTTTTCAATCAACTTCACTAGTGTTCGACTGGGATATCAGGTAGTCTTTTTGGTTTATTTTAATCATTATTTCCTGGTATTGATTAGATAATCATTTTGAACAATCTTTGAACACCTCCAGATAATATTGAAATGACATATATCCATACTCATTTTTCAATAATCTACCTTGGGCACCACACCCTCTGCTTCATGTCTCATTGGCTTAATTGCCACACATAGTTTCTATCGAATCACCTTGATTTACCATCTCTGCTCATCCTAACTTTTTCCAAATCTTAAATTCTCCTTTGTGCGAACTGAACAAAATCTCCTTCATTTCATGGGAAAGATTGCATCAAATCAGAACATATGTCTCCTTTTCATTATAAAACTTGGCTCAATTTCATTATCATCATGCCTTTCCCTTCTTATTCGAGTATAAGGAATTTCAAAGAGAATGGCAAAGGTGCTCGTAGCTCACAACCTGAAGGAGATTTCTTAGAGGACTTAAATCAGATTTTTGATTTAAGTGGTCTTGATGAAGCTTTTGTCAGGGCTCTGTTTGAGATAGAATGTGCGGGTGACACTAGAGGGCCCTTAACATACCGAGCAAGTCCGATTAGTGCTTCTTACAAGGTTGATCAGGATCAATCATGTGTTCGCATCCTTCCAGGTTATGTATTTCCATCTTTTTAGATGGGAGCATATGAAAAATCCAAAGACTTGAAAAAATACTGGGTTGAGAGAAGACCCCAAGTCTCTGGGCAGACCAATTTTCAATGTCCCTTTTTGTGTGATGAGGAATTTGTATCAAAAGAGATTCCTAAGGAATCATATGTGTTGTATGATAAATCCTCCATCGACACAAGCCTGCTATCTCCCACAAAATAGAAGAGTTAGAGAAAAGGATCAACTTCCTGGAGAAAAGCAAGTAGAGACCGTGCCTTTCGCAATCAGTTTCAGCACTAGGGTCATCTTCAGGGAAAAGGAAAGGTGAACCACAATCACAACCTCCAATTGTTATCTCAGATGGGGAAGAAGACCAATCATTGTCTGCTCATCATTCAAGGGCAAGCCATTTCCTCCGCTCGAGACAACAGAGGGAGATTTTCTATTCGATCGTCCACCCGCCTAATGCATTGTGCTCCTCAAGAAGAGCATGAATTATTGGGCCCTCAACCAATTCCTTCCCCGAAGGACAATCCACCTTTTACATGGAAATGGGAGGCTAGGTCAAGTTCGAGGCCTCACAATCAGCCCAGTCAACAACATGCAATACTTGCCCCTCCAACCACTTTAGGTGTCCCCTCTCAAGCAACTCCCCATATCAATCCCTCACAAAGGGAAAGGAAAGACGACTTTCTTCATAGGAGGTTTGGATCTTTTAGATTGGGTTTCATCTCAATAGAAGAAAGTTGAACTGGAGCAAATCATGAGTCATCCTAGAATGACTCTGGAGGCGTTAATGGATATGGGAATGTCCGAGACCTAGCAGGGTCAATCATTTTCATTCAAACAACACAAGGCTCAAGTGAGTTTGTGTTGAGGAAAAACAAGCTTCTGAACAAGCTCCCCTTACTCGGAGGAAGCTATGAAGTAGGGCTGAAGAATGCCTAAATGTTGTCTTCTTTTCATTGTTTCTTTTCGGCATGTACATATTTTTCTTTGTCATGGGTAGGGGCCCCTATAGAACCCCATTTTGTTCCTTATTCAGAGTGCAAGAAACATAGCAACATCAATCATTTACATGTTTTACCTAAATGTATGTTAATTTCATCAAAGTAAATATGGCATTACTACATTCTTCCATTTTTCAATTGAAATAAAGGAACGATAAAATTCAGAGAAACAATTACTTCCAATGTAATAGAAGTGTCATTTTAAAACATCAGTTTAAAAAGGATGAATATGAAAAGAGAATACAGTTCAAGGAACAATTGTCTAAGCATGTTCATCATCCTTTGCATCTTCTTCTTCAACTTCTAATTCTGGATCTTGTTCTTTTGGTAGCCTCGCCACATATGCATCATATATTTTGAATAATTCATTAACCTCATCCTCATCTGGTCCTGTATGATGCTGGAAAATCAATGTTTGTCTAGATATTGCATCAATGCAATGGCCCATTTTCTGCTTGTATTCCAGTGGCCTTGCCTTCAACTCTGCAATTCTATTTTCTATCTTTCTCATGGTCTTAATGACTTCATAGGAGAATTCATTCCTTAGAACATTCTTTTCAAAAGAGTCAAGTAAGAAATCAATCTTCATGTCCCCATAACTCTTCTTGAACTTATCAATAACCATATCCTCCAACTTTAAGTCAATAGCATCGAGAGTATCATCAACCCAATTTCTTTTGACTTCAAGTTTTCCTTTGATTCCATTTAGGGTCTCGACTCTAATTTTTGACAACTCCTCAAGGGCATGTTGGCTTCCTTTAAATTCATCTGGTACAATGTCCTCCTCCTCAACCAACTCATCACTGAGTTGGGTAATGCGGTCCAATTTGGGAAGAATACCTTCAAAGTAGAAAATCTCATTGTCGCATTGTTCAATTATCTCATCAATTTCATTAATTCTATTTTTGAGATCTTCATACTTGATCTGGCTTCCGTAATTGCTTCTTTTCCCCTCTTGGTCAAGTTCTCAATCCATGTGTCTACTACTTGAACCTTCTTGACAACCTTGTTTACCTTATTCATTCCTTCAGGGGTGTTTATATAAGCACTTGCTTGTGTTTGACTAGTCTTCTTCCTCATCAACTTGTAAACAAGAACTCAAGGCCTTAACTTGCTCCTTTAATTGCCTTTTTGTCATTCCATCTTCATCAACCTTTTGTAGAAGATCACTTCACTACCTCAGATACCCCTTGCTTTAATTGTTCCCTTGAGGGTTTTCCCAAAGGAATAATCTGAATGTTATAATCATCAAGCTGTTATGTCTTTTCTTGTTTTACCCTCAAAAGGGGTTGTTATTTCCAAGGTTCTTGCTCCAGATGAATCAGTGTGGGTTTTTGTGATGGTCCTGGCCCTTTTTGAGGCTCTTACTACCTTTGGAAAAGACAGAGTAGTAAGGTCAACAACTTGCACAGGGAGAACCTCTTTTTCTTCATTTGAAATCAACTCACTGATCCATCCCTTTTCTAAGCTTGTTATAGCTCTTGTTTCTTGTGATTCTTGCTAGAGTTTCTCAGGAACAACTACCATTTGCTTGGATATTTCTTGTTCATTTTGCACCAATGATTGTGTCTTTCTCTGATAACTTATTTCAATGGTCCCTACGCCAATCTCACCCTGTGCTACTGATTCTTTTGGATGCTCTTTTTCATGGTCTGGAACTTCAGATTGATTTTTTCCTTGAATTATATCAACATTCAGGGAGACTCCTTCCTTGCTTCTTCAGTTGAAGCCATAGTGGAATTAACTTCTTCTATAACACTTTCTTGCACCAAAATTTGGGTTATGGGACCCTTCTCTCCCGAAGTCTATTGAGTTGCAACCTTACCCTTTTCATGCTCCAATGATGTATTTGTAATGCCATGGTAGGTTGTTCCTCCAGAAACAACTCTACATTTCCCACTAAAGGCTGTAAATTCTTACCAGTGATGATTTCTGCATCAACAATTGCATCTTGTGCTATTTTCAATCTCTCTTCAAAAACAGATTTTCCCTCTTGAGGAAGGTTATCAATTTTGGTCACCTTAGTAGAAATAGATATAGCCTCTTTCATTAATAACTCAAGCATTAGTGTCCTTTTCAACAAACAACTCTGGTTTACCCAATTCCAAAGTCATTTGTCTGGGAAAGCTTTTCAGTTGCCTGGGTCCTCTCTTTAGTAGTTGATACATGAATATATTTTTCCAATTCTTTGCTTGCTTGAATGTTATCCATTGGTGTTAGTATTGGTTCATCTATAGATAAATTAAGTGCATCCAACATGGAAAATCCTTCACCAATTATCAACATCAATTACATCAGTTTGGCACTTTGCAAATTCATGCATTGTTTTGACTGGAGGCACATTTATATCCTTGGCAAGCAAAGTTTTAGAGATTTTCATACCTGGGGTAACAAATTGATTGTCTACTAGATTAACTGCAAGTACTTCCTTGGGAAACTAGACTCTGAGTGCATTCCATTGTTTTTTCCATAAAAGACAGAGATGGGATCAAGAGGATCTGATTTCTCCAAACGTGGTAGTGATGCATCATGCTGCTTTTGGACAACATCACTCCTTTTAGACTCTGGGGGATCAATTACCACATCCGGTGCTTGAACTTTGTAGGCGTATGGGCTCCTACTCTTACCAAGACTGGCTGGTGAATAACCTTGTGTTTTTTTGTGTGTTCTCTCAAACCTTTTTAAATCTGGTGCTGCCCTTCTTTCATCCTTGTGTGGCTTAGACTGAATGTGGCCACTTGCAATGGCCCCACTCATCAACTTTTCAGCACTATGTTGCTTTGGCAAAACACTTGGATGGACCACATGTGATGCCAAACCTTTCCCCTTTGCCTGAATTGGTACTGCAAAAGTAATAGGGGCATTCTCCATAGATTTTAAAAGCATCTCTTCAGTCTTTTGCTTGAGAACTGACATAGAAGTGCCAGTTCCACTAGTGGTTGATGTCCACTCATCAATGAATTAGAAGTAGGTCTTTTGGATGGAAATTGAGGGGCCTTTCCTCCCAGTGGGTCCATTTTATCTGCGTCCTCCCTCAGGGGTGGAATATCCTCACTCAAGTTTCCCAAACTTCTAAAATTGTTTAGGATTTTTGTATTCTGGAGTGAAAGATCAATATTCTTTTGGGTCAACCAGTTTATAGTCCTCCTCATTACATCAGTTATTCTTAAATAAGGATCATCAGATTCTACCACATTCTAGTCTGGAGGAGATACAGGCTGATCCCCCACCTTTTGATCAATATAAAATCTGCTCACTATGTGTGGATCATCCATAATCCCCTCTGGGATAACCACAATTTTGTAGTCTATTATCTGTGACAGAGTCATTCTGGAAAAATCCCTTAATTTGACTTCTTCCTCATCCCTGTAGTTCATCCAAGTAATCCTCGAAATGGGGCTCATGCTCAAAGGTGTTTGCAATGTTGTTAAACACCCATCTGATGTCATAATTAGGCCTTGCCTCAAACTTCTCCATATCAAATTTCTGCATTTCCTCTTCAATCAATCTAGCCTTTATGATGGAAGGACATGAATACCTTCCAATTCGAATAGGAAATTTGATATTTGTTTTATGCCTCCCAACAATTATTTTATGCACAGGTGTCAATTGTCTTACCAGTTCCCATAAAATCAATTTATCATCTACATACCTAGGCAACTTATATGGCTTTCCCTCAAAACCACTAACTCTTATGTAAGTAAACCTTTTATATTGGATAAAGCAACATCCATATTCCAAAATTACTTGTCTAGCTTGTTCAGACATCCTATATTGTCCCCACTCTGGCTTAAAAAGACAAATGATTGGGGAAAAGAAAGCATCATTAACTAACCTTACATTCCCACTCCAGTTGATCAATTGTAGTTGGGGAAATATCTCATGCATTTGACATTGCTTAAAATCTGCACGTGGTGACAAACCTGGGAAACATGTTTGTGCCCTGCAACATTATAAATGAGATATGTCATCATATAAAATTCAAGGTCTATAATATCTCCCATTTCAATTTTTGTTGCTAGAGTGACCATGTGATCATGGAGTGCGTCTGCAATAAAGGTGGCCCAACAAATGCTCCCTTTTTTCTCCATAATAATCCATATGTATGTAGTCATCCATTCTTTGAATTCATTTGTTGTTTCTAAACCTGCCATTCGACTTAGCAACACGATGACATCCTCAACCTCCTCTACAAACTGTGCCCTAACCAACTTCTTAGGGATTCTAGCCATTGTCCTCTTCGTGATAAGCCAATTTGTATTTATCATCTTGACATAGTCCTTCTTCTTTGTTTCATAATCCTTCAGAGCCAACTTGATGCCAATGGTAATTGGGTTTGACTATAGGCAATTTTAACATTATTCGATGGCCATTGGTGTTAGTGTTAGTACTGCATCCCCACTCCCATCCAACACCTCCCTCTTTTCTGGATCATAGTTCATAGCACAATGCCACACTAATTCGGGCAATGAACAGAGGGTGGGATGGCACCAACTAGAGCAATACAACTTTCTGAATTGCTTTTAAGGATTCATTCTGATGGGGACCTTTTAACCTTTGGAGGAAGTCATCTAGATCAGCACCCATTAAGTCTATGTGTCTGTAATCTTATCTAGATCACTTGTGATTCTCGACACAAACGAGAATGAGGATGGCATAGTCTTCATTGTTCAAAAACCCTAACTTTCCTTTTAAACCAACCTTGCCACTAAAAGAGAAATATAGAGTTTGAAGCTCTTACCAGTCAATCCACAAGTGCCTAAACAATTTAAACCCAAATCAACAACTCCTTAAATCCTCAAGTTCGCAATTTGAGCTCCATAGCTAATGACGCGATAATTCTTCACGCAAATCACAAAAAAGCAACAAAAAATCAAGCCAATTGGTAAATAAAGACGAAAGCATTCACAAGCTTTAAAACGTCCTTGATTTGCGTAGCAACATTAATGGCGGCAGAAATAAATGCACTGCATCGAGACCATTCAATCTGTCATTCACAATTTTAAAAATGAACCGTCCACGTGGAATAAAGCTTTTCGCTATCACGGGCTCGGGGCACCTTTTGTAATTTTGTAACTTTAAAAACTTTACACACTTTTGGCAAACTTGACCCGCCCATCCGCCTTTTGGTTTTCAATACTAGCTCGACACGTGGTCGCATTTGAGTGCTAATAGGGGTGGCTCTTTTTTTGCAATTTTACTCTTTTTCAATTAAAACCAAAAGTATCAAAAATATCCGATGACCCGTTTCCCGCTTCCTTTATAAAAAAATACCACATGTCCTTCTATGGGCCTCGGGGACCCTTTTACACTTTTAACACCTTTTATCTTTAAAGTGCACAAATACAATTATGCTCTGCTTCCCCGCATCCACTCAGCTTGAGACATGTGTACACCTTTGGGGCGGAAAGAAAAACTACTTGTGTTGCTTTATGGTTGCGAATATTCGAGGAATATTCATCGGGTCGCGGGACCAATTTTTAATTCGTGAATGCCATAGAAAAATACAAGTTTACGAATTGGACCCGCCATACCGCATCCAATTTAAAGCCGCCACGTACCAATAGGCGAAGGGAGATAAAATGCACATACAGACATGATCCTCGACCGTAAAAAGAGGAAAGACCAGACTATACATAGAAAAACCACAGAGCCGATTTAGACTAAGCTACCTAGGTTGGATAAAGAAGACAGACTCATCTCGTAACCATAAGGAATTTTCAAAACATATAAAAGTCTTTACATTCCAGTAATATTACAACGTATCTTTTAGAGTGAAAGATTTTATCGGTCAAAGAGTTCTTTGGAAAGAATAGTCTTTTCAATATTCTCATCTCTTTTTTATCTGCTTCCAGGGAAAACATTTCAGATCAGGGGAACTGTTAGATACCTAATCAATAAATAACTACTCATGTTGTCAATATTCATTCATCTACAACCCCTTTTGTATTCTATATATTGTACTTATCACCTGTACATTCACCATGTTCTGTAATACGAAATAAAAATTCATACACCTGTGCCTCTTTTTTCATTGATACGCATCAAATGTACATGTTGCAACTAAGAAACAAGCTTTAATTTCCATTTGACTGCCCACATCTGAAACAGTCTCCATTAGACAATTCGTCTGTAGCAAGTGGCATATTTTTTTCTCGTTGATATATAGTTCCTTATGTTATCATAATTAGTTTCCTTTTCTTTGGCTAAAAGATTGGAATGATTATAAACAAAGGGGAAACAATCTCATGAAGAATACCATAGTATAGAGAGCATTTCAACAAATCAGGACTTCTTGCCACATAAAGGAAAATATGCATAATCTAGGACACACTACTTTTTAAAAATGACAATTAATATGTATTCAGCAAGGAGAAACATGCAGGCTTAATACAGAAGGAGAAACATCTGTTATGAAAGCAAATTCATGTCTAACACTGGAACTAGACTCGTTTTCTTGTAGCTGAGGCGAAAAGAGAGACAGAATCAAAAGATAGATTGATGAATCAGATGGTTCATTCTTCAATTTTACACACAACATTAACTTCTGTAATATTGAAATATGAAGCAATCAAAAGGTTGGGAGGTAAGTTGGAAACCTGTCACCAACACCAAGGATGTATGTGATTACACAATAACCAGCACAGCTTTTTATAAATGTTTCAAGACAGGTTGCTGTAATGCCAAATGGTCCATTTTCATCAGGGTGGTACTGCTGAAGATAGTTTATGATACTCCGATGCTCTGACAGGATCTGGTGAAAAGTATAAAGACATCAACCATGTATTACATAATATACAATCAAGTAACACATCTAGATTAGTACTTCGACATAAATAATCTACAGATGGATAAAAGAATATTAGTTAACTGAAATGCTGTGTGGTTAAAAATAATTCATTTGAATACATTCAAGAGCACAGATTACTTAAAAATATCTAGACAATAGGCCATGAATGCGGTGTATAGCTAATTGAATCAATAATATCAACTTTTGTTCCTGGTCTTGCAAAAACAATTGCGTATAACACAATAGAATCAACATATATCAGCTCTATTTTATTAATTGCTGATCTCGTAAGAATGATATCATGTGTGCAAGTTTAGGGCTGATATTTTGTACTAAAATGGCAAGTATTCAAAATACTCATATGGAAAAAGGATTTTCAAACAAATAAATGTAGCATATCTTCCCTAGAAAGAAAATAGTCCAATTTCTGCGAAGAGACTCGGTGAATATAATGATGCCAATGCAGTGTTACATGAAAAATTCACAGCACACGTGAAATGAATAAGGCCTGCTATCACATTAGTAAAGGACTGTAGAATAGATTTCCACTTACTTGAGCTAAAGAAATTGATGGTATAAACTCTAACATTCCTTCATCTTGACCTGTCGCCAACACTCTGTATGGAGTTAATTGTAGATCGAGATTTTCCAGCTTTAAGAGCCGATCCATTAGTGAGACCATTTGAATGACCTGTCAATTTATTTATAAGACCAAAAAGGAGTACATGAATATTACTTCCTGTGTTATTTATTTCCTCGTCTACCTAGCATGAAAACAAGGATTAAGCCAAAAGAAATAATCAAAGAATAAGTAAAGCACTTCAGTCTGAGAATCCCATTGATAGTTTAGAAACAATGCTTAGAAAGGCCAATTCCAGTTTTTTTATTATTACGACAACTACAAACTCATGCATAAAAATTATAACATTATCCGCATCATGAATCTTGTGTCATCTTCAACAGACAAATATTTGACATTTTTATCGAACATCTGATGCCTCTTAGTTATCACTAAGATAGGATTAAACAAAGGAAATACGGCCTGACTGACTATTTTAAGGAAAGATAAATCTGAGTTTGTATCTTGACATAACAAGAAATGAGAACAAAAGAAATTATATTAATTTCCACAGATAACCAAAAAGTAGGTCAATGAGACTCAAGGATACAGCAGTCAACGATAAAATGTTCTATGAAGAGAGAATACTAGAAGCAAAATAAAGGAACAATAGAAAAAACAAAAGAAATTTTAAAAAATGGAAAAAAAATATGCAGGAAAAGAAATGGAATACAAACACAAATGGTAACGGTAGAAAAGTGAATATTTTTGGCTATTGACCAATTTAAATGGACTTGCTTCTGGTTCCAAGTAAGATGTTACAATTTTCTTTTGAAAATGAGATATACAAATGGAAACTTCTTATGGTAAAAAGAATATTTTAAGTTGTACCAAAGCACATAAGAAAGATGCTTATAAGAAAAGTTTATGGATGGCAGACAAGTTTTAACTGGTCAAGAATGAAAAGGATCATCTCTGTAAAGAATAATGGCACATTATTAAACTTTAGAACATTTACTATGTCTCTTTTATCTTCTGACTCTCTCCAGCATTGAAACAGATCAAATACCACTAACTCCACAAAAATCCTTGAGAATTGTCTATTGTGATTGGAAGAGCATTATCCACCAAACACTAATTGTATGAAAAACAATTGGCCATAAACAATATTCATAAAAGGAAGTGAGATACATGAGAACCTCAGAAGAAAAAGCTCAAGGCACACAAGATTTGGGATTTTACTGCTTTTGATTTATAGGATTTCTTGCGAAAAAAATCCATGAGAATAAAAATTTAAGTAGCAATCTTTATTGGAGATTTAAAAAAAAAAACATCAGCCAGATTCTCCCATGTCCTATTTTCAAGCCTAGACAAACAATTTTTTTAATTTTTCACCCAGCTTTCCCAAACTTGGGAGCCATGTTTCCCAAGGCTGAGGGGCCTGTTTGTGGCTATCGCCATACATAGCATGTCGTGTATAATCACCCCATTATAATCATAACATTTCCAATGCCATTTGCTTCAGTTGAATAAAGATAATCACTCCAACCAAAGAAGCCAACTTGAAAAACTTATTGGAATAACAAACAACTCCTGGAATGGCACCATTTTAGCTGTATCTCAAAGCCTGTAGAATCATGCCATGAAAGAAGCAGTTGGAGGCAGACAAACTCTGGAATCTCTTCAATTTTATATTGCAATTAAATATCTAGATCATGGAGTCATATTATATTACCCTTGAGTCTCTCAACAATGTTGAGCCTCTTGGCAAATACTTACAGTATAATCCCTTATAAGTACAAACTGTCAAATATGGAAAACATCAATTTCAACAGGCATTTGATTTTTAGTTAACAAGGGCAACTCATCCAAACCTCTGTGTGAGCATCTATAATCCTCTTGCCACAAATTAATTGGATAAAACCGAAGATGAGAAAGATAGATGAAATATTTTCCAATTTTTCCCACTGCTTACGAAAAAGAAAAAAAAAACAGATTAGTTAAATCTGGAATGAGTAAACTACCATATTGGGAAGAAGGGCACTTCGGGAATAAGCATGGGAAATTTGTATAGCGATGAATTAGTAAATAGATCAGGAAACATAGACTAGTACAAATATCTTAAATACATCTATTTGAAAAATGCCGATAGATATCAATTTCAAGGATTTTATTTTGGATTTTACACATCACATTGATTAATAATTCCATTGATTTTGTTCATATTTCCCATAGAATGATAAAAAATATTTCCAAGGAAAAAAGGGCTTCAAACTCCATGGTATGACGTAAAATTTATGGTTGTCAAATTTAATATAGAAAATAATACTTTTAAACGATCACACCATCACATCCCACCCCCTTTCTGCCATTGTACATTGCCTATCAGCGTAATTAGCATTTTTGCTCAATGGGAGGAGATCATGCTGCCTAGTATCAAGGTTTGTAAAGAGAAAGTACCCCTATGTAACTCAGCTCTTGGGAAAGCTATAAACGTAAGGTCTTTGGGGAAAAAACTCTCTGAAGTCAAGGAGTCAAGCTTCCATGCAACCAAATTGACTTTCCCACAACCAAGACTTCTATTTACACCATAACCCAAGTTCAGCCGCCACCACCATATATTTAGCTCCCTTCAAACCTTTGTCAATTCCAACTGCTATAGTTTAACTCAATACGTTCCCATATTTTTGATATACTACTTTCTAATATGACCAAAATAGATCATTGGGGTAAAAGAAAAAGGCATACTTGACTTTAAAATTTTTTTAAAAAAACACTTGAAATTTTCAATGTTTCTGCACATCAGAGACATAAGTTTGTATTGACTCGTCAAAAAACAGTAGGAAGGCATAGCACGCGCACAAGAATTTATGTGATAGGCAGCCACAATACATACAGTTTGCTTGCAATTATTCAATGTTCCTCCAGATCAGAGACATACGTAGTTATCGACTCATCTAAAAAAGGATGGAAGGCATGGCACAAACTTAGTGATTTGTGTTATGCAGACACAATACAAACAGTTTGATTTAATGCCGCAATTATATAATCAAAAGTTGACAGAAACAGGAGAAATAAACAAGTATTCATATAAAATGTAAAATATTTGCACATAAATAGGCAAAAGTTTAATATGGTAGACAATAAAACTATAATAGCAGTTACATTGAATGGTCTTTCTTCTTCCTAAAGGAATTTTATTGAAATATTGCAACTAACAAATGAATTTAGCACAGGGGAATATGACACTCTTTGTGAATTGTTAATTCGGTATGTTAACAACTTAACTAAGAGAGAGCTCAAGTCAAAAGAGATATTTGAAGCAAGTTCTAGCAGTTTGAGCAGAGGTAGAGGTAGTAGACACAGAGGCACATGCAACAATGTGATCATACACATGCAGGGCACAATACATATAGTTTCACTAGAGGACAGGAACACATGATAGAGGACGAGGAAAGGGCCAAAGGAGAGGTTGGACATCATGCTGCCAAATATCATGCTTCTTTTGAGAAGATTCCAAAGAAGCAAGATTCTACAAGCTGCACAATGTGATGAGTACTATGATGATTATTCTGATTTTGTGGGTGATGAGGATTTTGAGTATTCTTACACTGCAGTAGAAGAATTAGTGGCATGTGCACAAAATTTTAGTGACAAGTTTGAAGAATTGGCAGATGTTTGGATTATGGATACAGAAGCAACAAGGCATATGATTTTCAGGAAGGATTTTTTTGGGGAGTATCAAAAGGCAAATTTGAACTCTGTAAGTCTGTAAGACTAGCAGACAAAACTCTTCATGGAGCAGTTGGCATTGGAAGTGTGAAGGTAAAACTTCCTAATGATACTGAGACCTTGATTCGTGATGTATGGTATGTTCCCATTTTGAAAAAACATTTGCTGGATTTGTTGCCTTTGGTTATCAAATTGTGCTTGAGGATGGTTGGTTGAAAGTGGATTCAGTTAAGAATGGAAAGAAAACTGAGTATATAGGAAATGAGGATAGTAATTTGATCATAATGCACTACAAAATCATACCAAGAGGAGAGAAGCATGTTGCATTAGCACAAACGAAGAACCTGCATCTTCAAAAGTACGGCATCTAAGGTATGGACGCTTGAATTTGGATAATTTCACTGACTTGTGGCGAAAGGGTGTGGTACATGGACTATCAATTTTTGGGATGGAAAATTATTCTTTGTGAGGCAGGCATACTTGGTAAGCGAAACCATCAAAAGTTCCCACAACAATCAGGTTGGACAGCTAATCAAATTTTACAAGTGGTTCATAGTGATGTTTGTGATATGGATGCTTATTCACATAAAGTAAATAGATGTTTTGTACTTTTCATTGATGATCATTCTCACATGGCATGGGTCTATTTTATGAAGAATCTGAAGTGTTCTCTAGGTTTTTGACTTTGAGAATCTTATAGAGATAATCTAACATGAGGATGTTGAAATTGAGATCAAATCAAGGTGGTGAATACATTTTTGATGAGGTTTAGGATTTCTGCAAGGAGCATGGCATAAGGAGGCAAATCACTACCACTCACACACCCTGCCATAATGGAGTAGTGGAAAGGATGAACAAAACACATAAAGGTATGGCTTGATCTATGTTGAAATATAATAATCTTGGTGTCCCAGATTTTACCACGAAATGCGGGACTACCCTATTTAAAAAAAAATCGTACTTTTAAAATAATGGGTCGTTTTGTGTTTTTATTGCCAAAAAGTTCTGTAATGTGTCAAGATATTCCCAAGGAGCCATATTAGTCATTTTCGCCAAATACCCAGATGCCCAAAATTGTTTTATTTTGTCGTTGGGGTTTGCTTATGGGAAATTTGTATTTAATTATTTTAAGCCCGTTTGAGGCAATTTGTGCTCTGGTTTAACCCTGTTGTGATTGTACATATCATTATTCCCATATACCAGTAGGGTTTTAACCAGGAATGAATCCTGGGCTTTATTTGTGACTTTTGGCAACGTTTTGTGTTTTTGTGTTTTCCGTTTCGTTTTCTGTGAAATTTCTCTGGATCAATTCCTTTGCCGGTTTGGCCTGATTCTTGGCTGGAGTATCTGGAGATCACATATGCACATTGTGCCAGAAGGAATTCGCCATCGGAGGTCTAGTTCTCTTAGAAAAGACGAAGTCGTGCACCAAAAAAGCTTCTTCTGGGCTGGCCGCATTTTTGGAAAAAGAGGGTTTGAAGTGGATCATGGGATTTTTGGAAGCAGCAGGCAAGTGGGAATTTTGTACCTACCTAGCAGGGTACTTTTTCCCATGGAAGCAACGTCACTTAAGTCACAATGGGAAAATTAGAGGCAATAGGCAGGCGGGAATTTCTTACCTGCCTTGCAGGGTAAAAATTCTCATTGTGAAATAAAAGAAAATCACTTAAGGCATTGATGGGATTTTATTGTATGCCCTGCAAGGTAAATAATCCCATTATGAAAGTCAAACAACTTAAGTGAATCATGGGATTTTCGGAGCTGCCTTGCAGGGTAAATAATCCCATTGCCAATTGACTTTTAAAAATAGAAATTCCTTATTCCAAAAAGTGTGACCCCTTTAGGGAAAGAAAGGCAACCTTAAATTAATTAATTTAATTAATTTCTTCTCCAATTTTGGCGCCCAGGCTTGTGGAAAAGTCAACAAAGGAAAGTGGACAAAAGGAAGTTGGAATTAGACAGTTCTAAAATTAAATAAATATTATTTATTTAATGCAGCCCCTTCATGTCAAAAAGTGCACCCCATTTGGGAGAGAAATAATACTTTTTTAAGTATTAAATGATTAAATTAATTCCTATTTTCAGTGGCTAAGGTCAAAGCATACTGTGAGGCTTGAGTTAACTGGAAGCAAAGTCTAAAATTAAATAAATTTAATTTATTTAATGGCAACCATGAGCATGCACAAAATAGGCACCCCATTTGAAGAGTAAAGCTTATTAAATAATTAATTAATTGCCAGGAATAGGAAAGGCATTAATTAATTATAGAATTGTGAGGATTATATAAGCAGGGGCTGCCATAAGGATGAATTAATTAATTCAAAGGCAGAGAAGTGCAACCCAGACAAAAAGTGCACCTCATTTGGAGAGGATTTTTGCTCAAATGAAGGTGTAATTAATGTTGAAAGCTTCCAATTTTGGCACATAAGTTGAAGGAGGTTGATTTGTGTCTGGATAATTGTTTGCATAAGTGATACAGGTGCTCAGGTGAAGTTGGTAAAATTCATGCTTGCTTTGCATGCAAATAAAACATCAAATTTTGGGGCAGCAGGCTTGAATTATGCAGATTTTTATGATTAAAATCCACTGTTTATGTTCCAGTTGCCATCTTTATCTGAATTAATTGCAGGAATTCATTACAGGTGCTTTATAAGAGAAAGGGAGCTTAAATCAATGTCAAATACATTGAATATATCCTCCGAATCTGAAGAATTATCCAGATCTACACCAGTTATGAAGAATTCCGACCGAGTAAGAAGAAAATGAATTGTTCAGACAAAGATAGACACAGCCATGGCAAAGAGAGATGAAAAAGAGAGAACAACGGAGTCATGCATCACTTCCAAATTCATAGACATTGGAGACACAAATCTAGGTCCGGAACCTCTTTCCGAATTGATTGACAGATCCAGAGCAGGAAAGACTTCCCTCATGCATGCAGTCAAAAGCAGTGGAATTATTCGAGCTGCAGCGTTTCCATACACAACCCAGTTGCCAGAGTTCGTTATGGAGTGTGCTAGGTCTTACCATCCATCATCCAAATCAGTCCAGAGATGCTACGGGGAAAACAATAATCTGGTTGGACGCACAGTTCATCAATTATTGTTTGAAGATTCCGAGCACGAAAGGTGGTGACTTCTATTAGCATACAGGATGCCGGCAGCAGGTGGGAGAAGCATAGAGTTGACTGCGTGAACATAATGAACAACAGATACATGAAGAAGCCCAGATCTCCTTCCAAGTTCCCAAGAACTCTTCCGCGGTCCAATCTGGTACAAGAGGTAGATGATATTGCCAAATTGTTATGCAAGATAAATGGCGAAGCAAACGCTCACACCTTCCGCACATGGATGTATGCTTTCATCAGGACCATTGAAATCAACAAAGCGGATTCAATAATCAATTGGTCGGAAATCATTAGCGACAACATTGGTGAGCAACTCCGGAACGTGAAGCGTACTTTCAGCTTCAAAATGACTTCCTATTTGGTATACGCAGCAGCCTCACAAGGCATCTTCTCCAAGCTGGATAGATGTGGTGTTCTTTCCAAGGACCCCATTTTCGAGTGCTACCCACAGCTTACTGTACCTACGTGCAGGAAAGATTTCAAAGTGGTCAACGATGGATTCTTCTACGAATTCATTTGCAGGCTAGACAGGGACCTAAAGGCCAACAAGGTGAGCAAGGAAGTGTGGGAAGTTGTGTCCAGAATTGGTAGTCTCTTCATTCAGTTTGCGGATTTCACATACCTCAAGGTCACCGCTTTTACGAAGAACCGGTTAAGCTGCCCAGATATCCGAATGATAGATTGGTCGCCATGGAGTGAAAGCGGACAACTTGTGGAGATGCACGACCTTGGTCAAAGCGGCACAAGTCTACGGACTTCTTCCCAATCAACGTGGGACATTATGTCTTTAGAGCATTCATAAAGCCCGAGGATTGAAAGCGGAAATGTTCTCTGAGTACGAGCAAGAGTTCTTCCAAAGCACGGTGAACATCGGTCCATTTGGAGTAGTCGGGAAGACGATATCCCAGAGTACGCACATGTGCCTTCATTAGAAGATTTATGGATGAAGTGCAAAAGTGAGTACGAGGTTCGAAAAGAAATATTTCATCGGGCTATCGGCCACGGCAAGTGTTCGACTTTGGATTAGCACGGATACCTGCGGATCTTAAAGATGATGGGACTGTGTTACTTGACACATACCATCAAATGGGAGGAGATAGAGTTGTACTTCAGGAGAACGTAGGGGGTTGTCATACAATTGAGGAAAGGTTTGCCGCCATTCTGGTGAATACTTCAAACTGGTTGCTAACGAAGGGATACTGCCTTGATGAAGCATTGATGAATCAAGTCACGGGCAACTTCGGCGGGAGATTCCCTCAAGAGGAAGCACGGAGGAGAAAGCAGAAGAAGGCCCGAGAAGATGAAAGTGCACAGAAGGTCTCAATCAAAGGAGAAGATCACTTCCACGGCTATGATGTTAGTTCCAAACTTCTCCAAAGCATCCGATTACTTCACCCTTTGTTGCACCTCGGTTTGGCACTTTGCCATTCCTCAGTTGAATCGGCAACATTCATCTTCTCTCCTCAGCCACTCCATTCAGCACCTGTTCCTAAAGAAACGTTGAAGCTACAGATGGCAGAGTTTGAAAGAGCTTTGTCTTTGGATGATTCAGAGGATGGCAGCCACAACACTGTAGCGGTTTCTGATGGAGAGGAATCAGAGCGGGAGATAGTAGTACACTCAGCAACTTCTCATTCTCCGAGAAGTAATTTCTCAGAATGGTTGACTTCGCA
The DNA here is from genome assembly GCA_018340775.1 of Taxus wallichiana var. yunnanensis. Taxonomy (NCBI): domain Eukaryota; kingdom Viridiplantae; phylum Streptophyta; class Pinopsida; order Cupressales; family Taxaceae; genus Taxus; species Taxus wallichiana. The sequence goes on along the minus strand of CM031236.1, from coordinate 525,185,019 downwards.
GTTGGTTCCAGAAGCTAGAGTGGAAATGAACTTGGAGGAACACGACTTGCAGCTGCTCCTGAGTCTAGGCGGAAAAGACAGAAAACCTAAAGTTGCTAAGGTAACTTCAAGGTTGATCATCGAGGAGTCGGGCGAAGTTTCTTTGAGATGTCGGATTACGGTGGAAGGGAAGAAAGAGGATAAGCTCACGGCAAAAGACATAACTTGATAACTGTGCAGTACCTATCGGTCAAGCCACCACAGAAGGATTGAAGCAGGACACATAAACATTGATAGATGCTCTATTCCTTAGGCTTGACAGAGAAAAGGCGGAGAAAGTTGAACTTCAGAAGCAGGTATCTCAGTTGTGCGAGATCATTGCCAAGGTTGCTAAATCTTCCACTCAGCCCATTTCAGCGCAAAAGCAGGTGAGTGATCATTTGATGCAGGAAATGGAAGATGCAAGCAACCAGGTGAAAGCTATCGACGAATGGAAAAGTTTGATTATTCGTCAAGCTTCTATACAACTTGGAGAGGTGCCAGCCCGCCTGAAGGTTATGAAAGATGCAGCAGATCAGCTAAAGCAACTGGTGACAAGCATAGTAGATATGAACACAGTTGTTGAGAGTAACCTGAGTACTTTGGCCGAAATCAATAAGCTGTCGGGAGAAGTGTTGGTTGCGGAACAGATTGTGCCTGACGGATCAGTTGAGAAGGGGAAGCAGCTGGAGTTTGCAGTATCTTTCCATTTGGAGATCTGCAAAATTATGTTGCAGAGGATGCAGGCACTTGAGAGTATGGCATCGTCTTTGCCAGACAATATCATTGCTTTCACTCATGAGGAAGTGGTCGGAAATGTTACTTCATACACACGGATCATTCCTAGCAGAGTGCCTAATTCCCTGGAAGGGTCTCTTCTGATGGTGCAGGGGAGAATTGATGGAGCTACTAAGCCTTTCACGATGAATTCCATCAGCAGACTGGTGGCACTGCAGTCGGATATTGCGAAGTTCGGGCCAAGCTTGGAGGATGTGGAAGCATGTATCAGGGTATTGAACGAAGGCTTGCTGCAGTTCAGGACAGAAAAGGAAGTTGTGGCTAAGACAAATGGGAAGATGTTGAATTATATGTTTGACAAGTATATTCAGTATCAGAACAAAAAGAAGATATAAATGTTACAACTGGCAGGACTTTCTTCTTCTATTTTCCACGTTCCCAGATGAAATTGTAAAACTTTAAAGTTATTGGTTTTGAAACCATTGCTTTAAGTTATGTGGAACGATTCTATTAGTTAAGTGATAGATGTGTCACTTGAGGAGAAGTTAGAGGAGGATGATTGTCAGATGTCATCTTTACTTCTTATTTATGTTTCAGTTCAATTGAGTTTCCCATTTGTACTTTCCCTTCTACATTCTATAAGTAGAAGAAGAACCTTCGGGTTAATGATCGAGAATTTGTAAGCAGCATTCTTGTGTTCCAGACTTTGTGCTGAAACCCCTGATAGCCACTTGAAGCAAAGGAATATAAAGGAGCAGATTTCCGGAGAACTTTGTGTCACGGTGCATTTTGTTTCTAGCTTTCTATCTTAGATCTTCTAATAAACTTTGTGTTATTTTAGATCTAGATCTGAAGTTGCCTTTGCTTATAATTATGTGTGTTGATATCTATTGGTTTCTTCTATGTGCATGCAATCAACTTTGTTATCTATTGATTGGGTTGCACATCTTCCCTATTTCTTCCTATGTTTTATTATTTCTTTCTATAAATATTTCCTTTCTTTAATAGTTGCTTACTTGCTGCAGAATTGCATACCTATGGTTCATGAGCTAAATAGTTAAAGTAAAACCCCATATAGATACTAGCATATTTTTATTGACAAATCTGACACGGGAGCCTCACCGGTAAATGAGGGAGATTTATCTCATGACTGCCTAGGTTTTCAGCTATACAGAAAATCTAGCCAACAAATCTAGATAATTGTTTTTGGGAAGATGCGATGACGTAGCAATCTATTTGAAGAGTGGAGCTCCTACTGCAGGATTGGATGGAGTGACACCGGTTGAGGTTTGCCATGGGTGGAAAAGAAAGGTAAAGCATTTTGAAGGGATTTGGTTTAACATGTTATACGCTAGTTCCCGATGAACTTAGGAAAAACTAGATGCTTATGAGTGTTAAATGTATCTTTATTGGCTATTCGATGAGAAGAAAGGCTATAAATTGAAGGAACGTGGTTGTGATCAAAAATCCATAATCAATAGAGATGACATTTTTAACAAACTAGATAGCATGAATGATTCTCAACTTAAGAAAAGGGTGATATAGGTTGGGAAGAAAATAGACAACAGCAAGTGAGGAAAGCAGAAAAAATCATCCGAATAAGGAGAGTCTGATATACAGTAGATCAGAGTAGAGATGATAGATCTTTAGAATCATTAAGTCCAAGTGGAGATTCTAGTGTAGTGAGTAATGCAATTGACTCTAGTTCCCTTAATTCTAGTTCTAATGATGTAAATCCTGGTAGTTCATGTGATGAGCAGGTTTCATTCCAATCCCATGGATTATAAGAGATTAGAGATATATCATGAATATAACAGGTTCATGAGCTACCTCACATGCCCAAGAGGTAAAAAAGTAGATGGCTTCACTTAGACCTAATGAGGGTATTGTAACAAGACCAAGGATCACAGAGAATTAAGTAAATTATGTTTTGTCCATTAACATTTGTGAACCATGAACTTTTGCAGAGGCAACTAAGATAGTTGAATGGAGAGATGTGAGGGGAAGTGCATATGATTCTATCATGAAGAATAAGGCTTGGAAGCTTGTATATTGTGCACCTAGATAACTTTATTTTTGACAACATACATAGACGCATTTATTACTCTACACAAATAAAAGGACTCAATACACAATACTAGACAATTTAAAGCTATACTTAGTGTTGGACAATAATGACGACAAGTTATATTTAATTACTTTTTATAGTTTGACTTTGATTTTACTTAAATTATACATAGGTTTACAGTGATATTTACGATTTTGACTACTAGAAATGACTCCGCATTGACTATAAACACTTTGACATTACTTGTGTGTTTTGACAACTAAAAATGACTAACATAACTAATAACATAGACATATTTTGACAAGCTGGTGCACAATTTATTTTGAAGGACACCTTGAAGACCATCGACTAAACTCAAACTCATGGGCCAAAAACAAAATCTAAAGTGCGCCTAGAGGGAATTGACCCGTTGATCTCAAACCATGGCAGCCAATCGAGCTACCTATTTATCAAACAATGAATATTGAAGACTTTAATTTTTACCGTTTAAAATATCAGCTTTTGAGTTTAAAATATAGATAAAAAGCTTTTACCCTTGTTAGATAGAGGTCGTGGTTAGGGCTTAGTTGGCTCTTAGGTCTAGTGTCACCATGTTGATTTATCTTGATACCTTACGCCTAATGGAAGCTTCCATGGTTCTATTGTGTAAGGAGAATCTGAGTCAAAAGTTAAAACTAGATTGCGAGTTAGAGTTTACAGCTATGTTACAACGAATCTCTATGCATATGGCTATTAATGGTTGAATCTTCGAGGCTGAGTTGGAAGGACTCATTATGTTTGGAGTTTAGAGTGAAATCTGAGCAATCCACTGTCAAAATAGATCTCGCTAATGTGGTTGTAAGGATCTCGGGAGCTTGGAGATTGTTAGGTCTACACAGGCCGAGCTAATGCAAATTCTTTAATCTTACAGATCTCAATGCCAAATTTAAGATCATTGAAATAGCTCAACAGTCAAGAATATATGCAGAGATTAAGCCTCCATCATCTACCAAATGCAACCAAGGATTGATGGTAATTTCCACACATGGAGATCAGACCTTGGACGTAAGGCAAAAAAGAGTACGAACTGATAGGAATTCCTTTGCGGCTCAAGAAGGCTCTAACAATTTCGCCAATGGTCTACAAGTCTGTTGAGTCGTATACTTGTCCATCTGATTTTATTGGCATATCGGACAGGCAAGTCGGTTGTTGAGTCCATGTTCATGCATAACGAACAGAAAGAACCCTGACAGTTAAAGCGTGCAGAGCACGTTCACAAATCTTAACCAATAGACCACACGAATAACAGAATCTCGAGCTTACAAATCAACCTTTTCACTGTTGTTTAATCTTCTCAAAAATACTTTAATTACTCTGAATCAATCTTACTTTTCATGAACTAGAAACTACAAGCAGATCAAGACTCTCATTGTCAATTACCAGGTCTAATACCAAATGTAAATTTGGTCAGAGATTTATGCACAATAAACTTCATTACATAATTCATAATAATTATTATCTTACTATCAAAGTCTCACTAATATTAACAATAATACTAATGAAGCACTAATTCCTAACAACTTACACCCTTTTCATTATTGCCCTTCAAGTGCATAACCATTTGGCTCAGTTGTGCAAATAGTTTCTTTGATATCACCATTCAAAAAAGCAATTCTCATGTCGAATTGACAAACTTTCCATCCATTTTGTGTTGTTAAAGCCAACAAAACCCAAGTGGTGTTCCATTTCATTGTTGGTGCAAACGTCTCCTTATAGTCTATCTCTTTTTTTTAGCATACCCCTTAGTAAAAAGCCTTGCTTTTTGTTTGTCAAGTGAACCATGTGCTTTGTATTTGTTTGAATGAACCACTTGCAACTAATGGGTTTACAATTTAGTGGACGATCACAATTCCCAAGTTCCACTATTGACCAAGGCATCATATTCAATTTCCATAGCTCTTCTCCGTGTACCAAGCCTTTCAGTTTGTTTGAAGAAAATTGGTTATTTTTTAATTGAAAAAAATGCATTCCAAACTATGTGTGAAAATTGCTTGAAAACAAATTTTGAAAAATTTCAAGCTAGCTTTTTGTCAATCAATGTTGGTTGTGTCCTTTTTTGGTTTCACAGAAAAATCAATGTTGTTTATAGGCCTTTGAGGATTGATATCTCACAAAATATTTTGACTCTTGTGCATGAAAGCTTGTTCCTTTTTGAGGGAAGCAATAACATATGGATAATAATAAACACTAGAAAAAATATTTTGGATTTTTTGGAATTTTGGAATAATAATTGCTTGAAAAGAAAAATTATAGAATGCCCTAAATTTCTGATTTTTGCAGAAAATGACCAGCTAGGAAAACTTCAAAGGTTCGTAATATCTCACAAAATACAAAGAGCAAAAATAAGAAGTCTTTGGAAATAACATTAACTAGAAAAACATATAGGAAATGAATATTTCCACCTTTAGATCTGAAAGTGGGCCAGACTGACTAAACCCCCAAATAAAGGCTGCAAGTCGCTAGCTTGGAAATGGGGTTGGAAATGATGGAAATGCCTTCAAGTGTTTTGCCTTTAGATCCCAAATGGCCCGTGAATCGAATAAATCGAGCCCCTCGATTATCTTCCCCAAATGCCCCCAAAATCCTCAAAATCCTTCCTCTGAAACCTTTGATAATATCTCTGGAACACACACCCAAAGCGGCTCCAAAATGACAGACTAGGGTAGATCTCTCACTACCGAAGAATGCCCTGCTAGCTAGGGATGGGTCTCTCACCACCGAAGCTAGGGTCCCTGTGGGATTTGACTCCACAAGCTGTAGATGCGCAAACAGCAGTTGCACATGTGAAGGAGAATAAAATGTATGCAAAAAAGTTCCTTTCCTTTCTCTCCCAACTCCTTATATACTTCTCCAAGGCAAAAGAGCCCCTAATAACCCTAGACGCATTTCATTCCATGGAGGGGCCAATAAAATAAAAGTAACTTAAGTTACTTTTCCCTTTAAGTCGCCATGGTCCAAAAGTGACCCTCAAACGCAAAATTAGAATATTAGAACCACGTGGCCCCTTCCCAATAGCTCCCAGCGTCCACAGCCCCTTGGGTATGACCACGACTTGGACTCGACTCCTGGCCCTTAGGCCTTTGGCATAGGAAAAGGGGACATTACAATCCTCCCTTCCCGAGAAATGCTTGACCCCAAGCATTATCTTGTCCTTCTGCAGAGAAATTTGAATACCACGCCGTAAGTTTCTCCACCTCACCCGCCATCAACCAAGGATCGGTGTAATCCGAAGTAACCAAGAAACCCCATGCAGTCATCATGACCTCCATATGGTATCGAGAGCAATGTTGTTCCGTGAAGTAGAATGATACCCAAACCGACTCTCCACTGGTACCCGCACCAAAATTGCAATCTGTCCAATCCCGCCAATGCAAGGTTGTCATCATGTGATCACTCACTACCTCTCCAATCAACTCCTGGGTATGAAAGTCCACTCTGAATCTGTAGAATCCCCTAGATCAACTTGTGAAACAACTGTATACACACAAATGGTGCTAACTCTCCCACATGACCTGCACTCGTGTGAGAGCAAGGCTCCTCATAATGTATCTCAATGTGTCCCGTGGGGAAAAGTCCCAAGACTCCAGTAGATAGTCAACCGGCAATATCAGCTCCACATAGTCCACCTCCTGCGTTGAATGTGAACCTACCGAATAACCATGAGTCAATTTCGTCTCTCCACTGACTAGCACGTGGGTGAAGTGCTCACCGGGCATAGAAGCAGTAAAATACATAGGAGTGTTATCCCATGTCGACTCAAAAAATGATGAACCCGTAAGCTCTGACTTGTCATAGTGACAAACCATACATGCCTGTATAAAGTTGAGGATATCCTCACTCAACCTATGCCATATGAACCTCTCTGACATGAACTTGTAGGTCTCATCGAAGCTCAAGTGCCCAGTCATGGAAGAACAATGCACATGTCGCAATATCTCCATCCTCAACCATGAATCTGACACAAGGTACAATCCCCTGATAGAAGATCATCTCATCCTCCAATCTGTAGTTGTCATCTATATGTGACCATCCAGAATCTCACAAGTGTGTCGGTTCTTGGAGTACTCAACAAGCAAATGAGATCTCAGTCTACCGAAACCTCAGATAACCAACATAATGATAAACTCGGATGATCTGAACCTGTAATCCCAATCTCTGTAACTGTCTCATGTGCAACACTATTGGTTACACCCACATCCATGACTCCACTCACCCCATCTAGAGTCAAAGTCTCCATCATATCTAACTCACTCCCCAATTCAACATCATCCGACTCACTCTCCACATAAGTCATCATGGTGTGCTCTGTGTCTGCAACAAACAATCCCGTCGAATAGGAGTCATCAAATATCCCACTTGTCTCATACCTTGTGATGTCACCATGATCCACAAGACGTTGAGTTCCTTCACAATTCAACCGCTGCAACGACATGCTTCTTTCTTCACCAATCACATCTTTTGCAATCTGCCCTTGTATACCATGAAATCTGATTTCTTTGTTTTCCTTGAAAAATTTCAGTTTATCCACATGAGGGATGAATGCAAATTTCCCAAAAGATGGAAGCCAATATGTCCAATGAATGATTCCAACTTCAAATAACCCAAATGTACAAACACATTCAAGTACTTCACATCTCTTAATGACAATAAAGAAATGAGTTACCTTCTTTGTGCAAGACATGTCTTTCCATGGACATAACTCATCAATTCCTTCTATGTTGGGAATACACATGGCTGCTCCCTCATCATACTTTATTCTCTTTCCCCATATTTTCATTTCATCGTAAATGCAAGAGAAAGGGAAATCAACATTAGAACTCATGCATCCATAAACTTTATCATAAGGAACTTCATACCTTTTGTTGTACCCATTGATTCTCGTCATGAGAGAAGACAACACATCTGAAATAGCATAATTGGGGCTGCTCATCATACCTTTGCAACTCAGAATTTCTGATATAGGATCAACATCTTCATTCTCCTTTGATTTTTCAACACATGCATCATCGTCTTCCTTAACATCATGCAACCATTGCATCCCAAAAATAGTCTTACCTCTAGCAAATTCAACCACAATAAATATACCACATACCTCATGTCCTTTCAATATCATGGGCTCCTGCATTATTTTCTTTGCCAACATATGCTTATTAGCTGAATCAAGAGCAATGTGAATGGAGGATGTGTTTATCCCATCTAGCATACCTTGAGACGTGATTATGAAATAGTCTTCCTCAATCATCCAAGCATGTAAATGTTGTCCCAAATAATAGAAACATGGCAACAACATAGGAGAACTCAACAAGCTAGGAAAATGGTAACCATTCTCATACCTTAGGATGCTAAAGTCATGAATGCACCTTGAATTCAACTCTTCTTTTTTAACAACAAATTGCACCTTGATTCTTTGAGCACTTTGAGGACCAAATGCCCCCACTAACCCTTCCAAGGGTTCCACCATGTAGCTGGTATAAAAATCAGTCATGGGCTCTATTAATAAAGCATTTTCTCCTCTCTTTATGACTGTTGTTATACACAGTCCAGCAGGCTGAAGATGATTAAAAAATATTCTCTTACCCTTTTTAGCAATCAGAAAACCAATGCTAGTACCTTGAGAGTTACTCTCCCTTCTTGCACCAGAGTCTCCAATGAAGAAATCATGTTTGCCAACACTTGTAATCCCAAAAGACACATTTGAATTCCTTCTTTTGCTTATGAAATCAGTCACAAAGTTTTCAAAATCAGAATTGATAGTTTTGGATAATTGCAACATATTACCAGGATCCCATACCTTATAATGCCCATGAACCCTTGTATCATGTAAGGTCTGCCATCTTTGCTTCTCTTGTATCTCCTCATAAAGAAGATTATCACTCTTTGTCTTCATGATGACTTGACTTTGATGCACCAAATTCTTAGCATTCTTATCGACAATAGGCTGAATACCATCATGATAAAACTGTTGTAATGATATAGGATGAAGATGATGAAATAAATCCATGCTACTACTAACCTCCTTATAAAGAATATCATCAAAAGGTTCACCTTCTATTGCTGATTTAGAAACCTCCAAAACAACACCATCCCTATTGTGATTCATGATTTTAGATGGAGAATAAGTGGAACAAGAATCAACACCTTTCACAAATTTATGCTCATTACTACTTGGTAAATCCATCCCATATGATAATGACTTATTCTTTGGAGGATTGATAGGTACCTTTTGGATTGAAATATCTTTTTCAATTTTGCAACCAACCAGCCATGTTTGTTCATACCTTTCAATGCCATCAATGTCCTCCGTGTGTTCAAGATAGACATATGTTGAGTTGCCCCCAACATTGTTGCCTGAGTGCCCATTGAAAGTATCTGAAAGCTGATCAAAAGTTGTTGGTTTGGAAATTACAGCAGGCTGCAATTTTACACAAGTGTCCATGTGAGGCTCCTCCTCATGTGCAAGTTGCTCTATAAAGACTTTTTTCATGGGTGTAGACTTCCTTACATCATTTGCCCACATCTTTTCCTTGAACTCTTGTAGGTGTTGTCTTGCTTGAGTGGCTATCAATCTAGCAGCTCTAGCTCTGCTATTCCATTCCTCACACGTTTTAGAGTTTCCATTACATCCTCCTTGCTTGCATATACAAATTTCTTCTCCTGAGCTGGAATAATTTCTCTAACAAGCAAAGTTTCACTAATGCAATTATTTTTCTCAATGGAAATCATACCTTTTTCTCTAGAAGCTTCTTCTTCTTCAAATGAGTTCTTTTGTAATTTAGGTACCGGCATATGATGATCTCGCTTGGGCTTGCTACCAATCTTCATCATGCAATAATCTGGAAATGACATATTATCTCTGAAACCCTTACTCAAAGATTGGTATTTCCTCCAACAAGAATCCTCATCAATCACCTCTATTGGGTGCCCTTTATTATTGTTCTCACCTTTTTCCTTATTGTCCCAAGATTTGCTTTGATTCAAATTTTGAGTGAGCTGACTCAAATAAAGGTTAGTGGCTTCTGTTGTTTCACCATGTTGGTGAACATTTCCTTCATAAAACCCACATTGAGATCTTTCCAAACTACCATATTTAACCCACATGTTGGAGGAACAACAACTCTGATACCACTGAAATATCCCTTGTGGGATACCACTTAAAAATGCACAAAATATATGAAAATTGCAGCAAAGTAAAATTTTTGATTTTTACAGAAAATGACCAGCTAGGACAACGAATGGTATTTAATTGATATCTCACAAAATATTTGCCCAAAGTGCATGAAATTTTGAGGGAAGCTTGCAATAATAATAATAAACACTAGGAAAACATTTTTGGAATTTTCAGAATAATATATTGCTGCCAGAAAATTACAGAATGCCCTAGGCAGCTGGAAAACTTTAGAGGTTCGTAACTCTCTAAATACAAGAGCAAAAATTAAGAGTCTTTGGAAATAACATTAACAAATATAGGAAATGATATTTCACCTTTAGATCTGAAAATGGCCAACTGGAAACCCCCAAATAAAGGCTGCAAGTCGCCTAGCTTGGAAAGGGTTGGAAAATGATGGAGGCGCCTTCAAAGTGATGCTAAGCCCTACCCAAATGGCTGCCGTAAATCTGATCTGGAACCCCTTTGATTATCTTCCCCAAATGCCCCCAAAATCCTCAAACCCTTCCTCTGAACCCTCGATAATATCTCGCCACACACCCCCAAAAAGCGGCTCCAAAATGACAAGACTAGGTAGATCTCTCACTACCGAAGAATGCCCTGCTAGCTAGGGACGGGTCTCTCACCACCGAAGCTAGGGTCCCTGTGGGATTTGACTCCACAAGTTGTAGATGCACAATACTTCTCCACGGTTGCATGTGAAGGAGTCAATAAAATGTATGACCCCAAACGCAAAAGTTCCTTTCCTTTCTCCCAACTCCTTATATACTTCCATTTGAAGGCAAAAGAGCCCCAATAACTACCCTAGATGTAGCATTTCATTCCATGGAGGGGCCAATAAAATAAACTTTGTTTTTAGCTAAGATGCATGTTTCAATTTTTTAATTATTTGGGGCAGAATTGGAAAACCTATGACATCTACCTTTTGCATCGATTGAATGTTGGCATAGTTTTTATGCCCAAATCTTGCATGCCACAAAAGACTTGATAACATTCCTCCTTCAACGAGATAAGTAATGTTTTTTGAAATGGAAGGCTCGCTTTGTGAATTTCAACAACTTTCCTTCCTCATATCCAAACAACACAATTGTATTATCACATTTTTGCCTTTCTATTCGGAAAATGGAGTGGGCTTGTTGTCAAATGAGCACCAAGGACAACAAGTTTCGTTTTAGTTGAGGAAGGTGGAGAATGAAAATTGGAAGTCCTAGTAACTTGAGTCAAATTGTTTCCTTTCCTTCAAATTGCATATTTGTTTTGTGACCATATATACAGGAGCGTGTCTTTCTTCATGAAACTCTTCAAAGAAGTCCCTTTGGAAAGTCATGTGGCATGTCACTAAAGCATCAGAACCAAACATCAAACCGGGTTGAATTCATTGAGGCATAATTGACATCATCTGATATGGAAATCACACATTCACTGCAAACTGGGCCAAGTCTAATTCTCAAAAAAAAAAAAATCATTATTTGTGTTTTTGTTTTTGATAGGCCTCAATCTTATCCCGTGATGTTTTGCATTCATGAGCCTCATGACTCCCTTTTCTACCACATCATTTGCAAAACAAGTTTTGTCTATCATTTTGCTTCTCATGGTTTTGACCAATAATTCTGCCAATTCTACCTCCTCGTCCTCTATTTACTCCTTTTCCTCTATCGTTTCCTTCATTCTCAAAAGAGGAAACCTTGTTGTCTTTTTTATGAGCA